>CM042393.1:16690884-17260884 GCA_023634145.1 Thymallus thymallus
CTGTGAGCTCCCCATGTTAGTGGTTGAGTTGTCTGACCTCATCCTCACAGAGTCCCATCCATCACAGCCTAATAGGCCCAAGGTGAGTGTTTGTGATCAGGCGACACACAGAGATACAGAGACAGCCAACCACAGAGGGCCTTACTGCCAGGGTCATTGGTCAGGCCTGTTCCCACAGTAGCTGGAGGGTAAGTTGTCTCTGCTCGCTGTCACCTCATTATCATACTCATGACCTCTAATCTAACTCCAGGTCTGCTTTAAACATCCCAGCATACTCCACTAGATTAACTAGACTCAATCATGAAGGTGAGATTTTCTATATGTCAAAATGAAGCCACAAAAGAGGAACATTTAGAGGGTTAAAAGTCTAGGTATATTCTTATGGATGCATGTACATTATAATTGGCCTCAAAGGTGGCCATTATCTGGTGGATGCAGACAGATAGAATTGTATCTGTGATGACTCAACCGCCTCCTGTTCTATTACGTTTCTGACATTTGTAGCAGTGTGAGGACATCCACTATTATTCACCAACATAATTGGCGGCTGATAATACATTAATCTGCTCGGCACACTAACTCGATGGCTAATTGGCTACTTAATGAGACTTACAGAATTACACAGTGATACCCACCGTGAGTATGAACCAATGACAAAGGCAACTCTAGGATAGGATGGGAGGGAGCATCAGGGAGGCTGTGTGAAGGTGATGGCGCTGGACACATGTTTGTATGTTTTATACAATGCAGTGTAGTGCAGTCTAGTGCAGGGGGGAGCTGCTACAGAGCACGCTGCTACACAGAAGTTAAAGCAGTTAAAGTCTCATAGGGAAGTTATGGGCACCCCGGGATTGAAAGTGTCAGGTCTAGAAAATACTCTACACCTGGACTCAGACCATTGAGCATTGACTACTTTACCAAAATGACGAGCCTACATCATCATCATCATCATCATCATCATCATCATCTTCTCCATCATCATCATTAATGGAATACTCTACACAACATGCATGTTTTGACCCATTTGTCTCTAGCTCACCTTTCTCCTTTCTTCTCCCCTTCTCTGTCTCTCTGGGCTCAGAATGGGTGCCATCAGGGGCAGAGCATCTATCATCCCCATCAGTTGAGAGAATTCCAGAAGTGTTATTACTTTGAGGCAGACAATTAAGTTTTTTTCCCTGAGGCGATCGATAGCAGATGCTGGAGGGGTTGTATATCTTTTGTCTTTTTATCAGAGAGGGAGAGGGAGAGGGAGAGGGAGAGGGAGAGGGAGAGGGAGAGGACAGAGGGAGGGAGGGAGGGAGGGAGGGAGGGAGGGAGAGAGGGAGAGGGAGAGGGAGAAGGAGAGGGAGGACAGAGGGAGAGAGACAACTCAGAACTCCACTACAAGCCCTATCGATGAGCTATCATTCACTGAGCATGCAGCCATGTGATTGGACAGAATCCCTGATCAACGAAAGGATTCTGATCAAAGAAGGTGATCAGTGATTGGACCGTGCCTGCACTACCCTGTCACTAGCCTACATCATTGGTATATTGGTTTGTTGGGTTGTATAATTATCCATTCTCTGTATCAGCCCAAGCTAGGAATATCTATCATCTGAACTTGTTGGAAGGTGATGGGCACAGAGATCTCAAATGAGAGGTGGGAATGCGCGGCGGCAAAAATTGCTTTTCCAAACTTTGAAACGTGTGACGAATCCTAATGAGAAAGCTGCATGAGTCTGGCAAATGGGACGTGTCAGACGCAAAGAGCGTGAAGCAGAACGATGAGAAACAGCTGTCTATCGGAGACGCAGAGGCATGCTTTCTCTCTCTCTCTCTCTCCCTCGCTCGCTCTCCATCTCTCTTGTTCTCTCTCTCCATCTCTCTTGTTCTCTGCCTCCCTCCCTCCCGCGCTCTCTCTCTCTCCATCTCTCTCGTTCTCTCTCTCCCTCCCTCCATTGCTCTCTCTCTCTCCATCTCCTTTGTTCTCTCTCTCCATCTCTCTTTCATCCTTAATAAGTTCAAAGCCCTTTTGTCGGAATGTGTCATATTCTCTTCATAGATAAAGTAAACATACAGTGTGCTCCACAGCTACGTTGAATGAATCTTCATATTACAACCTGATCTTTCCCTCTGTCCCTGTCCATTTCCCTTGTCTCTCTTCTCTTAATCTCCATCCATCCACCTCTCCCTCTTTCTGTCCTACTCTCTCTCTTTACACCTTTACTGTCCCTCTCTATTGCCAACTTTAAGTAGTCACTTCATTATAATAAGCCAGTGAATTATAGCCACAGCTGTAAGCTGTAGTTAGGATACACTAAATAACTCATTACTAGGAGCGATAAATGCTATCTGCTGTCTCACAGCCACATCCAACTTCAGCCCTGAAGCCCACATACCAGTACAGTACAGTACACAGCCTTCACCAGCGAGACTTACTACACCTGATTAGACCATATTAAACCCTGACATATGTGGTCTCTTTCACAGAATAATTATAGTAATAAATTGATTCTCACATTAAACTGTCAAATACAGCAGTGGCTTTCCAAGTGTGTGTATGTGTGTGACAGTGTGCCTGGGAGTGTGCATTTGATTGTGTGTATGTGTTGTGTGTGTTTGTGCAGCAGTGGTGTGTGTTTCTGTTTGCACTGTAGGCGTGAATCACTTTCTGTTTACCTCGTCCAGAACAGGCACAGTGTGTTCGTACTAAAAGGGCCCATTGATAGGCCTGAAGCCTGGGCATTTCCTGCTGGGCTGCTGCTGACAGCTCTGACAGGGCCCAGGGGAGCTCCTGTCATCAGCCCCCCCATTACCCACACTACCAGCAGCTCTCCCTGGGTCTACTGTCTACAGGCCAAGGGAGGCTAAGGGGCACTGTGGAGCAGAGAGCAGAACAACCTCATGACCTCTGTCATTAACATACAGTATGAACTGGAACTGACACATTCCTATCAACAGTCAGAGGTCAATAGAAAGAAGGTGTACCTAATGCATTTCAGACCAGCTTGAATGGAAAATTAGGGGAAAATACCATGTCTTTCTGGGATAGTCATAGGCCAAAGTCATAAGTTCACATTCTGAAAGAAATAGCGAAGGAAGACAAATCATAATTAACAATATGTGTCTATTGGGAATTATATTGTGTGTGTGTGTAGGCAGGCGCGTGCGAGCGCACACATACAGACACACACACATACACACAGTAAAAACCCCACTATGCTGGCCAGCTGGATTTGGCTAGCCGGATAATCTATCATTGGCTGTGTAACGAAGGAAGTGAGGAGAAGGTCTGGGAGAAGATAAATTAAAGAAGGGATACAGACAGGAGAAAGGAAAGAGAGAGAGATGCCAGGGCTTTGAGTTTGGTTCTGTGAAAGTGAAAGTGGCCTGTGGTAGGACCCTTCTGGTGATTAGCATGCACATGTACCTCAGCTAGCTACCTGAGCCTGAGTCACACTGCACTGCATTGGAACCCACACAGGGGAAAGAGCAGTCTGCAGAAACCAGCCCATTTGGGCAGGGGACTGGGCAGCGGGGATTTTTATGAACTCATTGCGGTTCGCTTAATTTTTGGTGCATTGTAAACACGCCAAAGGAACTCAGACCCCTCAAAAGAGAGATGGTGATCTGAGTTCGGTTCGCTTGAACTCTGTGGTCCGGTTCCCTTTTTTAGGGTAACATGAACACAAACCTCCCAAGGTTCACTTGTAATTAATCCTGCACTACAGACTAGACTACTGCAACACCGTTTCCCCTGCCATAATGATGATGTGCAGGTTTGCAGAAAAAAACATGTGCTGTTTTTGGATATTGATTGGCAATTGTCAAGGATGCAAAGTAATGTTAACATACACTATATGTACAAAAATATGTGGACACCCCTTCAAATGAGTGGATTTGGCTATTTAAGCCACACCTGTTGCTGACAGGTGTATAAAATCGAGCACATAGCCAAGCAATCTCCATAGACAAACATTGGCAGTAGAATGCCCTTACTGAAGTGACTTTCAACGTGGCAACGTCATAGGATGTCATCTTTCCAACAAGTCAGTATGTGATATTTCTGCCGCACACAAGCCTAAGATCACCATGCCAAACGTCGGCTGGAGTGGTGTAAAGCTTTCCGCCATTTGACTCTGAAGCAGTGGAAACACTGGATTGATGAATCACGCTTCACCATCTGGCAGTCTGACAGACAAATCTGGGTTTGGCGGATGCCAGGTGAACACTACCTCCCGAATGCATAGTGCCAACTGTCAATTTTGGTGGGGGAGTAATAATGGTCTGGGGCTGTTTTTCAAGGTTCGGGCTAGGCCCCTTAGTTTCAGTGAGGGGAAATCTTAACACTACAGCATACAATGACATTCTAGATGATTCTGTGCTTCCAACTTTGTGGCAACAGTTTGGGGATAGCCTGTTCCTCTTTGAACATGACAATGCCCCTGTGCACAAAGTGAGGTCCATAGAGAAATGTTTTGTCAAGATTGGTGTGGAAGAACTTGACTGGCTTGCACAGAGCCCTGACCTCAACCCCATTGAACACCTTTGGGATGAATTGGAATGCCAACTGTGAGACAGGCCTAATTGCCCAACATCACTGCCCAACCTCACTAATGCTCTTGTGGCTGCAGCAATGTTCCAACATCTAGTGGAAAGCCTTCCCAGAAGAGGGGAGGCTGTTATAGCAGCAAAGGGAGGACCAACTCCATACTAATGCCCATGATTTTAGAATGAGATGTTCGATGAGCAGGTGTCCACATACTTCTGGTCATTTAGTGTAAGAAAGCATAGGAAATATTAGTTTTCTTTGGACACATATTTATCCCTTTTTTATGGGCTCACAAAACTTCCTCCATTCTTTTTTTAAACCGGTACCGGTTAACTTCAGACAAGTCCTGTGGGTCTTGTAGGGGCTCGTAGAACAAAACCGTTCAGACGCTACAGACGCTACAGATGCTACAGATGCGTAAGGCCAACACAGGTGGATGCGGTGAATTGAGAAAACAGCCCATAAAAAAAAAAGATATATATTACTTAGATTGATGCATGGTATTTGAATTGCTGTCTTCCCAGTAGCCTACTTGGTGTGTGAACTGTTGACTGCTCGTAACGTGCAGGTGATTGTTGACACATAAACAAGTATTAAGGGGCAGGGCAATTTGTGACTGATGTGGTTTTGGTAATGAGTGTCAGTGGCGGTCGCCGAAACAAAGACTGTTCTGCCAAATTGTTCGAGGAAGGAAAGACAGGAAAGTTCCACACCACTCTCTCACTTGAGTATTTTACCTAGTTATTTTAAGATGATCTAATTTTGCTTTTTTGTAGCTTTAGCAACTATGTGTGTATTTTCTATCCCAATTCGATCCTCTCCCTGTAGGCTTTACGGACGCTCCCCACCCCTTGGCTGCAACCCTTCTAATTTAGTGTACCCTGGTTGGACAACCCATGTGGAATTGCTGGACTGTGACAGCATTTGGAACTGCCGATCTGCAGTAAAGAACGCCGAGTTCATCTCAGCCCATGCTGCCTTTCAGTCCCTAGACTTTTTGGCCCTGAAGGAGACATGGATCACCATAGAGAACACTGCTACTCCAGCTGCTCTCTCTTCATCTGACTACGTTTTATCTCATAGTCCGAGAGCATCTAGCAGTCACGGTGGTGGCATAGGGCTGCTCATTTATTCTAAGTAGAGATTTTCTCTTTTCTCCCTCACTTACCTGTCCATCTCCTCATTTTAATTCCATGCTGTCACTGTCACTTGTCCACTCAAGCTTAACATTGTTGTCATCTATCGCCGGCCAGGTGCCCTTAGAGAGTTCCTCAATGAGCTTGACACTTTGATAAGCTCATTTCCTGACGATGGCTCACCGCTCTACGTATTGGGTGACTTCAACCTCCCAAAGTCTGCCTTCCATTAATTTCTTCCCAACTCTTTTCTATCCTCTCCTTGCCTCTTTCGACCTCAGCCTTTCCCAGTCCCATCCCACTCAAAAGGCAGGCAATACGCTTGACCTCATCTTTACTACTAATGTCATGGCAACTCCCCCTCTAGCTCTCTGATCACTACTTTGTTTTCTTTTCTATCTCCCTCTCCTCCAACCCTAGCCACTCAGCCCCCACCCAGATGGTTATGCCCTGTCACAATCTTCGCTCTCTCTTTCCCACTACTCTCTCCTCTTTTATCATCTCTCATTTCTGATAAATACATACCCTCCTGTCTCCTGGTTCTGCCTCTTCGACCCTACTGTCCTCCCTTTCCGCATTCTATGACTCGCACTGTCCCCTTTCCTCCTGGTCGGCTCAGCCCTCCCTCCTGCTCCGTGGTTGTGACGCATTGCGAGCTTACAGAACAGGGCTACGGGCAGCTAAGTGAAAATTTCAAGCTTCTGCCTCTAACCCTAGGAAACTATTTTCCACATTCTCCTCCCTCCTTAATCCTCCACTCCGACCCCCTCCCTCCTCCATCTCTGCGGTCGACTTTGTCGTGACGTCATACGCTCCTCGTTCACTTAGCCTAATGAGTCTACAGGTCACTCTCACACAGAACTACCCTACGCTTTGACCTCTTTCTCCCCTCTCTCCATTTGAAATCCTGCGACGACTAGTGAGGTCCGTCCACCCGATAACCTGCCCGCTCGACCCCATCACTTTCTCCAGACTCTGGAGACCTTCTCCCATCGCCGTGCCATCAAACCCTTGCAACTTATCCAGAACGCTGCAGCCTGCCTGGTGTTCAACCTTCCCAAATTCTCCCATGTCACCCCCCAATCTGGTCTTGGAGATGACCAAGACCACATTAAAACATGGACGGGCACACTGAGCTAGCAATAATACACACTTACACATGTGAGCGTGTCTTTGTGTAGCCTGTGGGGTATTGCTAGTGTGTTTACTATTTTGCCCGGTCCTGCGTGTTAGGTTGAGGAGCAGGTCAGGAGTCAGAGAGAGTCTTGCCCTCACAGCAGGGCACAAATAGACTGGAACACGCCACCTCCCGGACTGACATACATGTACTGTTGCATCATTTCAGCTAAACCTTGGATAAGGCAGAGTGACGTCCTTGTTGGTCTTGAGCTAGGGTGTGGCAACTCCTATAGCCTGCCAAATCCAATATTGCCCCTTCACTGCCCATCCCTGCCCAGGCTGCAATGGAAACAGGACTGATAGCACAGAGGTCAAGGGGGTACCAGATTAAAGAGGCTGAACTGATTACTCTGTAGGTCTGCCAGTCTGCCACCTGGCCGTGCCCTCATTCTGCTGCCCGCGCCTGCACACTCTGAGGGATTTCTTTTCCCTCTATGGCACTTTAATACCCTGTCAGATTAGCCAATGTTTACCCTGTATGGGCCTGGTCTTGGCGCTGACAGGCTACACTGACACTGACAAGCTTTCACTGGCACCCTGCCCGTCACACACCCTGAACCCTTTATCTCTGATGGGGTGGCTTTCATTCGTCTGGCCCTGGATGTCACAAACCTGGACAACTCCTTAAATAACTGCACAGTGTATTTCCAACATTCAATCTGTGGTATTGATCCACACAAGCTTTCCTAAAATCACCCCATACTGTAGTCTAAGTATAGCTATAATAATGTGTAGATACACAAAAGCCATTATACTTCCTGATCCAAACAGAGTGTTGCTATGAATTGTTTTAGATTCTAATGAGGTGAGGTTGTGATACATATCCATGAAAGCATTGCTGAAGTGTGAATGCGCACCTGAATACATTGCAGTGATCTCCTCTAATATGGGATTGGTACTCTGCATGGCTCAGAGCTCTGCTAATGGGAGAGAATCCCTCCTCCTCTGTCTCCCCTCTCAGATGACTCAGCCTCCCTGGTCCCCACACACTAATTTTCCCATTACACCACGACCACCAGGATGGGGCGGCAGCTCGCCTCCTCTCATGCACATTGGGGACACATTCCCCGCATCGGGAGCGTTGGTTGGCTTCAGGGGGATAATGAAAGCTGTAATTAAACAGAGTACTCCAGCAGCCTGCCGTCAGAGAGAAAGACGCCACTGAGATGCAGCTAATTACCACAGCTCGCAGACCCTGTCACCCACACCATGAGTGACTGTCTCTCTGTTTGTGTGTGTGTGTGTGTGTGTGTTTGTGTGGGTGTGTGTGTGTGTGTGCGTGCATGCGTGCGTGCGTGCGTGTGCATGTGTGTGTGTGTGTGTTTGACAGACAGAAGCCACCACACTAGGTGGGCATGGCTCAGCAATTTTAGTATGTGACTGAGGGAGAGGGAGGGTGGGCGTTAGGAATTATAAAGGAATTATAATGTTGGTTGAAGTAAATTACTAGCAAATACTGCTTCAGGTCACTACTACACTGACACTGGCTCATATACTGGCACTGATACAAGCTCACTGGCAAACTAAAAAACACACAAAAATACAAACCTGAGAAACTACAATTGTCTGATAAACGTGCAGTGTTAGATGAGGCTGACCGATGTGCAGTTTTAGATAAAACATGTAAGTTAGTCAACCTTTTCTTGTCACGCTCAGTCCTGACCATGGCTAGGAACCCAGCAGCCTTTATTCCCTGTATGTCAGCATTATGCCAGGTGTCATTAATGTAACTGAGGTCAGTTGTAATGACAGTGGGTTTAATAGGAGGGCTTCGAAGTATGGAACTCTATCTATACATTGTTTAACTCTGGCTGAAATATAATTATGTTTGTGTGAAGGTAAATCTATCTAAGGAAGCTGCACTGCCCCTACCTGATAACACAGACTGATCACTAGAAATTGACAGCGATTTCAGATGTTTGAAAGGTCCCCAGAATGTCAATATATGCCTTCCTAAATGCTCACAATTTTTTTTTTAAAGGTTGCCCAGCACTAGGAGCAAACTCATAATGCTCAGAGCCACAGCGTGCTGCTCAAAGGTTCACAATGCTCTAGCAAGTATAATAATAATACTTGATGATACTTGATGGTAATAGTGCGTCGCTTTAATTTGTTTTGTTTTAAGCCTTCCCCAAAGCCTTCCTCAAACCATTTTGTTGACAAGATTATCAAATGTAGGCCTGATATGCAAACAACAAATGCTCAGCCTTTATATTCACGCATAATGGACCAAATAATGAACGACAAGAACTGTAGTTTTGAGTTCCACAAAACGGGTGTGGAGGAGGTGATTTTTTTGTTGTTGCTATCTACACTATTAGAAGTAAAGGTGCTATCTAGAACCTATAAGGGTTCTTTGGCTGTTCCATGTAGTTCCATGTAGAACCCTTTATAAAGAGGGTTCTACATGGAACTCAAAAAGGTTCTGCCTTGAACCAAAAAGGGTTCTTCAAAGGGTTCTCCTATGGGGACAGCTAAAGAATCCTTTTTTCTAAGAGTGTATAGATAAGGACCAACCACATGGTCCCGACAACCTGGATGCTAAATTGCTGAGGTTGGTAGCGGAATACACTGTGACTCCTGTTTGCCACATCTTCAATTTAAGCCTAGAAGACATGGAGGGGGAAAAGGTCATTCCACTACCCAAAAATAGCAGAGCACCCTTTAATGGTTAAAACAGCTGACCAATCAGCCTGTTACAAGTGTTTAGCAAACTTTTCAAAAGAATTGTGTTTGATCAAATACAAAGTTATTTTACAGCAAACATATTAACAACAGACTTTTGCCATGCTAATAGGGATGGGCACTTAACATGCTCAGCACTGACACAAGTTACTGATGATTAGCTGAAAGACATTGATAGTAAGAAGATTGTGGGGCTGTTCTGTTAGACTTCAGTCTAGCTTTTGATGTCACTGATCATAACCAATTGCTGAAAAAACATACAGCGGGTGAAATAAGTATTGAACACATCACCATTTTTCTCAGTAAATATATTTCCAAAGGTGCTGTTGACATTAAATTTTCACCAGATGTTGGTAACAACCCAAGTAATCCATACATACAAAGAAACCAAAACAAATAAGTTCAGA
This sequence comes from Thymallus thymallus, assembly GCA_023634145.1. NCBI lineage: Eukaryota > Metazoa > Chordata > Actinopteri > Salmoniformes > Salmonidae > Thymallus > Thymallus thymallus. The sequence goes on from CM042393.1 coordinate 16,700,829, forward strand.
AATTAATTTCATTTCATGTCAATAGCACCTTTGGAAATATATTTACTGAGAAAAATGGTGACATGTTCAATACTTATTTCACCCGCTGTAGGTGTTATTTGCATCCTCTGTCTTATTATGGATTGAGAGTTACCTATCTAATAGAACACAGAGGGTTTTCATTAATGGAAGCCTCTCTCATGCAAATTCAGTTGAGTGTGGTGTACCGCAGGGCAGCTGGCTAGGGCCATTATTGTTTTCTGACCTTGAATAAATCTTGGGTGTCTATGTACGCTGACAGTATATACCTCGGGTGCAACAGTAAAATAAATAACTGACACCCTTAACATAGAGCTCCAGTCAGTTTTAGAATGGCTAACTAGCAATAGGCTGGTGCTACAAATCTCAAAAACGAAAAGCATAATCTTTGGGTCAAATCACTAGCTCAATGCTAAACCTAATTTAGATCTCTTACTGAATAATGTGGCGATTGAGAAAGTTGAGGAGACTAACCTGCTAGGTGTAACCCTAGATAGCAAGCTGTCATGGTCAAAACATATAGACTCAATGGTTGCTGAAATGGGAAGAGGTCTGCCAATGATAGGGCATTGCTCTGCCTTCTTGACATCTCTGTCGACCAGACAGGTCCTACAGGCCCTAGTTTTGTTGCACCTGGTCTACTGCCCAGCTGTGTGGTCATGTGTGGCAAAGAAGGACATAGGTCAATTGCAGTTGGTCCAGAACAAAGCAGCAGGTATCGCACTTAGATGTACACAGAGGGCAAGTGTCAGTAACATGCATGTCAATATCTCCTGGCTCAAAATTGAGGATAGATTGACTCCATCACTATTGGTCTTTGTGCGAGGTATGGATGTGTTGAAGGTACCGAACTGTCTGTTCAAGCAGTTGGCACACAATTCGGACACTCATCGGTACAACACAAGACATGCAACCAGAGGTCACTTCACAGTCCCCAGGTCCAGAACAGAGGCTGGGAAATGCATTGTATTAAATAGAGCCATGATTACATGGAACTCTCTGCCACCCCAGGTAACTCAAGCTAGCAATAAAACCAGATTTTTAAAAAACTGATAAAATAAGAGCTTACTTCACAAAGGGGACTGTGAAGAGACACAGCCATTTGATATATCTTGTATATTAATTTGCACTGTATTATGTATTGGAACAAAATATTGTGTGTATGTACTGATGTGTAGGCTATGTGTGATGTTTTAAATGTATGTAGTTCAGTCCTTGACTAATAATGTTCTGTACTATGTATTATGTCATGTTTCATGTGGACCCAGGAAGAGTAGCTGCTGCTTTTGAAGTGGCTAATGGGGATCCTTATAAATACCAAATACCAAAACACCAAGCCATAGCCCCAACCTTAACCACTCAAAATTAATATCTAAACCTAACCATTTAAGTTGTTTAAGCTGTTTTTGTTCTTGTAACCGCATGGAATTAACCCTCTAACCACTCGGAATGAACGTGTCAAAAACAGACGTTCATCCATAATATGTTGAATTTCGAAACTATGAGATATTGTGGGATAACAGGGCTTAGAAAGTTTCTCAAGAGACCTGAGAAATCTTGTACGCACACGCACACACACATCCGTGCATGCACGCTGAACAAACACACACACAGTGTACTTGTTGTGCAAACAAATTGTGTTGGGCACACTATTCCTGCCCCCGGTGGCAGAGGGCTTTAGATAAGAACGTCAGTAATCTCATCTCCTCCTATCCCAGCAGGAGAATAGCATGGCCCTAATCCTACACTGGGTCCAAAATATCTTCAAAACCTATATTTATACAACATCAAATCTGTCCACAAACACACTCTATTACAGTTTTTTTTACTGCTTTCACACGTTTTCTAGGTCAAATTTTTCAAAATTCTACACACAACTCCAAAAATTGCACACACAAAATGCAAAATGCCTTATATCTCCTGCAAGATGAAACACTGTATTCAAAATACCATAAACACATCTCAAAATCAAGTATTTGCATCAAATGGAAAATCTAAAGCTCTTCTGGCTTTCATAGGCTTATATCTACATTTCCATACAGTGTGAAAGTAATCTGCTGAGAGGGGTTCAAATGTACACAGTAAACACCAACTCAATGGTGAAACAGAATATTTATTTTTCCCAAACATTACTGTAGTTACTGTAGTACAGTGTTGTACAGTGTTGGGTGGCAAATCACCAGTGCTAAGCTGCATCCCTCCTCCAGGCTGGGCCTGGCCACAATACTTTGTCTACATCACATGCTAAATTTTATCTTGCCAAACAGAGAGGCAATAATCTCCTAGGGTGGTGTATCCAACCTTGGACAGAGGCAGCGTCTATGTCCCCACATGCCTCCTCCAATGCCTGAAGAAGCAGCATGTGGGCATAGGGCTGACGATTATACGCTTTCCTGCGCCACGTAGAGAAATATTCCTCAATAGGATTTAGAAAAGGTGAATATGGGGGGAGGTACACAACTGTGTTTTGGAGCAGAACAGCTCGGTGAAAACGTACATTGTCCCATATTACCACAAATCTGGCCTGCTCTGGATCCGGATTTTGATCTGGAACAAGCATATTGTGAATTGCTTCCAGAAAAGTGAGCATATGGGCAGTGTTGTAAGGACCAAGTGTGGCATGGTGGTGGAGGACACACGCTGTCCAGGGACATTGATAATGGCCCTCTGTCCCATTACATTTCTCCCCTTGCGCCTGGTTTTGGTGAGGTTGAAGGCAACCTCATCCACGTAAATATATTCATGGAGAATTGCATGAGCATCCATCTCCAATATTCTCTGTAACAGACAAAAGCATATACAGATCAGTAAAGATTGTACAGTCCAATACTCTGGCTCTGTATCTGAAGTACTGGAAGTAGTGTCGCATACATGCACCCACATTGTCACGTTGCAGATCTTTGACTCTGTTTGAGTTTCTCTCATATGGCACCCTGTACAGTTGTTTCATTCTCAATCGGTGCCACTGGAGGACGCGTCGCAATGTCGACGGGCTTAAAGCATTGATGTTGCGGAACACTGCTGCATCATTTAGGATATGATCTCTTACCTCCCTGAGACTAATGGCATTGTTTGCCAAAACCATATTTACAATTGCCATTTCTTAATCGTCTGTAAACATACGACCTCGTCCTCCATGATATCTTTGCCTTTCCACTATGTAGAGGATTCAAAAACAGTGTGAGTGTGTGCAGTATAGTACAAAAATGTTTTTTACAGTGGGCTGTATTGTAGTACAGTACTGTGGCCATCCATTCCAGTACAGTAAATGGGTGGCTTAGAGCTCCAAATGTTTGTTATACTATACTATACAGTAATACGTATTTTACCGTAATTCTGAAGTAGCCATTAGATAGTTGCATACCTGTTCTCATTTCTAAAGATTTGAATTATGGATTCCACTGTAAACCGACTCAAGTTTCACCTGGTTGATCACATGATCAATAAGCGTAGCCCTAAACTCATCAGAGACAGCTATCCTTCCATCTATTCTTCGCCCTCGTCCTCTTCCAAGTCTTCCTCCTCGAACTTGTCCTTGTCCTCGTTCTCGTCCCCTGCCTCTCACTCCCACTGCCACTCCCACTCCCCTTGCTCTCCCTGCAACGTTCGCATCCATTGTTCTCAACAGTTAGCCTGACCTTTGGCCTATTTATTCACGTGGTGAATAAGTGTAGCATTTTGATTGGTTGTGTTTGGCAAAGGCAAGCAAGTTATTTCCTGTTCGATTTTTGTGTCTTAGGTAGAGAAGTGTGTGTAGTGTTTTGCAAAAAGTTTTATGAAATTGAAAACTGAGTGAAGGCGAGAATCAGCTTATAGTTTTGCAGACTTGGTGTGTGGTTTTGCTCTTTGAGTGACAGGTTTCACAAATCGTGTAACATTTTGTGTGTAAACAGTTAAAAAAAAAACTGTATCAACAATGATGAGAGACTACGATTGAGATGTTAGAGAGACTACCGTAGTCTACTCCCTGCTATTGTCTACTAAAAAACTGTGTGTGTGTGTTTTTGGTTTTACCCCCTTGTGGGGACCAGAAGGATAGTAAAGGCTTAGGGTTTAGGGTTAGGATTACAATTACAGTTTTTTACAATCACTTTGTTACTATTTTCAGAACCTTGATGTCATTTTTCACAACTCTAGACACAAAACTCACAACCAATGATCAAAATGCAAATTTTTCAAAACTCTAACCCTTTTCTCAATTGCTTGGATACAATGAACATAAAACTTAGATCATTTGTTCATTCAACAAAAATCACCTGTTCAATATGACACAACTTAACATCAAAGTACTACTATTTCAAAAGGCAATTCACACATTACATTTCAAATGAGTGTCTATTCATTTCCTTACAATGATCTAACTATCAATTGATACAACTGCTCAAAATGATAAGTAACTGTTGCATTACTCTTAATGCATAGTTGTATGGAAACAGTCAAACAATCTTCCATGTTTACAGTAAATCATGAAAGTTTCAAGATAACGAGATTCATTGTCACCAATTAGCGTGGAGCATGAACCAATTAGACTACAATATCCATGGATGTAGCCTAATATTTTATCATAATGCTTCATCAGACCGGTGTCTATGGTCCCAAATACTGTACCACCTTTTCAGACTATTTACAGTATTGACAGTACTGCACTGTATAGATGCAGGCCCTTGTAATTGCTTGTCCAATTCTGCCAACTCGTTACTGATGATTGAGTGCACATTGTGGAATGAGTATATAAAGAGTTGATTGGGATCCAATTGCAAGAGCATAGTGATACGTAACATGGAGCCAGCAGGTGATCAAGGTCACAATGGAGGTCAAGCAGTGGTGGGAGGAAGACGAGGAAGACGTGTTGGTCAAAGGAATGGCAGGGGACAGGCACCCCTTCTGAGAGGTGGTCGTGGGCCTCGTTTGAGAGGTGTGGGGGAACGTGGTAGAGGACAGGCACCCCTTCTGAGAGGTGGTCGTGGGCCTCGTTTGAGAGGTGTGGGGGAACGTGGTAGAGGACAAGGCCACGGACCAAGACAGCGGCAGCAACAGCATAGAGTGTCCAGTGAAATTCGGGCAATAGTTGTAGACCATGTCATAAATCATGGCATGACAATGACTGAGGCGGCTACAATGATACAACCAAACCTCAGAAGGTCAACCGTGGCCTCAATAATTAGAACTTTCTGCAATGAGAACCGGTAAGTTATCAGCATGCACTAAACATTATGCTACTCTCAATTGTCAAATGACTGCATACCAATGTGTATCACAGAATAGGTGATGTGACCAAGTGTCTTCTTACTCTAATGTTCCCTGTAGAATTGTGACCAGGCCAAATAGTGGAGGCAGAGGCAAAATTCTAACTGACCAACAAGAGCAGGCTGTGGTCGATTTGGTTCGGGCCAGAAATGATATTCGCCTTACAGAAATTCGCCAGCATATCTTGGACAATGAAGACATGTTCAACAATGTGGGATCCATAAGTTTGCCAACTATTGCACGCATACTGAAAAGGCACCAGGTATCTATAAAACAACTATACTGTGTGCCTTTCGAAAGAAATGCAGACAGAGTGAAGCAAATGAGGACTGAGTATGTTCAGGTAAGTTCAGTTTCAAGAGGGCTGTTTTAAAAACATTCCCAAAAATTCTACATTGTACAGTAATCTCTAAATCTCTTTCCAAAATGTATTTTTAGAGGGTGATGGAGCTGGATGCTGATGACGACCATCACAAATTCATATATTTGGATGAGGCAGGTTTTAATCTGGCCAAGACAAGGAGGAGAGGTCGGAATTTCATTGGCCAGCGGGCAACCATCCAAGTACCTGGACAACGTGGGGCCAACATTACCATGTGTGCGGCTATATCAGAAGATGGTGTGGTGGGACGCAGACCTCATATTGGACCATATAATGCAGCTCACCTTTCTTGATGAGCTCGATCAGGTTTGTAGAGCTGAAGGTGTGACCTATGTCATTGTGTGGGACAATGTCAGGTTCCATCATGCTCATGTGGTGCAAGCATGGTTTCAGGCCCATGCACAATTTACCACCCTGTATTTACCCCCATACTCTCCCTTCCTTAACCCGATTGAGGAATTTCTCTCCGCATGGAGATGGAAGGTTCATGATAGGCACCCTCATGAACAAGTCACTCTTCTCCAGGCCATGGATGACGCCTGCAATGACATCACAGCAGACCAGTGTCAGGCCTGGATTCGCCATGCCCGAAGGTTTTTTCCAAGATGTTTGGCTAATGAAAACATCCATTGTGATGTAGATGAGAACCTGTGGCCAAATCCACAACACAGTTGATGACAATGTAGAAGTACAGTAATCACTCCTGTTTTGTTTCTTACAGTACAAGCAAGCAAGTTGAGGAACACTGCATTTGATGTTTTACAGTACTGTCTTTTCTTTTCTATTTCATAGCTAATTATTTTTGCTTTGATTCAAATAAACCTGTAGTATTTTCTCTACTACTGCAGTACTTTTACAGAGATGTATTTACTGTATATGTAGTACCATAATGAAACCTGTATCACCTATTTTGTTCTACAATATTTAATGATTGTACGAACAATGACACAGTGAAACTATCGGTTGCTTGTGTGTGGGTGATCTATAGTTATGTTTCAATGGTATTTCACAGTAAATTTGTTTTTGAACCAATGATTGTGCAAGTGCAAGATTTCTTTAAAGATGTGAATAAACAATGCAATGTTTTGAACATTAGACAGCCTGTGTTACAAGTGATAACCGTTTTGAGTTTTGTGTCTAGAGTTTTGAAAAATGACATCAAGGGTCTGAAAATAGTAGCAAAGTGATTGTAAAAAACTGTAGGATTAGGGTTAGAATTAGGGCTAGGGTTTAGGGTTTAGGTTTAAGTTTAGTGTTAGGAGTTAGGGTTAGTAGGGTATGGTGTTATGGTTAGGGTTAGGGTTAGGGTTAAGGTTAGCGTTAGGGTTAGTTGAGGGTTAGGGTTAGGGTTAGTGTGTGCGTGTGTGTGTGTGTGTGTGTGTGTGTGTGTGTGCTTGCGTGCGTGCGTGCGTGTGTGTGTGCCTGTGTGTGCCTGTGTGTGTGTGTGTGTGTGTGTGTGTGCATGTATCCCTGAGGAAAGTTAAGCGCTCTGGATTGAGTTGGTCTCCAACATCTAAAAGCCTGCCTGCTGTCTGGTCAATAATACATTCCCCTTTGAGTGCTTCTTAGGGTGGCAGTAGAGAAATGCAACTCCCCCACAATCTTTTCTACCCTGCTCTCTCTTTCTTTCTCTCCCTCCTTCTCTCTCTCAGATGTGTGCGTCACAGATGTGTGTCTGTGTGCGTCACAGATCAGGCTCTTTATTCCCTGCCTTCTTCCAGGCCTTTCTCCTCAGCATCACTTTCATTCTCCTCAGCATCCCTTTCATTCTCCACAGCATCACTTTCATTCTCCTCAGCATCACTTTCATTCTCCTCAGCATCACTTTCATTCTCCTGAGCATCACTTTCATTCTCCTCAGCAACCCTTTCATTCTCCACAGCATCACTTTCATTCTCCTCAGCATCACTTTCATTCTCCAAAGCAGCTCTGATGGCCTGTCATTCCTCCCAGACAAACACAGCAGCTCTGATGGCCTGTCATTTCTCCCACACGAACACAACAGCTCTGATGGCCTGCCATCTCTCCTACACAAACACAGCAACTCTGACGGCATGCCATCTCTCCCACACAGACACACGCCCTGACATACACACTCTGGCACATGAAAACACATACAGCCCAGCACATAAATCAGTAGGCATACACAAACACATACACAGGGTTGGAGAATACCTGATTACTTGTGATCAGTTACATAAATTCTGATTGCAAAAAAACTAACTGTTATCACACATCTGGAAAATAGGAAAACCTAGAGTGCATTCGGAAACTATTCAGACAACTTGACTTTTTCCATTACAGCCTTGTAAAGTGAAAACAGATTTTTCTTTCTTTTTTTGCAAATGTATTAAAATTCAAAAGGAGACAACCATGGCTCAACGGTCAAGTTGAATTTTATTGCGGTCGTGACTCACTGAGGAGTTTGTGTAATCCAAAAGCTACGTTTCTGATGATAATTTTGGACAGGTTACTAGTAACTGGTTACATATAGAAAATAATCTACCCAACCCTGCACATGCAAACAAATGTACAAATTCATCTGAGGCAACACCGCAGCTCAAAACACATGAGTTTTCCTGTGTGATGGGGACCTTATTGTGGTGCTAAAATCTGACGAGTCATTGCTACCATCTGCCACGCTCACACTCTCTACACTCACATGCGCGCACACACACATTATCCGCACATTCATGCACACACGCACAAGCGAATAAACACATGGACGCACGCATGGGCGAGCACGCACAAACACTCACACTCACACTCATCATATGACTTTGAAACAAGAACACACATGGATACACTACCTAAGGTTTAGGACCACCTTTTGTCTTTGGCTTGTCCTTTTAGTGTGGAGCACAGCACACAGCTGAATGCATTAATTACATATGCACAGCTATAGATCCACTGTCTAACCCCAGCAATTTTATTCTCTCGACGCACGTCAAACCTAATTGCAATTGTTAACCTTTAAGTTGCACTATTAAACGAAATTGACAATCTGTCAGGCTTGATTATAATGTGTTAGGAAAAGAGTTGTGTAAATTCCTTTTTAACTTCCATACCTTTCACATGACTCACCACTACACAGGAGGCCTCTATAATTAATACACTGGGTTTCACACGTTTTTTCATCTATAAAGCAGTACTCTGAGCCGTGAAGCAAGCTGAGACAGCAGTCAGTACAGTAAAGGTCTTCATCTTAAACATTCTTTCACCTTAATGGAATATGAATAGTATCCCTTCATGTCTGAATATAGCTTCACTTATTAAGTAATGCTATATTGCATTATGTATTGCATAATACTGTAGGCCCATGGGTTAAGTCATATTTAATCATTTAGGAGTAAATGTTACACAACATACATATGTAATCCTATATACAGTGGGGAGAACAAGTATTTGATACACTGCCGATTTTGCAGGTTTTCCTACTTACAAAGCATGTAGAGGTCTGTAATTTTTATCATAGGTACACTTCAACTGTGAGAGGGAATCTAAAACAAAAATCCAGAAAATCACGTTGTATGATTTTTAAATAATGAATTTGCATTTTATTGCATGACATAAGTATTTGATCACCTACCAACCAGTAAGAATTCCGGCTCTCACAGACCTGTTAGTTTTTCTTTAAGAAGCCCTCCTGTTCTCCACTCATTACCTGTATTAACTGCACCTGTTTGAACTCGTTACCTGTATAAAAGACACCTGTCCACATACTCAATCAAACAGACTCCAACCTCTCCACAATGGCCAAGACCAGAGAGCTGTGTAAGGACATCAGGGATAAAATGGGATGGGCTACAGGACAATAGGCAAGCAGCTTGGTGAGAAGGCAACAACTGTTGGCGCAATTATTAGAAAATGGAAGAAGTTCAAGATGACGGTCAATCTCCCTCGGTCTGGGGCACCATGCAAGATCTCACCTTGTGGGGCATCAATGATCATGAGGAAGGTGAGGGATCAGCCCAGAATTACACGGCAGGATCTGGTCAATGACCTGAAGAGAGCTGGGACCACATTCTCAAAGAAAACCATTAGTAACACACTACGCCGTCATGGATTAAAATCCTTTAGAACACACAAGGTCCCCCTGCTCAAGCCAGCGCATGTCCAGGCCCGTCTGAAGTTTGCCAATGACCATCTGGATGATCCAGAGGAGGAATGGGAGAAGGTCATGTGGTCTGATGAGACAAAAATAGAGCTTTTGTGTCTAAACTCCACTCGCCGTGTTTGGAGGAAGAAGAAGGATGAGTACAACCCCAAGAACACCATCCCAACCGTGAAGCATGGAGGTGGAAACATCATTCTTTGGGGATGCTTTTCTGCAAAGGGGACAGGACGACTGCACCGTATTGAGGGGAGGATGGATGGGGCCATGTATCGCGAGATCTTGGCCAACAACCTCCTTCCCTCAGTAAGAGCATTGAAGATGGGTCGTGGCTGGGTCTTCCAGCATGACAACGACCCGAAACACACAGCCAGGGCAACTAAGGAGTGGCTCTGTAAGAAGCATCTCAAGGTCCTGGAGTGGCCTAGCTCGTCTCCAGACCTGAACCCAATAGAAAATCTTTGGAGGGAGCTGAAAGTCCGTATTGCCCAGCGACAGCCCCGAAACCTGAAGGATCTGGAGAAGGTCTGTATGGAGGAGTGGGCCAAAATCCCTGTTGCAATGTGTGCAAACCTGGTCAAGAACTACAGGAAACGTATGATCTCTGTAATTGCAAACAAAGGTTTCTGTACCAAATATTAAGTTCTGCTTTTCTGATGTATCAAATACTTATGTCATGCAATAAAATGCAAATTAATTACTTAAAAATCATACAATGTGATTTTCTGGATTTTTGTTTTAGATTCCGTCACTCACAGTTGAAGAGTACCTATGATAAAAATCGTCAGTGTATCAAATACTTGTTCTCCCCACTGTATATATACATTTATATACACTACTGTTCAAAAGTTTGGGGTCACTTAGAAATGTCCTTGTTTTCCATGAAAACATACATGAAATTAGTTGCAAAATGAATAGGAAATATAGTCAAGACGTTGACAAGGTTATAAATAATGATTTTTTTATTGAAATAATAATTGTCCTTCAAACTTTTCTTTCGTCAAAGAGTCCATTTGCAGCAATTACAGCCTTGCAGACCTTTGGCATTCTAGTTGTCAATTTGTTGAGGTAATCTGAAGAGATTTCACCCCATGCTTCCTGAAGCACCTCCCACAAGTTGGATTGCCTTTTTTTTTATTTAACATTTATTTAACTAGGCAAGTCAGTTATGAACAAATTCTTATTTACAATGATGGCCTACCAAAAGGCAAAGGACCTCCTGCAGGGACGGGGGCTGGGATTAAAAATGTATTTTGTCCGTGTCCATTAATACAGGACCAATCACACATCATGGCAAGAGAGACAAAACAACACTACCAAAAGAGATACCTATGACAACAACATAGCAATGCAGCAACAAATGACAACAACATGGTAGCAACACAACATGGTAGTAGCCCAAAACATGGTACAAAAATTATTGGGCACAGACAACAGCACAAAGGGCAAGAAGGTAGAGATGACAATACATCACACAAAGCAGCCACAACTGTCAGTAAGAGTGTCCATGATTGAGTCTTTGAATGAAGAGATTGAGATAAAAATGTCCAGTTTGAGTGTTTGTTGCAGCTCGTTCCAGTTGCTAGCTGCAGCGAACTGAAAACACGAGCGACACAGGGATGTGTGTGCTTTGGGGACCTTTATCAGAATTTGACAGGCTATGTTGTTGTATGTGGAGGATGAGGGCTGCAGTAGATATCTCAGATAGGGGGGAGTGAGGCCTAAGAGGGTTTTATAAATAAGCATCAACCAATGGGTCTTGCGACAGGTACACAGAGATGACCAGTTTACAGAGGAGTATAGAGTGCAGTGATGTGTCCTATAAGGAGCATTGGTGGCAGTTCTGATGGCAAAATGGTAAAGAACATCTAGCCACTCGAGAACACCCTTACCTGCCAATCTATAAATTATGTCTCCAGTAATCTAACATGGGTAGGATGGTCATCTGAATCAGAGTTAGTTTGGCAGCTGGGGTGAAAGAGGAGCAATTACGATAGAGGAAACCAAGTCTAGATTTAACTTTAGCCTGCAGCTTTGATATGTGCTGAGAGAAGGACAGTGTACCGTCTAGCCATGCTTCCAAGTACTTTTATGAGGTGACTACCTCAAGCTCTAAACCCTCAGAGGTTGTAATCACACCTGTGGGGAGAGGGGCATTCTTCTTACCAAACCACATGACCTTTGTTTTGGAGGTGTTCAGAACAAGGGTAGAGAAAGCTTGTTGGACACTAAGAAAGCTTTGTTGTAGAGCATTTAACACAAAACCCGGGGAGGGGCCAGCTGAGTATAAGACTGTATCATCTGCATATAAATGGATGAGAGAGCTTCCTGCTGCCTGAGCAATGTTGTTGATGTAACAGGTTTAAAACATCGGAAATAGGCTTGGCGATGATAGGGGCAGCAACCTTAAAGAAGAAAGGGTCTAAAACATCTGACCCAGATGTTTTTTTGGGGTCAAGTTTCAGGAGCTCCTTTAGTACCACGGACTCAGTAACTGCCTCTAGCGAAAAAATTTGTAGCGGGGCAGGTGAAAAAGAGGGAGAAGCATCGGGGATAGTTGCATTAGAAGGGGTGGCAGATGTTGGAAATGTTGGACGGGCAAGGAGGCATGGCTGAGTCAAATAGGAATCCTGACTTAATGAAGTGTTGATTAAGGCTGTAAAACAGTGATCACCAAGGTCATTACAGAAAACACCAGACTGATACCTGTCAGGATTATTTGTGAGGATAACATCAAGAAGAGTAGCCTTTTCTAGGTGTTTGGAGTCATACTTTGTGGGAATGCTTAAATCTGAGAAAGATTTAGGGAGTCCCACTGCTTTAGGACTTGGTCAGGTGGTTTAAGCATGTCCCAATTTAGGTCACCTAGCAGGACAAATTCAGACTTAGTGTAAGGGGCCAAGAGAGAGCTTAGGGCAGGTAGTGTACAGGCGGATAATAGCACCCAGCAACAGTCAACAAAAAGTTATTTGAAAGTTTAAAACCAGCAAATCAAATTGTTGGGGGACAGACTTGGTGGAGACAACCGAGCACTGAAGGTGATCCTTGGTAAAATTGCCACTCCCCCACCTTTGGAAGATCTGTCTTGCCGAAATAGGCTATAACCAGAAAGGTTAACATCAGTATTCAAAACACTCTTCCTTAACGTTGTAAACCCACACTTTCAATTGATACATTTTAGGTAATAAGCTTCTAGTGTTAACATACAGAAAACCCAGGCTTTTACGAGAGCAGAAATCAGTGAACAGGTATCAGAGCACAAGTCAGAATTGGGGATAGCAACAGTAGCAACAGTAGATGGGCCAGGGTGAACATGCACATTACCAGATATCATCAACAGTAATACAATCAAGGCACAGCATAGGACAGGGAGAGCTCTGTGAGCATCAGATGGCAACAAGATCATATTGTACAGCAATTTCATCAGGTAACATGAATACAAAGCCGGCGGGAGGTGGTTAGAATGGGATGGTAGGCCAAAAGGCTGTGTAACCAATAGTGAGTCCCGAGTGTGGGAACAGACATAGTCTGTCCCACGGTTGGGTAAAGAAAGTTCGTAGTCAACAAAGCATATATGAGACATCAGGCAAATGCCAAAATAGAAAAATGTGCAAGAAATTTTTTTAATATATAACGACTTGGGGCTAGCCATTGTAACAGTGCCTGTGTGCTGGAGGTAAAATGCCAGTGAATGTGCTCTGAACAGCAGGAGGGGGCTTCAAAGCCTCTGGATCTCTCGCTTCACACATGGGAAGTGTGGTTGGGGGTACCTGTACCAGACAGGGGGAGACAAGCCAGGGCAGATGGTGAAGAGATCGCCAGGTGGAATGCAGCTTCAAAGGATTCGACACCTCTCTTCACACCTCAGTACTAGTTGAAGTTGTATCAGATCTGTCTCAGATTCCAGGATCTCAGGACTTTGATTGCCAGAGCACGCCCTGAATAGCTTGGGAAAATGAAATCTTTGATAGAATTTTCCTGGTAAATATTGTCCAAAAAGTAGGTTGTAGGTTTTGATCTTGAGTGAAGGTTAAGTTGTGGAGGGTACCATCCTGTATATGTCCCTGCTGAAAAATCCAAGTGTATCTAACTCCAAAACTATCTTATTGTAAAAAAAAAATGGAGAAATGCGAGAGCTCACATGAGCTGTGTCTCTCTAAGCAGAGGGAGGAGGAATCCTTTGAATATGGCTGTACACAATTCAATACTGCCTCCTTAAACCCATAATTCAATAATGTTGTCAAAATTATTTAATGATCCACTAAATCGAATGCTTCACTAAAACCTAGGTGCAGGAGGGTTGTAGCTAGTTAGATAGATAGATAGATAGATAGATAGATAGATAGATAGATAGATAGATAGATAGATAGATAGATAGATAGATAGATAGATAGATAGATAGATAGATAGATAGATAGATAGATAGATAGATAGATAGATAGATAGATAGATAGATAGATAGATAGATAGATAGATAGATAGGTACTTTATTGATCCCCCGGGGGGGAAATTTCCTCTGTCCGTCACCATACGGTCAAGCTGCTCCCACAACAGCTCAATAGGGTTGAGATCCAGTGACTGTGCTGGCCACTCCATTATAGACAGAATACCAGCTGACTTCTTATTCCCTAAACAATTATTGCATAGTTTGGAGCTATGCTTTTGGGTCATTGTCCTGTTGGCTCCAATTAAGCGCCGTCCACAGGGTATGGCATGGCGTTGCAAGATGGAGTGATAGCCTTCCTTCTTCAAGATTCCTTTTACCCTGTATAAATCTCCCACTTTACCACCACCAAAGCACCCCAAGACCGTCACATTGCCTCCACCATGCTTGACAGATGGCGTCAAGCACTCCTCCAGCATCTTTTTATTTGGTCTGCATCTCACGAATGTTCTTCTTTGTGATCCGAACACCTCAAACTTAGATTTGTTCCAACCTTCCTCTGTCCAGTGTCTGTGTTCTTTTGCCCATCTCAATCTTTTATTTTTATTGGCCAGTCTGAGATATGGCTTTTCTTTGCAAATCTGCCTATAATGCAAGCATCCCGGAGTCGCCTCTTCACTGTTGACGTTGAGACTGGTATTTTGTGGGTACTATTTAAGGTGGAGTCTGTTTCTCAAACTAGAAACTCAAATGTACTTGTCCTCTTGCTCAGTTGTGCCCCGGGGCCTCCCACTCCTCTTTCTATTCTGGTTAGAGCCAGTTTGCGCTGTTCTGTGAAGGGAGTAGTACACAGTGTTGTACGAGATCTTCAGTTTCTTGGCAATTTCTTGCATGGAATAGCCTTAATGTCTCAGAACAAGAGTAGACTGACGAGTTTCAGAAGAAAGCTCTTTGTTTCTGGCCATTTTGAGCCTGTAATCGAACCCACAAATGCTGATGCTCCATATACTCAACTAGTCTAAAGGTCAGTTTTATTGCTTCTTTAATCAGCACAACAGTTTTCAGCTGTGCCAACATAATTGCAAAAGGGTTTTCTAATGATCAATTAGCCTTTTAAAATGATACATTTGGATTAGCTAACACAACGTGATGGTTGCTGATAATGGGCCTCTGTACGCCTATGTAGATATTCCATAAAAAATCGTTTCCAGCTACAATAGTCATTTAAAATATTAACAATGTCTACATTGTATTTCTGATCAATTTGATGTTATTTTAATGGACATAAAATTAGCTTTTCTTTCAAAATCAAGGACATTTCTAAGTGACCCCAAACTTTTGAACGGTAGTGTGTATATACTGTATATATGTGTGTGTGTTTATCTCATCACACATGCATTTATGTACCAATGCATATACAGTGGGGAGAACAAGTATTTGATACACTGCCGATTTTGCAGGTTTTCCCACTTACAAAGCATGTAGATGTCTGTAATTTTTATCATAGGTACTCTTCAATTGTGAGTGACGGAATCTAAAATAAAAATCCAGAAAATCACATTGTATGATTTTTAAGTAATTAATTTGCATTTTATTGCATGACATAGGTATTTGATACATCAGAAAAGCAGAACTTAATATTTGGTACAGAAACCTTTGTTTGCAATTACAGAGATCATACCTTTCCTGTAGTTCTTGACCAGGTTTGCACACACTGCAGCAGGGATTTTGGCCCACTCCTCCATACATACCTTCTCCAGATCCTTCAGGTTTCGGGGCTGTCGCTGGGCAATACAGACTTTCAGCTCCCTCCAAAGATTTTCTATTGGGTTCAGGTCTGGAGACTGGCTAGGCCACTCCAGGACCTTGAGATGCTTCTTACGTCACTCTAAAGAGTCACTCTTTAGTTGCCCTGGCTGTGTGTTTCGGGTCGTTGTCATGCTGGAAGACCCAGCCACGACCCATCTTCAATGCTCTTACTGTGGGAAAGAGGTTGTTGGCCAAGATCTCGCGATACATGGCCACATCCATCCTCCCCTCAATACGGTGCAGTCGTCCTGTCCCCTTTACAGAAAAGCATTCCCAAAGAATGATGTTTCCACTTCCATGCTTCACGGTTGGGATGGTGTTCTTGGGGTTGTACTCATCCTTCTTCTTCCTCCAAACACGGCGAGTGGAGTTTAGACCAAAAAGCTCAATTTTTGTCTCATCAGACCACATGACCTTCTCCCATTCCTCCTCTGGATCATCCAGATGGTCATTGGCAAACTTCAGACTGGCCTGGACATGCGCTGGCTTGAGCAGGGGGACCTTGCGTGCGCTGCAGGATTTTAATCCATGACGGCGTAGTGTGTTACTAATAGTTTTCTTTGAGACTGCGGTCCCAGCTCTCTTCAGGTCATTGACCAGGTCCTGCCGTGTAGTTCTGGGCTGATCCCTCACCTTCCTCATGATCATTGATGCCCCACGAGGTGAGATCTTGCACAGTGCCCCAGACCGAGGGAGATTGACCGTCATCTTGAACTTCTTCCATTTTCTAATAATTGCACCAACAGTTGTTGCCTTCTCACCAAGCTGCTTGCCTATTGTCCTGTAGCCCATCCCAGCCTTGTGCAGGTCTACAATTTTATCCCTGATGTCCTTACACAGCTCTCTGGTCTTGGCCATTGTGGAGAGGTTGGAGTCTGTTTGATTGAGTGTGTGGACAGGTGTCTTTTATACAGGTAACGATTTCAAACAGGTGCAGTTAATACAGGTAATGAGTGGAGAACAGGAGGGCTTCTTAATGAAAAGCTAACAGGTCTGTGAGAGCCGGAATTCTTACTGGTTGGTAGGTGATCAAATACTTATGATTTTTGTTTTAGATTCCGTCACACAGTTGTAGTGTACCTATGATAAAAATTACAGACCTCTACATGCTTTGTAAGTAGGAAAACCTGCAAAATCGTGTATCTTTAGTACCACGGACTCAAATACTTGTTCTCCCCACTGTATATATACAGTACATGTGTATTCGTGCATGAAAGCCAGTTTCACATAGTTGTGGTCTGCTAGATGCCCTCACTACGCTACACATCTTAAATGGAAAAGTAGTAGCATGTTTAAACATGTATTTTTATTGATAATCTATTGATGATCAAGCAGTGTAAGCGAAATCCCCCGAATGGAGGAGGGACATTCCTGGTGTTCTCACAGGACCATGAAGCGCATTCCCAGAGCCTCAAAGCATAGCAGTAAGCATTGACAGGTAATGTTTTTTCTCTGAGCTATCTGGATAGTACACAGTGTTCAGAATCACGTAGTGTCTACTGACAGTAGGCTACTATCTAAATAAAGTAAGACATTGTATACGCAGATCGAGTACGTTTCAAAAGCATCGGAGAGGCGATAATGAGAAAGATGTACAGCTCCTTTCAATGATCATACGCCACAGTGACTTCTATTCTTCTATTATCTGTCTTTCAAAAGAGGCATCTACGTTAACTGCATGATAACTCTCTCTTTCTGTCCATCTTTTCATCTCTCTCTCCTTCACTCTGTCTATCTAACTCTCCCTCTCGCTTGCTCTCTCTGACAGGTAGCTAGCTACATATATACTTAGCTATAGGCCTATATATTGGGACCTTCTGACAGGCTTTCATGTTCAGGAGAGCTGTGAGGGGAATGACTTTGAGTGAGAATGTAATCCACCATCCTATCTACCTGGGATAGAGAGAGCCCCCATGGCTCAGAGCATAGAGACAGACACAAGCAGCAGCCATCTTACTCAGGATTCAGGCCAAACCCTGCTACATAACATCTAAACTAGCACACTGTGACTCTGTGATATACACTGTACATTGCAAAGAAAAGGGCACAGTTGTCAGGATAAATCCTCAACAACGTAGAGAGTTTTGAGCATAATAGAAGTTATTAGATATGGAATTGCCAATGACGTCGTCGTACTGTAATATTAGCCTTATGGCAAAGAGGGGTTCTGTTGTGTTGGATGTCAGTATGTGAACATTACTGTTTCATTATGTTTATATAATAACTTATAATTCAAAGCATGAACACATCATCCACACAGTGAGTCACAAACATACACACTATATTCATATTCACTCTAGTACA
Source organism: Thymallus thymallus (assembly GCA_023634145.1). Taxonomy (NCBI): domain Eukaryota; kingdom Metazoa; phylum Chordata; class Actinopteri; order Salmoniformes; family Salmonidae; genus Thymallus; species Thymallus thymallus. The sequence goes on from CM042393.1 coordinate 16,719,087, forward strand.
CCACTTCCAAATGCCAGACACATACAAGGGAATAAAAATGTTTTGCATCCATTTGGACATACGTAGATTTATTGTGTTTCTATGAAAACATTAGGTCCTGTACATATCTGTTCCTCCTCTAACGGTAGAGCTCTGTTATACGGTTATGAGTGTTGTCAGTTAGAAAGTGTCTGCATAGTGAGAGGTTCCCCAGGCCTGAAGGTCTGGAGCCTGCAGGAACAGGTCTTGTGTAACAGAATTTCCCCCTGTGAAGGTCTCTCTGGTGACACAGAGTGGGGCGCTCACTGAACCATGGCCTGAAGGCAGGTAACACATTGTACTGCTGATGACGTGTTTGGACTCCCACTGTGATGTGTGACTGTGTGTGTGTGTGTGTGTGGTGTGTGTCAGATACTCTTAAGACCTGTCATCGTCACAGCAATGTACAGATATAGGACCTTAATTTGATCACCCTGTTGCAGGAGAATGCAGGATGCAGGAAATGTAAACCTTATAGTGTATTTGATGTTTAAAATGGCTTCTGAAGTTGGTAATTTCCACTTTAATATTTTCCCTTGTGAAAAATGTATCAACCCCTACAAAAATGTAAATTGATTAATACCACATAATAATTCACATTTCTTGTTACTGCATGATTATTTACCTGCTGTAGCAAACTGGGCTCAAATTAAGATACTACATTAAGAGTCCCCATCTGGATCCCACACACAACGACACGACACGAACCGGCTGACCCCACATCAACGTCACATAGTCTGTTCTGGAATGGCTGTGGAAAGGAAAGGAGGACAGGTAAGGGTGAAAGGGGAGAGAGGGTGAAATGAACGCTTATATACAATTACTTCAATTAATAAATCAAACTAAGTTTGAAATTAGATTAACGTGTTAGAAATTAGAAAATATCAAAGGATATACTGAATGTATTCATTTCAGAACTGTAATAACAATCACAAAGGGATGAAAAATAACCTTGGTGAAATATTGGATCAAAGAGTCTTTTGTAATTTTGGCTCTTTTTCTAAGTTAAATCAACGGGAGATTAATGCTAATGATGAGGTAGGGGTTATTTCTTTCTCAATGCTGTAAACTGATTACTGAAACGCTTACGTACATCACATGGATCATCATCACCATGCTGCAGAACGTTCACTTCACTGCTGGCTCAACTCTCTCTGATGTGGCCATGGTCCAGATTATGTAACATCTCAGTTGATAGCCTACACATCACAGGTGGACAATAAATTCATAACAAGGCTTGACACCAAAACAAAGCATAAATATTAATTCATTGAAGTTTTACGTTTCAAGTTATTAATGTCACATGCACAAGTACAGTGAAATGCCTTTCTTGTAAACTCAAAGCCCAACAACGCATTCATCCGGTTTATGTAAATTCACACACACCAAGGAGAGAGAGAGAGAGAGAGAGACACACACAAGCGTGTTGTTGGTGACGCCAGACATTTGGTGTAAGTTTTTTTTTTTTTTACAGTTTTCCTTTAGCGTTTGACTCATAAAGGTTGCTAGACCCAGAGCACGACATCTCACAACTTTATCTTTCTATGGTGTATGGGCTACTATTCATCATGAGTCATGACTTACATGTTTTCCTATATTCGCTCTCCAAGGTGCATGAATTGAGGAGAACATTTAAGTGAAGAGGAGATTGGTCAACTCTTGGAGGACAGTTGAAGTTGATAAGAGTGCTTCTTTGTTGTTAAATGCCAACGAGTTTCGGCCCACCCCGTAGAAAAATGCAAGGATTTTAGATTGTTCTAAATGTTCAAGGACCAATTAAAAAGGGAATACTTAACAAAGCATGATGTGATCTGTAAATAAGTTGATCAAATGGTTCTGTTCAAAAGGAAGCCAACAGGTGTGGATATCAGTGTATCAGTGGTATCAGTGTTCTTTGTTCGTTTTGGCAAACTTGTGTTCTCTAGGTTTAGGAAGAAAAGTAGCCTAGGCTAAATTCATGACTTTGTGTGCTAATGATAGTACCTGAGACAGTATTTATTGGAGAGGTGAGACATAGAACTTATCACAGGAAACAGTAGATCTCTCTCAAGACAGAAAAGGTTATACAGGATTCACAGATGTCTCAAATATTTACACAAGGTGCGCTCTGACGTTCCATCTCTCTTCGCTCTCTCTCTTTTCCTTTCCTCCTGTAAAATAGTGTGCATCCTTCCTCTATTGGAAAACACTTGGGAAACATTATAAACACTTTTATCAGAGGCCAAATATTTATGCGAGGGAAAGGCGAGAGTAGGTTTCACTTGCATAAATGTAGGCTATGTCTCCTGTGTCATGTCTTTACCATCGTTAAAGGGTTGACTGCTATTTATCGAACAATTACCTACTATGTTTGATTATTATTTGATTAAATTAATCAGGCAATAATTAACTCATTAGGAATTCTGGGGTACCATGGAAGCATATTTATAGAGCTGATGTCTCCCGAATAAATTCAATAGCAGTCAATTATTAATTGTTATCTTTTATCAGTCTCATTCTGATTGTTGTAACCCTAGTCTCCATGATGAATCAGCATTACACAAATTGGCTTAATTATTTATTTACTAGCCACCTAAATAATCACACAGAATTACATACATAGACAGGATAGATTATACATTGATTACTAGTCATCCCATGAAAAGTCCCTAGTGGACTAACCTGATATGACGGTTGGCTACACAAAGGAAGGGGGTGGGGGAATGAAAGAGGAGGAGGAGAGACAAAGGAATGGGTCTCTATCGGACCTTGAGAAGCTATGCTCACGTAAATACAAAATCTTATGCACTCTAATAACCGCTCATTCTGAAATTTTAATATTTACGGAAATTTTAATATTTAAGGAAATTTTAATATTTAAGGAAATTTTAATATTTAAGGAAATTGTAATATTTACGGAAATGTTAATATTTACGATTGAGCTGGGCTTCGATAGATGGGTCGATGATGTAAGACTCTGGTTTGCCCAGCAGAGATCGCCATTGTCCTTTTTAGAGCCTTTCTGGTCATATTGTTGACTAGAGCAGATACGTTGAAGTATCCTGTAGTTCTTAGAGTTGTGTCTGTGTCCTCGTCCAGGTACGTTCTCAGCTGCAGACTGATAACCGTGACGACTAGGATTTAATCACTTCTTTTATGTAGTAAAAGATAGTTCAGAGTTCATACCATTTTGTCATACTCAGCCCACGCTGTATTCTGTCTGGTCTAGTAGAAATTCAACATTTCAATGTGGGGATCGGTCCCTCCACATTATCTGATCTCATGTAAATTTCGTTAGGTAGTATTTTTTATTTTATTTCACCTTTATTTTACCAGGTAGGCCAGTTGAGAACAAGTTCTCATTTACAATTGCAACCTGGCCAAGACAAAGCAAAGCAGTGCGACAAAAAACAACACAGAGTTACACATATACAGAATAAACAAATGTACAGTCAATAACACAATAGAGAATCTATATACAGAGTGTGCAAATGTAGTGCAAAATGCAGAAAGGTTAGGAAGGTAGGACAATACCTTCCTAACCATAGTGGCGAAACAAGTTACAAATTAGAATTAACACTGGAGTGACAGATGTGCAAATGATGATGTGCAAATAGAGATACTGGAGTGCAAAATGAGCGAAAATAATAAATATGGGGATGAGGTAGTAGAGTGGGTATTGTAGTTCAACCATTTGCAACCTCAGCTTACACCGTGGTTTGCGTGGTCTGGTGTGAATTGTGTCACGGGGGCTTTTATACTGGGGAAGAGAAGGGGCGTGTTTCATCCTTCTCCCCAATGCCTGTGTTCCCTTGGGCGTGGCTACTGACTGGGCATAAGTTTACTTTGAACACAATTCTCTCATTTAGAAGACTAAAATCACACTTAATCTTCACACAAATAGTTTCATATTTAATCATATAAATTGGACAACATTTACATGTAAATCTGATAACTAGAATGTGTAGGCTTTAAAAGATACAATTATGTTGTCCTATCATCAGTAATAATATCCCAAAACAACGACTGATCTGACATCATATTCTTTAAGTACCAATGGACACTTTCAACTGGTTGGATTACAGAAATACTGTTCCATTCTCCAACCTTTCGATGTTACCATACTGCAAAGTATTTCTCTGTGGTAACAAAGGCTTTCCAAACATCCATTTTGGTAGGGTGGTTTCAAAGAGTCTAGGTATTTTACGACGGTCATAAACCGGTGGGGGGGGGTTTGGCCCTCATCCAACAGGGCAAGTCGGGACACCTGTATGGGGAGAGATATAGCCCCAACCCAAACCCAAAATGCTTTCCTGTCATTAAACTATTTTTCACAATGGTTCGCTGCCGCTCTCCCTGCATCTCTGTCATCATCTTTCTCTGTTGGCCTACAACCAGAGGCAGGCAGGGAATGAAGGTAGGCCTATCTTAGATGGGAGAGACTATAAGGACACTGCTGAAAATCTGACCCTAACCCTAAACGTAACCTAATTTGAACCAATTCTGAAATTAAATATCCGTTTGCAGGTCAGGAGTGATCTGCATAGCCTTTTGTCCATCCTAGATATCTGCACAAGTGGAGAAATGGAAAAAATAGAAAACAGATCAATAGAAAAACTTTCATCAGCAGCAATAGGCCGTACGGAAGCAAAGGTTTCCAAGAATGCTGTGGTTTCCTTGATAACACAGCTGCTATGTGCTGATCGCCTACGGTTTCCCATCTTTTAATCCCATAAAAGTTTCCACACTATCCAACTGTAAACAGTGTGAATTATCATTCTGCACTATAGGTCCTTACTTTTACACAGATAATAAGAGGGTAAAGTGGTCTAATGGCTGCACTATCATCTGCTGCACCTCTGTAATAATTAGATTTACATGGTAAATTACCCCTGTGTGGACCTTTCATATTATTTATTCATCAGGTAATTTATTGTCACTTAACACTTAAAACCTTTCCTTCGATCGGCTCAGAAGCACACAGAGGAATGATTTGGATCAGGGATACCGGCGTTAAGGTCAGGCCGTGTTGTGTGTTGGCTCGCTGGTGTTTGGTATTGCCCATGTTTGGTGATGGGCAGGGTGGGGTTGGTTTGGCCTGCCTGTGATCTCAAAACACTGACCACCATGACCTTGTGTCTGAGGGCCTTGAAAATGTAAATCCGCCACATCGGCAGAAATAGCTGCTTACTTCATATGTGGTTGCAAGGGAGGGAGCATACAGGCACACACGCACACACTAACACACACTCACACGAAACAGTCTTGCTGCATAAACACACACATGAAACAATCTCTTTTGTCCTTTGATAGCTCTCTCTGTAAAAGAGAAAAACTTACACTATATGCATTATTACTTTATAACAGACCTACTCAGAGAAAATAGTAGTGCAGAGAAAAGTATCCCTTGGGGATAGATAGATCTTTGCCCATTCTCTATATCTTAACGTCTTTATATATTTCTTCCCTCAGGGCCTCTTTCCTGCATCAGGATCTATTTTTTTCTCTGTGTGGTGTGTTGGACTATTATGTATGGTTTTATTATGTATGAGCCATTTTGCTCTACTGTTGCAGAGGAGCTGCCTTTGGGTGCAGTGGCGTAGAGTAACATCCCTTTTTTACTCCTTCATTGGCCAGTCTGACGCATCTAATGACATCATCACCAGGGATATTGTGACTCTGTGTCCCTCACTGCAGACTATAACTATAACACCGGAAACCGACCCACAGGTTTTCATCCACTCTGCATAAATAAGTTATCAGCATACAGTATTTCAGGAGAATACTATCTGCATGATTAACTTTTATGCTGCGGCGCGATAGTGCGTGTGTGTGTGTGTGTGTGTGCGCGCGTGTGTGTGTGTGTGTGTGTGTTTTATTGTAATCGCTGAGTCTTTGAACAGCTTGACTGAGTCTCATTCAGCCAACTATTTTGTTCCATAGAAAACTATTCCAGCATTCTGTATGAAACCGAAGATTGACGTCACCCATACTCTCTTGCTCCTCATGATTTCTGCATTCCTCCCACCTTGTATTAATAGATTTTGTATGTTAAAGATAATGACTAAAGTATTCCACCCTGAAAATGTATAACTGTGTGAAATAGGTTAGAGTTATAAGATAATAATCTAATAATATGTGTGACAGGACCTTTTTAAGACTAGGACATTGTGTTACTATTTCGCAATATGAGCAGGGTATAGCTGAGACAACAAAAGAGGAGTAGAAGTGTCAACAGGCGACTAACTATGAAACTAAGTAACGGGAAAAGGTCTCTCCGACTGATGTGTGTGTATAAAAGATGGGGTCTGAACTTAGAGGACAGAGCTCTCTGAATAAAGAACTGACCATTGCAAGATGGGGCTCTGTCTGTATTATTTAAAACTGAAGCCTTACAACCTTCAGGATACAGATAGAGTTATGAAATAGTTCATTTAGAACATTGAGATAGAAATTCTCGTGAAAATAGATAGATGGATAGATAGATAGATAGATAGATAGATAGATAGATAGATAGATAGATAGATAGATAGATAGATAGATAGATAGATAGATAGATAGATAGATAGATAGATAGATAGATAGATAGATAGATAGATAGATAGATAGATAGATAGATAGATAGATAGATAGATAGATATTAACATACAATATACTAAAAGCAATGAAAAAAGATACAACTGACAGGATACTAATATGCATTCCTGAGTGAATGACTACTTAAGTTCAGTCCAAGAATTACTTAAAATATTGCACGTGATAAGATATAACAACTGTACATGATATACAGTATACTGTATATACAGTCCTGAATTAATAAGTCCTGAGTGAATGAGTGATTACAGATCAGAGTTACTAAAGGATGGATGGATAATTGTTGAACTAGGTCCTAACACCCCAACAGTTCCAGGTCTATGTTGCTGACGGCACGGCACCCCGTTGAGGCATTAAATAGTCTAATAGCCGCCGACAGGAAGGACCTCCTGTAGCGCTCTCTGGCACACCGTGGTGGGATCTGTCTGTGACTGAAAGTGCTCCTCTGCATCATAACCATGGCATGCAGAGGGTGGGTGACGTTGTCCATGATGGCCAGCAGTTTGGCCAGGATCCGTCTCTCCGCCACCTCCTCTAGAGTGTCAAGGCTAATCCCCAGAACAGAGCTAGCCTTCCTGACCAGCTTATTTACCAGAGAAGCATCACCAGCCTTTATGTTGGCGCCCCAGCACACCACTGCAATAAAGACTGGTAGAAAGTATGCAGTAGTTTTCTGCACACGTTGAAGGACCTGAGCCTCCTCAGAAAGTAGAGTCGGCTCGGGCCCTTTTTGTACAGAGCCCCGGTGTTACCAGCCCATTCCAGCCTGTTGTCCATATGAACTCCCAGGAACTTGTATGACCCAACCATTTTCACATCCATCCCCTGAAGTCCACCACCATCTCCTTTGTTTTGCTGATGTTGAGCTGAAGGTGGTTCTGCTCACACCACACCACAAAGTCATTGATTGTGCTCCTGTACTCCTCCTCCTGCCCACCCCTGATGCACACTACAGTTGCAGAGTCATCCGAGAACTTCTGTAGGTGACATGTTTCATAGTTATATCTGAAGTCTGAGGTGTAGAGGATGAACAGGAAGGGGGACAGAACCATTCCCTGGGGGGGGCCCCTGTGTTGCTCACTGCCCGTTCTGGCACACAGCTCTGTAGCCGCACAAATTGTGGCCTACCGGTCAGCTAGTCCGTAACCCAGGAGACTAAGGATGCTTCCACTTTCATCCTCTTCATCTTCTCACCCAGTAGCAGGGGCTGAATGGTGTTGAAGGCACTGTATAAGTCAAAAAACATAAACCTCACAGTGCAACCTGCGTTGTCCAGGTGAGAGTAGGCCCTCTGCAGAAGGTAGATAATTGCATCATCCACCCGATGTTGCGCTGATATGCGAACTGCAGAGGGTCCAGTGATGTACACACCAGGGGTCTGAGGTGAGCGAGGACTAACATTTCCAGGGTCTTCATGATGTGGGATGTTAGCGCTACAGGTCTGAAGTCATTCAGGACAGTTGGGTGCGCCTTCTTAGGCACTGGGACCACAGGATGTTTTCCACAGCACAGGGACCCTTTCCAGGCTCAGGCTAAGGTTGAAGGGTTGCTGGAGTATTCCACACAGTTGGTCAGCACAGACCCTAAGCACCCTTGGGCTGATGCCATCAGGGCCAGCCGCTTTCTACTGATGTAGTCTCTCCAGCTCTCTCTTCACTTGGTTGGTGGTGAAAGCCAGCGCAGATGGGGAGGTGGGGGGAAAGGGGATGTTGAGGATCAGTCCATTGTTTATCTCTTTTAACCCAAAAACCCACTCTGTCTCTTCCAGTAGACTAATATTTGTCTTTCCCCCTCCCCCTTCTCGCCCGTGAACATCTGGATTGGATCTTTTCAGAAACACAAACTACCCATGATGCTGTGTGTTGATGGAGTATGAATAGTTAAAGATCCTAAACACAACCCCAAATAGTTTACTTGACCGTAAAGTTTTCCTTTGACTTTCATCATCAATGCTGCTTAGTAGAGTAGTTACTGTTGTCATTATTCATATTTGTTATGTTGGAAAGCACACGACCAGTCATATCGCTTGCATGATATTTAAAAAGGGAATTTCACTAATGGACACACAACATGACCACCTAGATTTAGCCTCTTTCATCAGACTACTGGACTATTTAGTTTTCAAATAATCGTTGGCCTTGTTTAAAGACATTTTTATTTTGTACGATGCAGAAACATTGAAGAAGAGATTGTACGATGCAGAAACAGAGACGAAGAGATTGTACAATGCAGAAACAGAGAAGAAGTGATAGTACGATGCATAAACATAGAAGAAGAAGAAAGACAGAGGCAAGGAATTAAGGCCTAGCAGTGAATTCTGATTGGTTCAGTAAAGGACCTATTGGTTGTTAGGCCCCGTGTTGTTCCTGGGATCTAATAGGCTGTCCTCCAGGTTATTTGGCTGTTACCATGGTCCCCAGGCTGTAGTCTGGTTGGTAGAGGGGTCTGGAGATGGACAAAATGAAAATAGATAGTGAAAGAGGCTTCACTTTGTCATGTCCTTCTCTTATGTCTATTATGGTAGTCGGTGTGCGCGTGTGTATGTGAGTGAGTGAGTGAGTGAGTGAGTGAGTGAGTGAGAGAGATAGATAGATAGATAGATAGATAGATAGATAGATAGATAGATAGATAGATAGATAGATAGATAGATAGATAGATAGATAGATAGATAGATAGATAGATAGATAGATAGATAGATAGATAGATAGATAGATAGATAGATAGATAGATAGATAGATAGATAGATAGATAGATAGATAGATAGATAGATAGATAGATAGATAGATAGATAGATAGATAGATAGATAGATAGATAGATAGATAGATAGATAGATAGATAGATAGATAGATAGATAGATAGATAGATTAGATAGATAGATAGATAGATAGATAGATAGATAGATAGATAGATAGATAGATAGATAGATAGATAGATAGATAGATAGATAGATAGATAGATAGATAGATAGATAGATAGATAGATAGATAGATAGATAGATAGATAGATAGATAGATAGATAGATAGATAGATAGATAGACTGAATGTGGATATATGCGTGTATCCCTTTGTAACTACAGGTAATGTGTGTGTGTCGCTGTGTGTCTAAGGGGCTGAAGTTGAGTGCAATTTTGCTGGTATGATGGAAGTCATTATAGTTGTGGAGAGCCGGTCTGATTGAAGTCTGTTTGTCACAATGGGCCCCTGTAAGGCCCAGTGGTGTGTGAATGAGTCAGGTCTGAGCTAACCGGATGGGTAATCAGGTGGGATTGAGACTGGAGGATTCCGTGCAGGGTGTGTTCAATCAGCAGGTCGCAACGCTGTGCATTTAATGAGCAGCTCATACCACGGATAGCTACCTATCCCTTTTGAAAGCTTGTGGCTTATGTTTTGCTCTCGCTCTTTTTCTCTCTCTCTCTCTCTCTCCATTTATCTCCATCTTTCTCTCTCTCTCTCCCCTCCATCCATCCATCACACTCACACACTCAGAGAGAAAATGACTATGATGTGACACTGGAGGAAATTGCACTAGAGCTCTGTAAATGGCAGTGTAGCACAAAATTCCTGTCTGCAACCTTGATAAAGGTAAGCAAAAAAGACTGTATAAAATAAATAATTATTTTATATATTGTATGTTTCAAAAATATATAATTCAATATTAATTTATACTAATACAATTGCTTAAAGAAAAGATAGGAAAATGGATCACTTCTGAGATATTAGACCTCATAAGGAAAAGGGATCGCTACTTGGCCAAATTCAGAAAGACAAATCTACTACAAGATTATGATGGTTATTGATTAACTGTAGAAACCAGGCAAGATACCAATGGATAAGACCAAATCCCAACATTATATAGACGCTGTTAATGACAACTTACATCAGCCTCGTAAATTGTGGAAAATTGGCTAAAGAAATCCTCATACAGTAAAATCCTGTAGTATTAGCCTGGATATTAATGATGTTTTATGCCATGACCAGGCAAAGGTTGCAAATTATTTTAATAAATGTTTTACCACTATAGCCTCATCTCTGGTTAAGAAGTTACCGACCTGCTCTGGACACTATGGTCAGTCTTTCATTAAGAACTTTTACCATAGCAAAGGTATCACAAATGATTTGTTTGAGCTGTGCATGGTAACAGAGGACAATGTTTCCAATCTACTATGCTTAATGAGCACAAACAAAGCAACTGGGCTGGATAACCTTCTTGCAAGATTCATAAAGGATGGTGCTTGTGTCACTGCTAAAATGATAACGCATATTGTAAACCTTTCTATTAGTAGTGGAACTTTTCCCAATGATCTCAAAACAGCCCGGGTGGTTCCGCTCCATAAGAAGAGCAGTAAAACAAACGTAGGAAACTACAGGCCTGTGTCGATCCTCAGCACCTTAATAGTTGTTGAGAGATTAGTTTTTAATCAACTTGAGGGATACCTTCTTGAGCACAAACTTATTTATGAACTCCAATCTGGCTTTAGAGCAGCTCATTCTACTGATACTTGCCTTATCCACCTTTTTGACCACATCAAGCAGGAAAGTGAGAAGTGGAACTATACAGGTATGGTCATGTTGGACTTGCAGAAAGCTTTTGACATGATATTCTCCTGATGAAACTGAAATGCATGGGTCTAAATGATGTACAGTAGCAGTGAATTGGTTTAGGTCTTATCTGACAAACAGAACACAAGTATGTAATGTTGGTGATGTCTGTCAGAGGCCAAGGAAAAATACTGTAGAGTACCGCAGAGATACATTTTAGGGCCTCTCTTATTTCTTATATACGTTAATTATATGCCAGATACAGTAAAGTGCAAACTCCTGCTTTATGCTGATGACTCAGCCATACTGGTATCAGGGAAGGATACAGTTTACATAGAGGAGACCCTGAGTAAGGAATTGCATTTTGTTAGAGATTGTTTGACTGACAACAAACTGTTGCTTCATTTGGGAAAAACTGAATCGATTTTGTTTGGAACAAAACTTAGATTGCTTAGGGCTGACAGGATAAAGGTAAACCGTGCAGGTAAGAAGATTGAATCTAAAACAAGTGTAACTTATCTTGGTGTGTCCCTAGATCAATCCCTTTCTGGAGACCTGATTGCTGTAAAAAATATTTCTAAAATGGCGAACAGATTGACATTTTTATAACGTACCACTAGATATTTTAACATCAAAGTTAAGAAACTGCTTGTCTCAACCTTGATTCAATGTCATTTTGATTATGCCTGCTCTGCTTGGTAGAGTGGGCTATCAAAAAAAACAGAAAAAGAGAATGCAGGTTATGCAAAGTAATGTTATCAGGTACAGTTGAAGTCGGAAGTTTACATACACCTTAGCCAAATACATTTAAACTCAGTTTTTCACAATTCCTGACATTTAATCCTAGTAAAAATTCCCTGTCTTAGGTCAGTTAGGATCATCACTTTATTTTAAGAATGTGAAATGTCAGAATAATAGTAGAGAGAATGATTTATTTCAGCTTCAATTAGTATTTGGTAGCATTGCCTTTAAATTGATTAATTTGGGTCATACGTTTCGGGTAGTTTTCCACAAGCTTCCCACAATAATTTTGGCCCATTTTGAACAGTAATGCAATGGTTCATTGGATACGTCTAAAACGTTGCACGTACACTGCTGCCATCTAGTGGACAAAATCTACATTGCGCCTGGACTCCTAAATAATATTATGTCCTTTCTCTTGCATGTTTCTCTTGCAAAGATGATGTTACAAAAAAAAAGAGGCTAAGATATTTGGACCCCAGGAAGAGTAGCTGTTGCCTCGGGCAGCAGCTAATGGGAATCCCGAATCAATACAAATATAAAATGTACCGCAGAAATGGAATGTAAATTACAGAAAATAGATGTTGTGGTGGCAGCTGCAGAGAAGTACTTGGGGGTATGAGATTTGACTTCAGAAGAGTTACAGCGTGTGTTGAGGGGTGGTGTCCCGTCCTCTCAGTCCGTTGACCTCGGGTAGGAAAATAGAGCTCCTTGGCCATGCACGCCAGTGTTGAGATTGGCGTCAAAATATGGATGTATATGCAGAAAGGAACCTCATACCTACTGTCAAATATGGTGGTAGATCTTTGATGTTATGAGGCTGTTTTGCTGCCACTGGTCCTGGGGCCCTTGTTAAGGTCAACTGCATCATGAACTCAAGTAAGTGCCAGGATATTGTAGCCAAAAACCTGGTTGCCTCTGCCAGGAAGCTGAAACTTGGCCACAAGTGGATCTTCCAGCAAGACAATAACCACAAGCACATATCAAAATCCACAAAGAAATGGTTAACTGACCTCTAAATCAATTATTGCAATGGCTGTCTCACTCTCAAAACTTGAACTCCATTTAAAACCTGTGGTTTGATTTCAAGATGGCTATCCATAAGTGCAGAGGATATTAAGAATCTGGAAAGATTCTGCATAGAGGAATGGTCTAAGATTCCTCCCAATGTGTTCTCCAATTTCATTAAACATTTTGGAAAAGGGCTCGGTGCCATTATCCTCGCAAGGGGAGGGTGCTGGAGTATTGAAAACAAGGGTGCCAATAATTTGGGCATCTTTTTTAGATTTTATGTATTACTTGTTTCTTGTTTCCCCCTTTTTGTATATACAATATTTTGTTCATTTTTTATCAAGGGTGCCAATAATTTTGGACCTGACTGTATGTGTATATGTGTATATGTGCCTTTGTAAATACTAACTGCTGATAACCAAGATAAATCCTTTTAGGGGAGGCGTGCCATACATTCCTAAAATAACTGTGTTTTAGCTTACCATTTAGTCCCTCTTGACGTCAACATAAACACACAAATACACACACACACACACACACACACACGTTCATCATCTGATTAGGTTTATATATCTCCCCATGTAAATCATACTAAATAACCAGCTTAAAACGATTAAACGATTAAGTGTTTTATGATAATGTGTGTGTGTTTGTGGGTGCATGTGTGTGTTTGAGTTGGTTTGCGAGTGCTTTCATGTAATGTGTTTGTGTGTGTGTATGTGTGCGTGCGTGCGTGCGTGTGTGTGAGTCTCTGATGAGAGGTGATGGAAACTGCAGATTCCTCCTCATCCGCTCCATGTGCTGTTTTGGAGTACAGGCCAGCTCTGTCAGCCAGAATAAACTAAAGTCCTGAATTAATTTGCATTCATGTACATTTCTAAATGTCTTCTGCTGTGTTCCTCAAACAGAGAAATCACTGTGAGGAGCTACATGTTCCTGAGTATGCTGGGAATAGAGGGAGATACAGGGAGGAAGATGAATGCAAATAGCACAAAGTATCTATGGAAAGTGGTAGAGAGTCTAAGAGGGATATTGATGGACAGAGGGACAGCAAGGATCAAAGTAGAAGGGAGGAGCGAGAGAGGAAAACAGATAAGATACTGATATAGAGAGAAGGAAGTGGGTTTAGAGAGAGGAAGAAGGGAGAGATAAAGTCAGAGTGAGCGTAGAGAGAGAGAGGGGGAAAAGAGGGAGGGCTCTGCGTTAGTCTTGGGAGACGGATGTGACCCAGCGATTAGTCATGTCCCCTGTGGGGTCCGGGGGCCAGCGGCCTCTCTCTCTCTGGGCCTGCCGGGTGCACCTCTCCACTCTGCACCCCTCTCCTCCCCTCTCTTCCACATCTGGAGTCTGTTTAACATCACCAAAGCCAAAGCCCACGCCATGACACCTCCCCCAAAAATGCACAGGATCAGAGCTTTTAGAGAGAAAGGGATAAACAGTCAGCATGGAATGTTAATCTCTGACAGCATCTTTATATCTCCGGAAGGAGAAAGGAGAGTGTGTGTCTGTGTGTGTTAGTCTGTGTAAGGCTTGCGTATAGGTACATGTATTTATTTATTTTTGCATATTGTGTAGTAAATGAGCAGTCTGAGTCATACGTCATGTATGAGACAGCAGCCTTGTAAATTACCTGACCTCAATAGACTAACCTCAATAAACTAGCCTCAATAGACTAGCCTCAATCGACTCAGACCTCAAATTGCAAAATATCAGAAACTATCTGTGTTTGACTCAACACTAAAACATGTTCATGGGAAGGAAATATGTTGATTTAGATTTAAGCAAGAAAACATTTATGGAAGTATGACTTGTTTGTGCAACTGCTTGATGATTCTCAGCATTTCTTTTGGTTTCAGACACAGGGTAGAGATCGATCGATAAATATCTAGATAGGTAGATAGGTAGGGTTTAGGAGTGCCTGTTTTCTCTGATTTGTAGTTTGTGCTACAGTACACACATCTCTGATTAGGTAACCATGATCACATCACCACAGGGCAATCACTGGGAATAGGACAAGTTGAGATGCTCAACTGAAGGTTTCTCCAGAGCTGGTTGCATAACCATCCAAATAACCATCTGAAATTCCTGGTAAAATGAATGTATATGACTGAAATATGTATTAGGCTGCCTATACAGTATGCACTTATATGTACAGTGTGTGTTTATAATGTGCATGTGTAATGATGGCTTTACATTAGTCGTGTGTGTGTGTGTGTGTGTGTGTGTGTGTGTGTGTGTGTGTGTGTGTGTGTGTGTGTGTGTGTGTGTGTGTGTGTGTGTGTTTGTGTGTGTGTGTATTCGTGTGTGTGTGTGTGTTCGTGTGTGTGTTTATGTGTGTGTCTGTGTGTCATCAGTGTCCCAGGGGATTAGGGGTTGGCAGACACCTCTGTGAAAGTGTTTAACCTCAGGAGGCGCTGATGACAGATTTATGCACTGGTCATTCACAGAGGGAGATAAACACGCCATTAATCTTGTGTTGTCAGGGAGATGACCCCAGCGTCCACCCAGAGACTGTTCCCTAACGGCCCCACATGGCAGTAGACCCCCAGGCAGGCTGCTAACCGGCTGCAGGTTTCAGGATCCAATACTTTGAGATGGTCAGACAAAGTAGTGCATCAGTCATAGGGGACTGGGGAGATGAATGGTGGGTTTGGGGGTTGTAGGTGCTGGTCACTGTAAAAGGGAGGCCTGTGTTGATGTGGGGCCATACTGTAAGTGTGTGCAGGGAGTGCCTGATACGCTATGCTTTGGGTGGGGATGTGTTTTGTATTATACTGTGTAATGGCAAGAATTGTAATGTGTGTGTGCTTTAATTTCTCTATGTGTGTACGTGCAATGAAAGTGTATGGTTCAGCAGTGTGTGTGTGCGAGTGTATGAGTGTGTGTTGGACTCTGAGATCTGCCTGTGGGGGGTCACGGGGAGGCTGGGTGTTCCTCTGCACCAGGCCTTTAACAGTAAAACATATCAGAAGCTCTCCGTCATAAACCTAATGACTTCAGCAGACTGAGCCTGGAATTTGGCTTTTCCCCACTGCTGACACCAACACCCATAAAACACTACATGTTTGGAATGCAGAACATGATTCTGTGGAAAAGAAGAGCAACAGACAGATCACAGAGAAGCCTTGAACACTTACTCACTCTCTCTCTCTCAGACCCAGACCCAGAGTAGGTTACAGTACTGTGGTTCTGGCCTGGCTGGAGTCTGAGCCCCATGTAGACTCAGAGACAGAGACAGCAAAGGGATGATGAATTAGGGCCTGGTCTTTCTGTTTGGCAGGATGCAGAGTGATTGGTGGGTGTCCAAGACCGGTGGGGCCTGGACAGGAGGCTGGATGATAGTACATGGGAATGTTACTGTCAGAGTGTTTACACCAGGTCAGCACAGCAAACCAGTCCCCCTGACCTATAATCCATGACCCCCAGGGTGAAGTTAGGAGGAGTGGTATGCCTAAATTAGTTAACCCCCTAATAAGCAGTGATGGAAAAAGTACCCAATTGTCATACTTGAGTAAAGGTAACAATACCTTAATAGACTCAAGTAAAGGTGAAAGTCACCCAGTAAAATACTACTTGAGTAAAAGTCTACAAGTATTTGGTTTTAAACATGCTTAAGTATCAAAAGTAAATGTAATTGCTAAAATATACTTAAGTATGTAAATAATTTCAAATTCCTAATATTAAGCAAACCAGACGGCACACCTTTCATGTTTTTTACATTTGTGGATAGCCAGGGGCACACTCCAACACTAAGACATCATTTACAAACTTAGCATTTGTGTTTAGTGAGTCTACCAGATCAGAGGCAGTAGAGATGACCAGGGATGTTCTTTTGATAAGTGCATGAATTGGACCATTTTCCTGTCATGCTAAGCATTCAAAATGTAAAAAGTACTTTTGGGAAAATGTAAAAAGTGCACTATTTTCTTTAAGCATGTAGTAAAGTAAAAGTAAAAGTTGTCAAAAATATAAATAGTAATGTACAGCTACCCCAAAAATGACTTACTGTAAGTAGTAGTATTTTCAAGTATTTTTACTTAAGTACTTTCCACCACTGCTAATAAGTGTTAGACCTCCCACTTGCAGAGGTATGGGATTGGCTCAGGAGGGCACTGTTTTCAGAGCCACCAGTGCTCATTATCATGATCCTGTAGCAGGGGGCATTGAAGCCCAGTAACACCTGGCAAATAATTAACACATCATTATTTTTGTCTCTATTTAGACAATCAGCAGAGCGACAATCATGGTTATCATCTTCATAATTTTATTCTTCATCATCATCATCATCATCTTCAGTTTTGGTATCCAGACAGCACTCTCCAAATCTTCACTCAGAAAGTTGACTAGCAGAAAGACCTAGGTAATTATCCTGGCTACACCTTTAATAGGGCCTTGAGATGAGATCCTGTACAGTAGGGATGAGCAGGTTGGCAGGCTGATGGGAGGAAGGGGTGATTGTGACTGAAAGAGAGGTCATCCACATTTCAAGCGGGTCCCCATCACACTCCTCTGTTCTGGGACGGGTCACCTCCTCAGGAGTCACCACCACAGATCCCAGATCCCGGCCCCGTCTCCCACCATCACCATGATATTCTTTGTCTGACGTTGGTTCACTGTCAGCCTGTCTCAGTGGATGTGACTTTTGGCATAAAGGAATTTAAGTCTTTTGATTATGATTAATCTCTCGCGAACAGATTCTCGAGGACAGATAAAATGGCGAGAATCTGTCAAGGCTCACGTAGAATTATGTTTTTACAAGCTGAAGTAGTTCCTGGTTTTGGGTTTTCGTCATTGATTATTTGGACGAATGAGGATTGGACGAAGGCGGTGCTTAAACTGGTGCAATGATTTTCAAGCCCTTGTGCGAATGATAAACATTTCTGCTAAAATCCACAGCCACAAAGTCAAAATGCTATATGGTAAAAATGTTATTTTTGGCAATGATAAGCACAGGTGAAATTATCGGAGGGAGGGGTTTGGTCTAGAGTTTACGTTTGCGAGGGAGGAGACGTCTCTTCCTTCCTTTGCACAAAGGTAATCACAATTGTTAACAGAATTCTATAGCATTCCCCCCAGAAGTAAAACAGGAAATGACCAACTTTTGCTAGAAAATTTTACTTCTGGGTAAACGAGATTAGATTATGATATAATTTTTATTAACACACTGTTACATTGACCATGAAGACAAACTGAAGTAGCTTACATCTATGAAACTTTAATAATAACTGTTTTACTATTTTACACATCAACACATCAATTCAACAAATCCACATTGAGAAAGTAACTCAGTCCATTGAGTCAAGTTATTTTGGTCCTAAAACAGTACTCCCTGGCTCCCTAATATCATTCCCAAAATAATCTGACTGTAGTATATTGTTTAAATCAACAAAGCAGTATTGTCTCTGCATTTATAATTAGCGCCAAATTTCCATATTTCCGCTCCACTGCGCTCCTTAAACCCATTGGGGTTAGCAGGGGACAAATGCTGAATACTCATTTTATCTTTGAAGACTGCTTGGTTGTTTAAATTCTATATTAATCTGTGCCTAAGATTAATTTAAAAGGTGTCAGTAATTGAGTGAATCAGCAAGATAATAAAATCTAACAAAGCAAAAACTGTTGCTGCACCTAACTTTTGGATAGGAAGTATGCTATATATTGAATTGTATTAAAGAGTGTTTTGCTGACCAGTGGATTAGATCTGGTTGCATCACAGGAACAAGCCCCCAGGTATCCTCTCTCACGGTTTAAAGAGGCCTCATTGTTGGGTTTTTGTCAGGTTAAAGAGACATCATTGTCACGCCACTGGTAATTACTTTTCAATGGCTCTCTCTAGGAAACAATTTAACATTCCACTGGCAAGGCACTGTGTCCACTGAAGCACAGCAGCATAAACCAAATAAATCAAATCAAATCAAAATAGTACCAAATCAAAACAGTGCACAACCCAGGAATATATCACACAACCTGTCATAATCAGTCATTAACAGCTAGATGTGCAGTTTTGTAGGTCAACTTTTAACAATGATTTATCACTGCCTGTGGTTAAAGGCTCAAATACTGTCAATGAACAAAAGCTTAACAAGTGAAGGCTACAGTGGCGCTTACATTCATCCTCAGATTCTGTCCCACAGAATGACGATAGAGGGCAGTATTTTCTTTTGCAATCCAGCTTTGACTGTGGTGGTCTAGCTGGATAGTGAGATGGCCCTCTCATACACAGTCACTGGATTCATACAAAATGTAAACAATTAAAGTCAGGTATTTTTGAACCAAATGTTTTTGCATATTATATTTTTTACTTTATAACTTGAGTGTTATAATATAATATTTGTGAAAGTTATTATTATTTTGTTCTAACTAATAGGTATTTATATTTAATTTGTGTGAGCCATTACAAATCAGGTCCAAAGGATATTTATTACTGACATCATTGTTTGTTTAATTACAAATGCATTGTTTGCTGGCTTGACAGATTCGAAACGTCACACAAATAGAGCTGTCCGTGTGTTAACCTGTGCTCCTCTGTGTATGGTTTCCCAGTCACCTGATTATATGTGCTCAGCCAACATGAAATAGCTTATAACATGTAGATGCAGATTTATAGCACAATCAGTAGCATGCTTGACAATAAAACAATCCACTAATAATGCTCAGTGTAAGCAGATATTTCCCGATAGTGAATGAATCTAAATCCCCAGTTTGAATACATCAGAACTCTAATAGGTCTTAACCTTGCTCAGTCAAGGTTGTCCCTCATTGAATGTTGATGTATCGATCGTGGCTTTTTTTTTATAGCGACCCCCGGACAGTCTGATGTACCTCAGTAGGTTGATGGATTAAGATGGAGATGCTGATTGACAGGTCATATCAGGGGGCTGACACCAGATTGTGTCCTGACTAGGATGAGGACGTCACCACTGTCCATCTCATTTTAAATATGGATTCTTGACATTCCCCACTCTTTTCCCCTCTTCGCATTCTGCTTGTTCTGACTCACTCCTTCCATCTGTGCACTGTCCCTCTGAAACAACATCATTAACTCACTATTACCTCAAGTCAGAACTACTGATTGGTGTGTGAAACTCTGTCCAGAAACATAGCTGTCAACAGTACCACTTGAAAGTGAAAAATGTTTATGTTAAATTTTATCTTCATGGTCAAGGACAAAACATGTTCCTTCTCATACAAGTGTGTGTGCTGCTCTTACGCCGGCTGGTGGAGTTAATGAACTACTCTTACTGATTTAGTATCATAATGGGTTTAAACCTTTCTCCTGAACTCAGGATGAGAACAAATGTTCTTTAGAACCTTATTCCAGCTGCAGGTCCTTCATATGATCTCTTTTTCAGAATTTATTTGATGTTTCAGCCTCTCTCTCGCTCTTCAGGATGTGTTTTTTTCTTGAGTGTGTCTGTCTCTCTTAAGGAACTTGCTAAGAGTGCTGGAGTCTTTGTAAGCTGCCTCATTTACCAAGAGTGCCTCTGTCCCCTCCTGGCCCTCACAGCCACATAAGACACTGTGCAGCTTGGGAGTGATACAGTAATGGAACTAGAATTGTTATGAAAACAGAAAATAATTTAAAAGAAATCTGATCAAGAATTGTGACTTTACTGGCTTAAATATGTCTCACACTGTTGACATTCTCTTTCAGAAGGTTGTGATATGGCTTTGATTATGTAAAAAATGCATTATCAGACAAATGTGTACTATACTAGCCCTACAATAGGGGACACACATCATCTCTACTCACTTTTTTTTTCTCATATTTTTTAAAGTCACCTTTCAGCCCTGTTTACATGTACTTGTTATGTATAAATCCACCTCAACCACTCCAGTACATTGAATAAGGTACTGGCACTGACCTGTATATACTTCTCCACGTTTTTTTAGATATCTCTAACCGAGGCAGAACAAATCACAACCATGTTTTTTCACATCTCTAATGTCTCCCATGTATTACATGGATGGCTGTGTACAAATATTTTACTGCAAATGGGGTTAAATTGATAGATATTGTGACACCCCCTAAACTCAAAAGGTGCAGAATAATGCCTGGCTGGAGGGGGGATGGTCCACAAACTCATGTAACACAATATTGCAAGCTCTGATATTGCTCAAATTTGTAATATAAGTAGTCAGTTGTCTGCCCTACATACACAAACGAACATCATTATCTTAATGCATCTTGGAAAAATAGACCTGTAAACACAGAGATACAAACACAGAGATTCAACTATTAACTATTGATGAATGTAAGCTTGACCTTTTGGTAGCTGATTAATAGACTTTCCATGTCTGCCTGACAAAAATACATACAGTTACACAGGTATTTTGATGTTTTGGTTATTGTAATCGGCTCTCAGGATAACAAGTACACCTGATGTATCCTGTGCACTTGGTGAATAAAAGTTGAAACTTAAAAGTAACATGATGATGACTGCACAATGCTAACCTTGTTTGAAAAGTTTCATCCGCTGGACACATTGAGGCCCACATCATCATTATAGTCCGGTATCCAGTATGAGGTGGAGGTCACAGGGCAAAAGGTCAGTTCAGGATAAGGTCAGCCAACAGGGAATGGGTTTCACCTAGCCACGACCTTTACATGCAACCAGGAGAAACACTTACAGCATCACTCCAAGAGATTAGGAGGCAAATCCCTCTCCTTGTGGTAACTTGCTTCTCCCTCTTTCTCTGACAAGACAAATGGGGGACTGTGACATCTTGTAACTTAATAGGGTTAGTTCTCTGGTGTGTTTAGTGTCAGTGTCCCTGTGCGTGCATGTGCTTTTTTCTTATTCTCAAACACAGTCAGCACAACTCGGACACACACACTGCCTCCCTTCAGAGTCCAGAGGAGCAGACAGGACAGACAGAAAGGACAGGACAGACAGGACAGGACAGGACAGGACCCATGGAGGGGCAGTGCTCTTAGGATAGCCCCGGTCCAGACTAAACAGCAAACAGACTCCTCACCATACAGGGACAGTGTTTACACAACCGCACAAGGCAGAGACAGACATATACAGTACAAGAAAAATATACACATACATATACCTTGCACATATAAATACCAACACATCACGCAAATAGATAAACAAACCTACATGCATTCATATTTGTAGGTATACACATAAACAGAGCAATGTTTCCTTTGCATAATCGGCGTAATCATGCCACCATTGAAGAGTTTGCATCTGTGTCTATGTGTTTCAGTCTTTGTGAGAGTATGTGAATTAATCTGAGTGAGCATGTATTTGTTGCCTAGTTGGTCTATCTACGTCTACCTAGTTGGTCTATCTGTCTGCATGGTCTATCTGCGTGGTGTATCTGCGTGGTCTATCTACGTGGTCTGTCTATGTGGTCTATATGCGTCGTCTGTGTGGTCTATCTGCGTGGTCTATCAAATCAAATCAAATCAAATTGTATTGGTCACATACATGTGTCTATCTTTGTGGTCTATCTGCATGGTCTGTCTATGTGGTCTATCTGCGTGGTCTATCTGCATGGTCTGTCTATATGGTCTATCTACGTGGTCTATCTATGTGGCTCTCTGTGGCTGTCTGTGGTGTGTGATGTACTATAGGAGGCTCACTATCATGGGAACCTCTCTGTGTTTTGGCACTCTGCCAGTAATCCAAAATCTTTGCTGTTGGTTTAGCCGTTGATCCCTGGAAGTGGTGCGGGAGGATCAGCGATGCATTTGGAGATATATAAATCATGGGATATGGTCGTTTTTATTGTGGTTGCATTTGTCCTCTATCTCTGGAGCAGGTTTAGAGTGGTTCAGCCTACTATTGTCTGCTGCTCTATGAATGCATTCCTGTATTTCCCCATGTTAAAAAAAGTCCTCTTCTGAAAGGCTTCTGTGTTTACAGCCTCTATCAACAGACCACACCAGAGTAACAATCTAATCATCACCCCTTTATCATGGTCCGCACGTACATGGTGAAAAGTCCCACACTTCCAGGCATAGCTATTTTTATGTACAAGAGGACTAGCTCAAACCTCTATTTGCCATAAATAAGAGATTTAGCCACAGACACAGAAAAGCACAGAAATTATTTGGTTTGTCTAATGACAGCCAGGGTCTAAAAATAATGGTGGCTTGTGTGGAGAACGTGGGAAGTGACAATTCATTCCTTCATGTTTTAGCACAGGGAGAATTGAGCTACAGTATTTAGCTATAACCCAGTTGTTGTTTTTTTGGTGTTACCCAAGGGTTCATTTAGCTGAATTTTATTAATCATCATGGGTGATAAACTTTATTTTTAGGGGTGATAACATTTTACACACAAACCATCCTTCAACTCTGGTTTTGCTAGGTTCCTGTGACTGTGGCTGCACTACATGCACTTTTCTAAAGTTACTGTATCTCTCTGAACATGGGAGTTGCAGAAAGAATATAGCTGTTGGAAGTAAAGATCGTTCACCTGATTAAGTTTTAGTTTAAAAACACCCTGAAACATAAAGTGTTGGCAGCGTTCACACAGAACAGACAGAACAGAGATCTTGTTCCACCACGTCAGTACCAGCGTGTGTCTTTGACCTCCAGGCCTACAGGCTTATCCTGCCTGCAGCTCTGTCACTCTGTGTGAGGGCGTCCAATATACCCCAGATACACCCCTCCACCCCACCCTATCCAGACCCGCCTGTAATAAAAAGCGTTATGAATGTATGTGTCTTAATTCTGTTCTACTCATGTCTGTGGGTGGCAGAATTAGGCAGGGGGGTAGAGAGGGGCCATTTAAATAGAAAACCGTGTCCAGTTTAACCGAGCTGCTCTAAGCCGATTTTTTAGGGTCACATTGGCACCAATGGGGGATTAGTTTTGTTCAGATCAATGTCTGATTGAGATCTTTCTCTCTCCCATTGCCTCCCTCTGTCCTCAGAGAATGCTTCCAAAGTCGTGCGATTTGTACTTGGACAAGAAGAAAGGCTCTCCCCTCCCATGGAGGACAAAGACACATTAACTCAGTTTTGCTGGTTCTCTCTCCTCCGGCAGTAAAGCTCCTGGCCTAAAGGATCAAACGTATGAAGATATGACGAATGATGGCAACCCCACGCCTCCCTGTCCTGTCTGGAGATCAGATGTTAGTTCTACAGCTACTGTTGCAGAGGAAGTGCAAAACAGGTGGCTACAGCAAGTGTGCCAGTCTCCAAGTATGCCTGTGAGTATTTTGTCTGGTGAATGATGTCTTTCTGTAAGTGTGTGTGATATGCCGTTACATGTTTATATGTCTGTCGACCATGTGTTGTCACATTGAGGGAAAGTTTGGCATTACTTCCCACAGGGTCGTCAGATAACTTGAAACCATACCTCTGCTGCCTAGTAATGCCAAGCAGGTACAGTCCATGACATATCAACAGAACTCTACAAACAGGAGGGAGCAGAATGGGTTCAACAGCCCACAGTTCATATTGTTCATATTCTTATATATGTAAGGTATAGGTG
Source organism: Thymallus thymallus (assembly GCA_023634145.1). Classification (NCBI taxonomy): domain Eukaryota; kingdom Metazoa; phylum Chordata; class Actinopteri; order Salmoniformes; family Salmonidae; genus Thymallus; species Thymallus thymallus. Next base: position 16,743,428 of record CM042393.1, read on the forward strand.
GCAGTATAGTCTACATCCACTGGTATGTATGTTGCCATGGTTTAAGTACCAGGGGAGTGCTGTATGTTCATCCATACTGTATCTCAAAGCTCAACGTGTCATTATCCATAGTGAGAAACAAACAAATAAACATACAAACTAACGGAGCAAACCTTAATTAACGGTGGCATTGTTGGTTTTCTGAATGACACTAATCAGTTTTTTCCTTCCGTCTGTCCTCCGACCAAACACACTCTCATTACCAAAATAACAGACTAAATCACAAATGTGTCAGATGGATCGTTCACTCTCAGCATTGTGTACACAAACACACTAGCTCAGCTCAGCAAGGGTGAGACGGGAGGCATAAACAAATGTGTTTATTCTGAAAGTTTCCCAGCAATGCAAACATCAGCAGGCTGGAATATTTGAATAAAATGTTCCCTGATTGTTAATCTCAGTAAATACGGGAAGATATGTTGTATATTGTCAAGAAAATTATGGCTTAGTAAATCTATATTATCAATTTAGTTTATATTTGCGGTTGAATATAAATAGTATTTCACACAAGTTAGAGCTGATTAGAGCTTTAGATCAAAAAGCTGCAGCTGTTTGGCCATTTCTGTCCTTTGAATAACATTGTTTGGTGACACTCCCAATGAACATTTGTGCCTGGTGTATCTTAATCTACTTGTGTCTTAAACTAGTAACTCAGACTAACTCAATCAAACCTTTTGAGAAAAGACTTTGAGAAACCAAAAGCCATTGCATGTTGAAGTGAGGTGTTGGTATTTTCCAGTTAATAGCCAGTTACAGCATTGGCATCTGGAAATGGTTGACCACTGGTGTACTGATAGATCAGGGTCAAATGTTAGAGGTTAAATTAGACCTGGTCTGGAGGACATTTGGAAAACGCCCCCAGGCAGTCACCTGTAACCTCAACGTCAGGCAGCAAACAAGACCTTCTGACTAACTAGAGAGCAGAAAAACAAACACACACCAATTCTAAAGCACAGGAAAAACCCATAGGAAAGGGGTAAAAACATGGCTTCAGGTGCATGGAATATGCACTAAAAATATATGGGGTCAAAACAAGTCAACCCAAGGGGACTCACAGGAACCCCACAGCTGTATGAAGGAACAGGAGCTCTAGAAACAATCTCTCTCGATTTAGGCAACCCTTGATTTGCTAATTAAGTTAAGAGCAAGAATGGATAAATTGGCCCAAGAGGTAATTATGGGTATGGGGGTCATTTGCAATCTACTCACAGCTGCAAGGTTGGGTAGAAGCCTAGCTCTGTGTGTGTGTGTGTGTGTGTGTGTGTGTGTGTGTGTGTGTGTGTGTGTGTGTGTGTGTGTGTGTGTGTGTGTGTGTGTGTGTGTGTGTGTGTGTGTGTGTGTGTGTGTGTGTGTGTGTGTGTGTGTGTGTGTGTGTGCGTGTGTGTGTGTGAAAGAGAGAGAGACAGAGAGAGAGTCGGAAAGGAAAGAGAGGAAGAAAGAAAAAACTAGGGAGATGAGAGACATTCAAGGACTGAAGAGAGGACACCCTTTCTGTAATATACTGACACCACACCATAACTAGTCAAATGTAATAAGTATCGGTATGTAACTCAGAGTCAGCAGGTTCCAGTTCACACAGGGTTCGGAGGACATTAGGTGCAATAAAACATTTAAATACAATTACAGTCCATCATCCATACATGATTTCATTCACTTCAAACTTCCCTTCCATTCACTTCAAACGTATAATTATACAGTATATACAAAAGTATGTGGACACCCCTACAAATTAGTGGATTCGGCTATTTCAGCCACACTGACACAGCCATGCAATCTCCATACATTTAAATGTATGTCATTTAGCAGTTGCTCTTCTCCAGAGCGACTTACATACATTTTCATACATTGTCAGTAGAACATTGTCAGTAGAATTGCCTTCATTTCAACATGAAACCGTTATAGGATGTCACCTTTCCAACAATTGAGTTCTTCAAATGTATGCCCTGCTAGAGCTGCCTCAGTCAATTGCAAGTACTGTTATTGTGAAGTGGAAAACGTCTAGAAGCAAGAACGGCAACATTTTGTCTGTCAACTTACTACCGAGTTCCAAACTGCCTCTGGAAGCAACGTCAGCACAAGAGCTGTTCATCAGGAGCTTCATGAAATGGGTTTTCATGGCCGAGCAGCCGCACACAAGCCTAAGATCACCATGCGCAATTCTAAGCGTCGGCTGGAGCGGTGGACTCTGGAGCAGTGGAAACGCGTTCTCCGGAGTGATGTCTCACACTTCACCATCTGTCAGTCTGACGGATTCATCTGGGTTTGGCGGATGCCAGGAGAACGCTACCTGCCCCAATGCGTAGTGGAAACTGTAAAGTTTGGTGGAGGAGGAATAATTGTCTGTGGCTGTTTTTCATGGTTTGGGAAATCTTAACGCTACAGCATACAATGACATTCTAGATGATTCTGTGCTTCCAACTTTGTGGCAACAGTTTGGGGAAGGCCCTTTCCTGTTTCAGCATGATAGTGCCCCCTTGCAAAAAGCAAGGCCCATACAGAAATGGTTTGTCGAGATTGGTGTGGAAGAACTTGACTGGCCTGCACAGAGCCCTGACCTCAACCCCATCAAACACCTTTGGGAAGAATTGGAACGCCGACTGCGAGCCTGGCCTAATCGACCAACATCAGTGCCCGACCTCACTGATGGTCTTGTTGCTGAGTGGAAGCAAGTCCCTGAAGCAATGTTCCAACATCTAGTGGAAAGCCTTCCCAGAGAGTGGAGGCTGTGATAGCAGCAAAGGGGGGACCAACTCCATATTAATGGCCATGATTTCAGAATAAGATGTTAGACGAGCAGGTGTCCACATACTTTTGTTCATGTAGTGTATTACCGTATACAGTATAGCCACTTAAAAAGCCTTATGACACACATTTATCTGATGGGGCAGCAATTCAGCGTTTGTTTTGACTCACCTAGAGCTGGTTTTCATTGTGAGAGAGGGGGAGATTGACAGTGCACCTGTGAGCTGTCAGTGGACCAGACACTAAGGAGAAGGGAGGAGAGAAGGGGGAGGGAGGAGAGAAGGGGGAGGAGGAGAGAAGGGGGAGGGAAGAGAGAAGGGGGAGGAGGAAGGGGGGAGGGAGGAGAGAAGGGGTGTAGTGAAGGGGGTGGATGTCTAAAGGGTTCCTGGGCTCTGCAAACCACTTCATTTCTCACTTGAGTGCCTCTCTTTGGGCATTAACCCACACAACCCCCTCCCCCCTCCCCCCCCCCCACCTAACCGCTTCAGATTGAAATTCCTCCACTCAGCAAGACCCTGTGCCCCCCTCGTCCCCCCACGCTCGGCACACACCAAGGGGCATTCAAAACGCATTAACACCAAATCAATGGGAAACAGTGAAAAAAGCTAAAAAATCTCCTTAGCAACATAATCTAGATGGTCTGACAAGAAGAGAAGTGAAAAGACAGGAATAAGAGAGGGGGAGGCAGTGGCGTTTAGGAAGGGAAGAAGAAATGGACACAAAAGCTGGGCACACAGACAGCAACAAAATAGAAAATTAACACAGAAGAAACTGTTCCTTTTTTCACAGGAGCACAATCAACGCTATTAAATCCCAGCCCCCCTTAAACAGCCATTAGACGGAGAAGGGGACAGGAGGGGAGGGGAGGGGAGGACAGGGGTGCTGGACTCTATACAGAGCTCTATAGGGAATGTAAAGGAACTGATCCCTGGAATAAACACTAATTTACTTATGTGTAATGCATGCAAAGTAAATGTATTAAACTATACAAACAAGCACATTAATTCAAGCTTGAAAATGTTTGATTGACAAAAAAATTCATTTTATAAATATAGCAATTATTTCTCAATAATTTTTGTTAAATTTGAAGTGACTTATCAACTTATTAATAAATTTAAATGGTTACCTATACCAACATACAATAGCCCAGTTGAAACTTACCAGAGACATAAACCATGGGAGCTTCATGAGGGGGTTCCCCGGACATGAAATCATGCAATAAAATCCCCAATTATCACACTCAAATGGAACGTGCACCTGTAAATACTTCAACTACATTAGTGAGATCCTGGAACATATCCAGTATTTATACAAACACTTTCCTCAAGTTGAAGTGCTCATTGTCTCTGGCTCTTGTCTAGCCTTTATCCAAACACACTGCCTTAGTTTATGAGCTCATGGTCTCTGTCTCCTACAGCACAATGCACTGGTCTGAAGCATCTCTGAGGACCCAGTCTGTCTGGGAAAGATAGAGAGGGGAGAATAGGGGAATGGAGGAGAGATGCTACCGGGATCAGAGATGACAGAATAGAACATCCCTAGAACTGGTTCTGACACACCAAGTTGGGCCAGTTTGGAATGAAGAGAGGAAGAGAGAGTGATGGAGGGTGATGGAGAGAGAAAATATAGTAGAAGAGAGTGATGGATGGGGGAGATGGAGGAAGATGGAGAGAGGGACTATTTTAGACTAAATTAATTGTGGGTTAGAACAGAGCTCTCTCATAATCGCGTGGGTGTGTGAATGTGTTGGTGTTGTGGCTCCCAAGTGGCGCAGTGGTCTAAGACACTGCATCTCAGTTCTACAGACAACCTGGTTTGAATCCAGACTGTATCACAACCGGACGTGATTGGGAGTCCCATAGGGCAGCGCACAATCGGCCCAGCGTTGTCTGAGTTTGGCCGGTGTAGGCCGTCATTGTAAATAAGAATTTGTTCTTAACTGACTATCCTAGTTAAATACATTTTTTATGATATGTGTTTGAATCATGGTGTGTTTCAGAGTTGTGGTTTATGCGTTGGTGTTTGTGTTTCTATGTGTTTCTGCTCTCTCGCCTATCTGACAGAGTAGAGGTGGATCTGCTAGGCTGCTGTGCATCTAACAGGGTAATTAGTATGGAGCTGGAACACTGGCCACCAGAAGCCCTGTAAATGACCCCTGACCTCCAGGACATGATCAGGCCATTGAGAGGGAGGGCAGGGCTGCTTTAATTAGGAGGTCATTAGAGAGACGCCCTAGAGATGCCCTAGCCCCACATGGGAGCATATAAAGCCATCTCAGCACACAGACTGAATGACACATATACATACACTCACACTCAGAGACACCTTTAGAGCTATTTATTTACACACATTTACACTCATACATTCAACCAGTAGAGACAAAACCACTCACCTGGACACACAGATCCAAAACCTGACCTCCCTACACAGACTGTCTGTAATAAAAGGCCTGATTGCTTGTGAATAGCAAGTAGTGAAGGTACATTATAATTGTTTCTATGACTTTCATCTCGAGAAGGTCAAACCAAAGTGACTGTCTTCTCAGAGAGAGAATAACAAAAGAACTGTTGGACATAAGTCAGCTGTAAGAAGCCGTAGACTGCCAATACTCCCAGGAACCACCAGTGTGGAGGGAAGAGTAGTAAAAAGAGTGCAGAAGGGTGAAATGGGGAGGGAGAGAGGGAGGAGGAGGAGAGGAGCAGAGAGCATGATAGAGGGTAGAGAGAGGTGAAACAACAAAGTCAAATAAAGTATAAAGGTGGGGGAAAAAATTGATGACAAGGCGAAGGAGGGAGAGAGAAAAAGACAGAGTCCAGGGCCCTCTTTGTTCAAGTCTCTGATTTCACACTTGCACAAAGAGCTTTGGGATGTTTCATCCTTTTCACGTTCTTCTGCGTTTATTCAGCGTTATTCTGGAGCGCAGGCAGTGTCTCTCCTGTTTGAGAGAGGGTGCTGCCTGGAGAGGAGTCAGTTCCATTCACAGCTTTATAAATCACCTCAGCATGCACGGACCGTGGCCAATCGGCCAATTACACCCCCCTGACACACCGGGGCCGATAAAGAAGGCCCAGGACAATGGGATCACAGGCCAGATAAACGACCCTTTAATGAAGGCGGCCACAAAACAGGCCAAAACCGCGCGCCCCACTTACGTATTCCATCATGCTGTTGCCCTCACATTTCCTCTTGCTCAGCCACCGCGGCAGACACAGCTGGGTGGAAGGAAAGGGAGAGAAAGAGAGGGCGAGAGAGAGATAGAAGGATAGAAAAATGACTCTGTGCTCTGACACTGCTAAGCCCCCCACCCATGGCCCCTTTCAGACTTTTGGCCGAACAAAAGCATCTGTTGCCATACTGCGCCGCTCAGACCCCCCCGTACACACACACACCCGGGTCGGCCGGAGAGCTAGCGGACGGGGAAAAAGGCAGCATTGGGCCTTATGCAGCTGCGGCAGCTCACCTTGTGGCACAGACCATTGTTCTACCATTCCAGGAGCTTCTCCATCCATCTTCGTGTCTAGGGGACAAATGAGAGAGAAAGTGTGTGAGAGAAAGAGTTAGAGAGAGAGAGGGGCACAGTACTGCAGCTGCCGAATGAATAGAAGAGGGGATGATGAGGGGATGAGAGAGGTGGGATTTGGAGAAGGGAGAAAAGAAGGGGGATGGCTGCAGGGTGGTCCTACCCTCTACTCCCCCACCTCCAGAGTCCCAGCCCACTAACCAGGACACAAACAGCCAGGCCTCTCTTCCTCTCTTCCTCTCTCCTCTCCCAAGCTGACTGACCCATTCCGGGAACAGAACAGACACCACCTTATGACCCATAGGGAGCCAGAGGAGAGACGGAGGTGGAGCTGTAGAGAGGAGGTGGAGTTGTGGATGTATGGAATAGTGAAAGATAGAGAGGAGATTAAGGGAATTAGAGTATGAGTAAACAGAGAGAGAAGGAGAGGGAGAGGGAGAAGAGCGGTCTCACACATACTGTATGTCCATAAACAAACAAGTTTTCGCTATAATATGTTGAGCACATAAAGTACAATACTAGATGTTAATTACTGAGTTGTCTTAACTCTTCTCTGTGCCAAAGCCAGATTTCACTAAGGCTTTAATAGCATCCTAGCCTGCTTGCCTGTAGACTCAAACATTCATTTAATTGTAAGCCACAAACAAACAAACAACCTAATAATAATCAACTGACCATTTTCAAAGGAAAAACTCAAAGAGAAAATACAAAAAACTAGGAGTAGGCGATGGATCAAAGCTGTTATGAAATCGCTGAAATCTCAGTTGGTTATGGTTGTAGTGCGAGATATGGATATATGGTCTAAGACACCGCATCTCAGTGCTAGAGGCTTCACTACAGACAACCTGGTTCGAATCCAGACTGTATCACAACTGGCCGTGATTGGGAGTCCCATAGGGCGGCGCACAATTGGCCCCGAGTCGTCTGAGTTTGGCCGGTGTAGGCCGTCATTGTAAATAAGAATTTGTTCTTAACTGACTTGCCTAGTTAAATTAAGGTTAAATAAATAAAACAAAAATATGACTTTTGTTCTATAAATAAATAAAATAAGACAGTTGTTCTAGAGAAACAGCAGCTGACAAGAGTGCTGTCCTAATCAACCAATTTGATTGGCTGCAAATAGTTCCTTCCTTTTTAATTATTTTATTTTATGTTCTCAAGCAGACTGTTAAGATGTACTATGAAGTAAAAAGCTGGTATTTGCCTGGTATTTACAAAGAAAATATGTGAAAACAATAAGTACTTAATAATTAATCTCAGTTGGTAGCTAATTAGCACCAAATGGAATGTACTGGTACTTATATAATGAGTCTCACAGAAAGTAAAACAATTTATTAGGCAATTATCATATTCATTTATAGGTTGAGGCAGCGGATCCGTAGGTGACCGCCTCTGTCCCGCCCCCGTCCTGCCCCGCTGGATCCCTTTCGCTAGAGCTGAAGATCCGAATCACGTTCTGTGCATGTGTTTCACCCTCCCTTCACAATTCTCACAATCAATCGTGAGTTATAATTCTTCAAGTTTTACAGGTGAAACGTCCATGCATCATCTGCATACCAACCATTTGATCTCAATCAATTTCATGGGGATATGCATTTAGATCTTATTGAGTTATAGCGTGTACTTCCAAAGTAGCCTACAGTGGGTTTTTTTAATGATGTACAGTGAGAGAAGTTTAGAGCAGATGGTGTCAACAAGCTGGGGCATAACCTACCTGTGTTTAGTTTCAATCAAAGAAAACTATTTTGCCTAGTGGCGTGAGCTGTGAAATTTTGGCCAAATGAGCAGAATGATCCTAAAATCTCATAAGAAATTAAGTGCCATTTTTTTCTTACAGCAACGTTATACTATGCTATTATATAGAGTTCTGTTATGTAGAATACTATCATAATGTCATCTTGCAGACACTTATTCTGCTTTGATCTAACTTTATTTAGCTACTCAGGACCTGATCCGAAGCCACTGCATTATTTATATTTCAGGAAAATATTAATCAACCAAAATATCTAAGTAGAAATGCTAATTACTATGTTTACAACAAAAAAGTGTCTGCAAAAGTGAGAGTGATGACAGTGCGATGAAATGCTAAGGGAGGTGACGGTAGGATCCATACAGCTGCAGGTGTCACCAAGTTTAGCCCTTTCAACCCCCTCTTATACCCTCCTCCCAGACCCGCACCTCTAGCAGTGTGTCACCCAGCCCAAGTGCATGATCACCCACATTCACCACAATAATACCATCATCTGCATACCACTTCATCTAAACGCCACAGGCTATACTAATTTAACATTGTACCTCTATGAAACTCCAGCCCAGACAGCCAAAGCCACTTGTATACCCAAATGTCCTACTGAACGAAAAGTCTCGTCCGTTACACAAAATACTCTCTAATTAACCTTTCTTCTCTAGATACTAGTCTTTGATAAAGTACTCTTTAACATACCCTCACTAACTCTGAAGAAGCCCTTAAATCCCTCCCTTTGTAAATGTAAGAGTTAAAGCCCTTTTAAAGGAGCTCCACCACTGGGGCTTATTGTTTACTGATTACTATGCAGATAAGGTCTAAGCCAAAGATCCCCATATCATCATTGTAGACATATCTACTCTAGATGTACAGAAGGCCTAGATACATTTCTCATATATGAAAACATTTCCTCTCCTGTGAATTGTTGGGCTTAAAAGAGAAGACTTTAAGAGTCTGTTTAACATTCCGGTTCGGTCACTCCTAGTCTCGCCTCAAAAGTCTTTGTTTAGCCCGCTACTCTTAAAGCCCTGGAGTGTCAGTAGGGGCGTGGGGATCGATTTGATTATAATCGGACCATGAAAAGAACATGATCTAACTGCTTTCAGGCCGGAGTAAATTTAGGCCCACTCCCCCCCCCCCCTCTTCTTATTTCAAACACAATGAAGCTAGCCAATTTAAAAAGCTTTGAATGTCTCGTCAATGACTTTGTGAATACATGGGAGAGATTTGGAGAGGGAGAGAGAGAGAAAGAACGAGGGAGGGAATGGTAAAAAGGGGAAAGGGCCAGGGAGCAGAGATAAAAATTCCAAGAGTTGTTTAAGCGTGGGTGGGTTCATTTGCATGACAGCGATGTCTGAATGGGCCTGACCTCTCGGACCGCCCCAACGCTAGGCCGAGATGCAGCCTGACGCGCAGGCTTTGACCCAGCTCATCGACTCTGAATGGATACTCTGTCAAAGGGAGGAACCTCGCAGCTCTTAGCCAGACCGACGGGACGGGCAACTGCAGACCAGACAACCAGGTACCTCACACACAGGTCTAACACTGTACACTTCACAAATACACACACGTCTACCTGTATAACATATCTCCATCTCACTCAATCTTAATGCCTCAATCTCTCTCACACACTTGCACGCATCCACTCACGCATGTACGCACACACACAAATGCACATGCACACACACACGCACACACACACACACACAATGACAAAAATAAAAGAAACATAAATATCCATTGTAACAGCTCAACAAAATACACACAGTTCTCTCTCACACACATATACACAAACACACACTGACAGGTGCAGAAAAGCCCTTGCACGTGCAGACACATTAACACGCTTCACTTGACAGCTCTATGATTCACAGCAACAGGCAGGTGAGAGGACATAGAGCGGGTGTAGGGGGCGTGGGGGGGTGTAGGCACTGCATTCTGCATACAAATGTCATCCCCCCCAAACCCCCTACATGGACACAAACACTTGGAGTTGTGACACTCTGTGCAAACACAAAGCTCAGACGGCTCAGAAACCCCTCTCCATTTATCAGCCTGGCACAGAGCAGGGAGATGGTGCAGGCTCCTGTCCCTGACCTCAGCTCTGTGCCCCTGTCTACTGAAACTAACCACACAATAGGAGCACTCAATAATGGCACCAACTGGATACAGCTACTGGTGAACACTGTATAAGTGGATTGTTACTGGTAATCTGGGACAAACCTTATTATACAAATAATTAAAAAGCAATTCAATTCAGGCAACGCACGCTACAATATTTCCAAATGCCTTTATTGTATTGGGTAACTAAAATTAATTGTATCGTAGAGTGTGAGATAATTTCAGGGTGTCTACATTCCCCCTATTACTAAGACAGATGATGGGTTAAAACACTAAAGAGTAACTATCCTCGCCCTCAGAGGAGTGTAGACCTACTGTACTACTGTCCTACTGTCCTACTGTCCTACTGTCTTACTGTCCTACTGTCCTACTGTCTTACTGTCTTGCTGTCTTACTGTCCTACTGTCCTACTGTCCTACTGTCCTACTGTCTTACTGTCCTACTGTCCTACTGTCCTACTGTCTTACTGTCTTACTGTCTTACTGTCCTACTGTCCTACTGTCCTACTGTCCTACTGTCTTACTGTCCTACTGTCCTACAGTCCTACTGTCCTACTGTCTTACTGTCTTACTGTCCTACTGTCCTACTGTCTTACTGTCTTACTGTCCTACTGTCCTACTGTCCTACTGTCTTACTGTCTTACTGTCTTACTGTCCTACTGTCCTACTGTCTTACTGTCTTACTGTCTTACTGTCTTACTGTCTTACTGTCCTACTGTCCTACTGTCCTACTGTCCTACTGTCTTACTGTCCTACAGTCCTACTGTCTTACTGTCTTACTGTCCTACTGTCCTACTGTCCTACTGTCTTACTGTCTTACTGTCTTACTGTCCTACTGTCCTACTGTCTTACTGTCCTACTGTCCTACTGTCCCCACTCACAGCCAGGCAAGCCCCACCCCACCCCACCCCCCACCCGGAGCAAGTGTGATGCAGCTATGCAAAAAAAACAGACAGTTCATGTGATGTACCAATCTACCTACTGCACAATGAAGCGCCTGTTGTATAATAGGCTCTGCTGGGTTTAAAACACTTCATGACTTTCTATGCCATCAACCTTGATGTCCTCAATCCAAGTAGCTGCTACAATACCCTCCCATACCTCCCCTGTTGTAATATGATTCTCGGGTGATGGAGGTGGGGGGGGGGGGACATCAGGGTTTTATGACTTGTGAGGTTAAATTATAATCTGGACGGCAGTATGCTTCTTATCATTGTACATAATCTTTATGTATTAAGCATATCCTGTTGAAACACTCCAATCCACTAACTTTACAATGGGTTCACACATGATCCTATACCACTCTGTTCACTCAAAGACTACTTAACAGAACTCAAATATGCTTCAAAGGGGAGCATGGGAACACACTAAGAGCATGCATCAGCCGAAATGTATGTAAACATATAAAACCTCAGATGACTTGAGGAACAATAAGACCTAATGACGTACACACTAAGCTACTCCCCCCCCTCCCCCTCCCACACAAGCTTCTTTAATCCACCAACTAAGGAATTAGCTTTACTGCAAGTAAATTAACTATATTATTCACATTAACTGATGATAGACAAAATAAATGTATTGTATTTGAAAGTCTGTAAAAATATATATACAGTCCAATCCATCTGATACAGATGTAGGATCTTAATTTGATCAACCTTGCGTTGCTGAGAATGTTCTTTCACAACTTGATTTGTACTAACAAAAAATGTATCAACCCCTACAAAAAAAAAATACTATTAATTACAATCCACATAATAATTCTGATTTCTTGTTGCAGCAGGATTGTTTTCCTGCTGTAGCAAAATGGCTCAAATTAAGATCCTACATCTGTAGCAATTTGATTCTAATAACTGCTTGCTTAATTATTTTAAGCAAAGTATTATGATTTAGGAATGATTCTATCAGGCAGTTTTTGGCAACTATCAGCTGTTAAATCTCACTTTAACTTAAAAGCAGAGAGTTATGTATCTTTCAGACCTCAAATTGGGCCATAAATTGACTATTTTTAAATATAAAAACAGATGTAAATAATAATAATTGGAGCTGAGCTTGGTTTATAGTAATCTCTTACAGATAGAGAGAGAATCATTTCTAAGTTCTACATTTCTAGATGTAACAGAAGAACTGAGCTTTGTTTTATAAAACAACGAACATTATAATTATGCCTGCTTGTTCTAGCAGCTCTGAGAAATGAATACAAACAAGCAGTGAAATGCCAACAGCTTTAAGGAAGATGGAGACAAAAAAAATAAATCGATGCACTCATCATTTTTTAAATGAGCACAGTATGGCATAGGCCCAGTGTGGGGCTGGATCTTGACCGCTAACCCCCCTCTCCTCCTCCCATTCCAAACAACCCTTTTCTCCACAGCACATCTTGCTAAGCGTCACATTATAATAACACAGTGGATAATAGGTGGAAAAAGGCAGACACAATCTCAATTAAGAGATGTGTGACTTTGCCCATCCAGATGGGTGAAGGGTCGTTAGGAGACTAGGGATGTATGGCCTCTCTTCTCATTTGCCTCAGATATAGTTGTGTTGCCTGCCTGTGTGAAGGACTGGGATGGGTTTGAAAGGGACATGGTAGAGGACACTAACTGGCAAAGATGAACATCAACATAACGACAAACACTTAGTTTGTCTGAGGATGGGAAAATGCACTGAAAGAAAAATAAATCAGAAAGATTCATTATTTAGTTAGAAAGAAATAAAACTTCTTCCTCATCAAAGCCTGTGTCAATTTGTTAAACATCACAAGAGCCTGAATCACCAGAGCATTCGCCTGCCCTTGAAAACATCCTCTAAATCCCAGTAATGGGTGTTCTATTCACTACGATTAACTATATGGGATGAAAATCTGTATTTAACTGACACTGCTTGGGCCACAAATTTAAATATCTAGAAACTTTTACATATTCTTATCAATTATTTTGTGCGAATCCTTTGTCTTTTTATTTGTACGATCCCCCAGCATAACAACTGACTGATAATTAAGGAAACCTTTGTATATGACAGGGCTAAATGATTGACAGGTGTATGATGCTATAAAGGTGTGAGAGTGAAGCCTTCCATCAGCTGGCTATAGGCTTTTCCTGAGCCCACAGGAGCAGATTGTACCCCATGCCTATTCACCCCAGGCCTGGTGACAAAAGACATGGCCTGGCCACACATTCCAGACTGCTTCCGCTCCAACACACAAGCTCAATCCTAGGGATTTCCCCTTTCAGAAGGAGAAAAATGGTTACAATATCACCTCTTTTATGTTCTGGGAGAGATGGGTGGGGTAACTAGATGGATAGAAGGAGAGCCATCACTCACTCTGGGATACATTTCCTGGTTCAAAGCCAGGCAGGAAGTCAGAATCATCCTCTTTTTGTGGGGCAGGTGCTTGACAAGAGGGGGGATGGCTGAGAACCTGTACGGGTGAAATTCAGACATGCATCTATGTTGAACTTGTGAACAACCAACTGTAGAATACTCAATAATACCATCCCACTGTCTAGGCCAAGAAACTGCCATGACTAAAAATAATAGAGCAAGTGAAAACTGATCATCACTGCTGTAAATTAATACATTGATTGTTTCACTATTATTGTTGCTCTGCATGGATGCAAAGACAAAGGTTGTCTCTATTACAAGAATTGTAAGTATATTATGTGATTGTGTGTTTTGGAGGTAAGGAATAGGGGAGACCAGGATTTAAAATGAAATGTTTGGTGCATGGTGTACAGGGTCATGGTTCAACAATGCAGTTGTTATGGTAAAAGACCACCCATTAAAAAACAGGGTATTGATGTCCAGGGCGACCAGTAAGAGAGTGCATGTCCCCAACAATAAGTCCCCAAAGACAGACAACAATAACCATTAACAGCAACAGTGATGACAGAACAGAGAAGCATCACAGGGCAACATCTGAAATATTGTCTGATCAAAATGAGGATGAATATTCAAGACTTTTCTTTGGCAACTCAAGCAAGAGGAGATTGCTATAAGGGCTATTTTATTTTCTGCAGTTCGTTTTGGCTCAGTAATGACTATTTGCTTAGTCTTTTAGAAGGAAGAGAGGAGGCAGAGAGGGGGACCAGGGCCCTAATAAGGGGAAGAGAGGAGGCAGAGAGGGGGACAGGGCCCTAATAAGGGGAAGAGAGGAGGCAGAGAGGGGGACAGGGCCCTAATAAGGGGAAGAGAGGAGGCAGAGAGGGGGAAAGGGCCCTAATAAGGGGAAGAGAGGAGGCAGAGAGGGGGACAGGGCCCTAATAAGGGGAAGAGAGGAGGCAGAGAGGGGGACAGGGCCCTAATAAGGGGAAGAGAGGAGGCAGAGAGGGGGACAGGGCCCTAATAAGGGGAAGAGAGGAGGCAGAGAGGGGGACAGGGCCCTAATAAGGGGAAGAGAGGAGGCAACCATTGGTTGGTATTTAGCTTGTTTTCTAGACTCTCCTTAAATGCGCATGGTATTGAAACGCAGACACATTTCTGTGTTTGTTTGTGTGGACGTCCAGACACTTCTTGCCGGACGGACACACTTCAGTCTCGAGTGTCTCAGCTGAGCAACTCGGTGAGAGCTAGAAATGTTGCTCTAATTAGTGGGAGCCAAGCGCATCTCTTCGGCTGACAATGAGGGCCTGTAAGTGGCTTGGTTCACAAGGCTCACCCAGTGTTGTGGGTGTCACTGTCCTGAGGATGATTGTCTGGAATGGTGTTTTCTATTTAAATGTAGAGTAAAACAGTGAATAAAGCCTTATATGGCCTATTAGAAATGGTTTGCCAGAGTAGGCCTATCAAGTTCCAGGTTTGACAATTCTGAATGAGGAGCAAAAGCCTTATTTTGTTATTCAGGGTTTTGCTCCACATTTAACGTTTATCTGATGTTCTGTGCACTGAAATATCCCAAATTCGCTCTCATAGCATATACTGATGGATGGTTTGATGCACTTGAATAAAAACATTTTTTATTTAATCTATTTTTGTGTTATTGTTTCTAACTCATTTTTGCATAGAAATCGAATTATTCATTGAGATATAAATTAGATTCCAAATTGAGTGAGACCATGACTCCTGCAGAATCCTATTCAACTTGTCCTACTGGCTCTTTCTCTCACTCTCTCTTTTCTCTGAAACCCATGAGATGGAGAGTAGCCACTGCAGCTGCTATTCACATGAACGAGATAATTGTAAATGAAAAGTCACTGCGTGGCATTATGTTGTCCGCAGGATCATTGTTCATTTTTCCATCGCCATTGAAAACTATATTGAGGACCCGAGTCTTTCTATTCAGTTTTGGTATTCAGGATCTGTTGCCTGGTTACTAATAAAGGAGGAAATCACCCACTGTATTAGCCAAGATGGGCCGCAAGCCGGCCCTGTGCAACAATGCAACTTTTGTAAAAAGGCGTTGATACAACAAGTTAATGACTCTTGTTCAACAAAACATTAATGGACTTCTTCACGGTATAATATGGACTGTGAATGCGAGGGGGCTGCCTCAGCACTTTAAAACGTTTATGTGTTTTTGTTTCTGAGAAACTCAAAGCACTGTGTCCACTCCACCCCCCGCAACCCCCCCCCCCCCCCCCCCCATAAGATATATAGAAAAATATAGTCTGAATTGGCATATGGTTCTTAGGGGTCTCTAATGGCTAAAAACAAGCTAAGACGTGGTTTATCTTCCCACTGGAAGGAAAATATCAACAGCTAATATGTGTAGGACTAAGCAGTGTGCATTAATTCCTGAAGTATGATTTATTACTCATTTGATCTTCATTATAATTAATGGATACATGATTAATTGCCACATCAACATGACTTGAATAGGGCTGAATAGAGTAACTGCTGAATTATTATATCGTTTGCACACAACATGGGAGAGGGAACTCATTGCATTGGGGCCCTCTGAGCTTTATGGATTTCTGACATTCTTTTCAAATTTGGTAACGGTCCCATTTGCTGCAGCCGCTTTTTAACTGAAGCGGACAAAGCTGTAGTCCTGTCACCCCAAGCAGAATAAAAAGAATCAAAGGATTTTTTTCCCTTAAATGGACTAATTTTCTTCTTGAATTATGAAAGTAATGGCTAGGTAACAGTCTGTGCTCTGTACCCGACGGCTTAATGCCTGCTAAACCCTTCCACGTGGCTCGACTAGTCGTGGCAATTAGAGCTCATTATAGCCTCATAAAGGATCTCATTTGTGGGATTACTTAATAGACAATGAAATTTTATCGTGCAGAATTATGGAAAAATAATATTGGAGTTAGGATGGTGTGATGAGGGCGTGCGCCACACATCATTCCGCCTGGTTTGTCCTCTCTCTCTCTCTCTCTCTCTCTCTCTCTGGAAACTGTTATCCGTACCAAAACAACACATTGAGCCTCTCATGTCATACGCTGTGTTCACTTTATTATAGCAATTACAGTCTGCGTGACAGACGTGTTTGTTTTCTGTCATTTATACCTGTTTAAAGTCATATTCTAATTCGTTTAAAGATGCCAATTAAATTCGAATGATCACTGGTCACCCACTGGGTGCTTCCCCAAATTAAGCAGAAAAAAAACTGACAACGAATTGACCATGTTCTCTTCCCTTATAAGGCTAATTTACACGTAGAACAAACAGTTATAAACCCCACAAAAAATGTTTGGGGGGGATCGTGTATGTAAAGGCCTAGTTTAATTGGAAAATTTATAGCCAACGTGGTGCAGTTTATAGCCCAGCTTTACCTCAATATTGCAATCCTTATACTGAACTATTGTATACATACTTGTCCATTGCTCAACAGACTGAATAGATGTTTGCACCTGTAATAGTTGCACCATTAAACCTCGGAAAACGCGCGCGCCGCTCGCTTCCCTGCTCTTTGTCTGGACGTTCGAGGCGTTAGTCCGCAGATGAAAGTAGAAGGTAAACCCACTGGTGACCCGCCTGGAGATCAAACTCGCTAATTATTGTCACAAGGTAAGGGATTAACGCATTTCTGAAATAGCTGCCTGTTTACCAGGCAGAAACCAACCGTAATAAACACTTTTTAATTGAATCCTAATCGCGATCAAATAGTCAAAACCCAGACTGAAGGCATTCATAATTCTTTAATTGCTGGACCTGAAATCTTTACCAAACGGACGCATCCAGGGTATGATTATACTGCAATTATATTTAGTCCAGGTAGTCACGAGATTAACAACTTTAAAACGCATTTCCACAAATAAACACTCACAAATAAAAGTAAATTGACTCTTATTGTCACCATTTACAAGCTTGGGCCATACAATTATGTTAAAATAGATAGATAGATACTTTATTGATCCCCCGGGGGGGAAATTTCATGAAATGAGTCATTCCCTGACCGGGAATCGAACCTCACCGCCGAATCCTAGCCACTAGACCACCAGGGAGGTTTTTTTTAATTATACAGTAATTATCGAAACATAATATGCTGATTCATTTGGATTTGAAATAAAATGAATAACCAACTGGAGGCATTACGTTGGTTTGAATCCCTGCTAATAGAGAGCTCGTTGTTTAGGCCTACAGTGTTATGGACGATCAAGTCTGGTAATAAACAGTACAGAAATTATCATTGGTTTGGAAATTACACCCATAGGCTACCCAAGGCAACTGCTCACACAATGATAACGCATGTGTTTTTTTATGTGAGTTTGCTGAGAGCTACAGTATATTCAGAGACTGGAGATTAATTTATATTATAATAGAGGTTGGTATGGGAAATGGGGCTTTTCAACTCCAATAGGCTATTGTTAAGTTGGTGATCACTTTTAGCTATAGGCCTACTGTTATATGAATAGATGTAGCCTATTGGTCGAAGTTCAGCTTTGAATCGATCATGAACAGGTGTACAGACAATTTTTTGGACACATCAATGTTACATCTGAATTGACAATATACACTGAGTGTACAAAACATTAAAGACACCTGCTCTTTCCATGATACAGACTGATCAGGTGAATCCAGGTGAAAGCTATGATCCCTTATTGATGTCACTTGTTAAATACACTTCAATCAGTGTAGATGAAGGGAAGGAGACAGGTTAAATAAGGATTTTAAGCCTTGAGACAATTGAGACATGGATTGTGTATGTGTGCCATTCAGATGGTGAATGGGCAAGACAAAAGATTTAAGTGCCTTTGAACGGAGTATGGTAGTAGCTGCCAGGCGCACTGGTTTGTGTCAAGAACTGCAACGCTGCTGAGTTTTTCACGCTCAACAGTTTCCCATGTGTATCAAGAATGGCCCACCACCCAAAGGACATCCAGCCAACTTGACACAACTGTAGGAAGCATTGGAGTCGACATGGGCCAACATCCCTGTGGAACACTTTCTATACCTTGTAGACCCATGACCCGCCGAATTGAGGCTGTTTGTTCTGATGGGGCTCACAATTGCTATTCCTTAATCAAGGCAACCGTTGAAATTCATTTAAAATCGGAGTGTTGTTTAATTAAAATAGGGATTTTTATATTTTAAATACAATTTTCTTTATCAAATTACATTTCCACACAGAAACAATATATTGCATGAGATGTAGCCACTATTGTCTCAGGCAGCTGATGATGCTATAGATAAACTTTGTTTTGCTAACTTGCTAACTCACATTATGTTTTTGTGTGACTTGTTATTAACATGGCTTTTCACTATATTGGGGGTAAAATGAGCGAATGTGGAGATTTTGATGGGAAGTTCTCTGAGACATCACGTGGTTTGGGTCACTTGCAGTATACTGAAGCCCTTGGAGCCGACTGAGCACGTGGGTGACGCTAGGGACAGCCCTCTCTGGGGTCCCTTTTGTTTAACCATGAAACATAAGCACCTTCCAAGATCCCGAGGGCTTCAGATGATAAACGGTCAACATCTTGTGCAAGGACCAATACTGACTGACTGACCGCTTATCGTTCTGCAGCCATGTCTAGATCCTTTTATGTCGACTCTTTGATTATCAAGGACACGGTGCGACCCGCGCCTCTAAACGAGCATCCCGGACAAGACTTCTTCATTCCCATTAGCATGCACTCGCCCACCATGATGACGGTCACCGCGCCGGTGTGCCCGTCCAGGAAGACCGGCACTTTCTGCGTCTGCCCGGTTTGCGTCACGTCCCACCTCCACTCTCCCCGCGGCGGCATTTCGATGCTGAAGAGTCAGTTCCCGGGAGCGGAGACCCAATATTGTCAGAGGATATCACACCACCAACAGTCTCCGGCGCTGGGACACGCACCTGTCTGCACGCCTACGTACAGCGTCACTGACCCCAGGAGGTACCACTGTCTCTCCATAGGTAAGAATATGTTGTGCTCTCTGACCACATGCATCTGCAATTCAACGCAATGTAACAACCTGTCAATTCAACCTTTGAAATTAGAGCAACATGTCTTAATTGCACCACATCTATTATGCGTAGTTAGATAGACTAATACAAAATAACAAACAATGTTTTTAATTTCGTATTAGTCTATCCAATTACGCACAATTACACAAAGTAAAATCATGCCACTTCTTGCATAAAGTATGTAGTGGAGTGTTAAGAATGTGAATAGAACTATGATGTTTGGCTAAATCGTTGTCCTGTCTCCATCAGGCGCCTCTGAGAGCAATCACATCCAGAATGGCAAAAGGATGCGTACGGCTTTCACCAGCACGCAACTATTGGAACTGGAGAGAGAGTTCTCCTCCAACATGTATCTTTCACGGCTCAGAAGAATCGAAATCGCGACGTATCTGAACCTCTCAGAGAAGCAGGTGAAAATCTGGTTCCAGAACCGGAGGGTGAAACACAAGAAGGAGGGCAAGGGCACACAGAGGAGCGCGCACAGCGGTTGCAAGTGCGCAAGTGGTCACACGGACTACCTGAGGTCTGAGGACGAGGAATCTTTATCACCGGCATCAGCGTCAGAGGAGAAAGAGATCTCTCCAATCTGATGGCATCACATCCCACACTATACATACTTCCATTACACTACTGGCACAGTCTACCCTGGTTAAACACGGATTCAGCAATACCAGACGACCTCACCGCCATGAGATGCTACTACCAGTCTGAGAAGAAGTATTGGGAATATCTTTGGTTTTCCCTGGTTAAATGGTGTAGGCCTATTTGTCCTTCGATTTATGTTAACTGTCCAATATGAAAAGAATTGTGAATATATGTTTTATTTGTTAAAACATTTAGAAACATAAAGGTGATGTTAAATCCTTCCGGGTTCAACCAACGTCAAAGTTGTATTCATCCTCAGTAGTTGTCATACAATGCTTGGTATCCTTCCTCTTCCATGTGATTAGATAAATCTGATATTTATCCGATGTGGCTATGACGGCCGTTGATCCATTCTGTTTCATATCTGATTTCTCAGCGTGAAGTTGTATGTGCATAGTAGACTATCATGTAAATAATATGTATATTTGTATTTATTCTAATAAAACATTGGTGAGTTGGATCTCAGACAAAAATGGATTTGCTATGTTTTCTGACCGGTTGGCAGATGGATCTTTGATTCGATCCATTTATTGTAAAAATACGCTAATTTTCTCATGAGACCATTCAAGGGACACATTAATGCCACCAAAGGCAGGTGATCAGAGACAGTAATATCAACAGTATTAGATTCACATCCACATTTATCTTAATTTACAGCCTGACGCAGATACTGTACTCTTTTAAGCAAATAAAGAATAGATGAATAGTTTATAAATCTTGACATTTTCTGTGTGTTCCTAGGGCTAGCTTTGGCAGTGCCCTGCCCACAGGGAGGTACGTCTGCTCGGGATAAATGTAAAATAGTCTGAATATAAAACCCGTGACCTATGGTTCTTATGGTATCTGTCATGGCTAAAATCATAACTTTAGTCAGTTTTAGATTATTACATTAGATCTGACTTTTAGTTGAATTATTGCCAATTTATTCTCTGGTGCATTTAAAAAAACATTATGTTAGTATATTCGTATAGAGTGACAATAGCCAAAATGGCAAATTATGAAAAGTTATATCACATTATAGCATTAGAGAAAAACGAACATGTAGCCTAACCTATACTGACCATATTTAAACTTAGACTCTAATACAGGTATGCCTAATAAAATAAACTAATTGGTAATCTGAAATTAAATAAAAGCCTAACACATCAGTTTTTGGGATTTCCATTTGTTTTAGCCTACATTAGTTATTATAATGATGATGATATTATTATTAGTAGTAGTAGTAGCATTGCTATTATCATTATTAATAGTATTATTAACACCATCATTATTATAACGTTATTATTGATACCTGGAAATTATTAAAACAATAGAGGCTATATGAAGTACTAGGCCCATAATGTATCCTGCCACAAAGCCCTAGCCGATTAAGCCCAGGGCTAAACCGGGGTAATAGCCTCTATCACCCATGATATGTTCGCTTTTGAAGAGATTTTGCTTGTCCAAAATGAGTTTAATTGCAGTTTCAGTCCCACGTAGGCTGATTATGCTGCAATTCCTTCGAAACCACAGAACAAGGATATATAGAACTGGGCAAAGCTTTGACAGGTTAGATTGTCCTGTCTTGGGACTCGCATTTAGCAGTGGACCCCCGACGGCTGCAGACTCCGAGGCCTTTGAAGAGACAGCTACAGGGTTCCTCTGAGTGCGAGAGAACGATTTAGTCACTGTTTCATTAAGCACTAGTTGAACCTTTCTACTTATGGTAAATTGAGGGGCATGCTGAAATAGAAGGACTACGTAAGAAGGGCGATAGGAAATTAGCTAACGGTTAATTTAACTCGTTTCAGTCGGAGTTTGGGATACATTCCTAATTGAGAGGGGAAGCAGGTGAAGTTTTGGTCCCAGCAGGCCCATTCAGACTGTGAATAAATGGTCTCTTTTCACACCCCACTGGTGATCATATATTATTGAGGGAAAGCCACCTAATGAATATATATTGAAGTTCCTATTAATCAAATTAGAGTTTACCCCTCGCAGGTGTGAGAGTGAAAGACCACCGGCCCATTAAAACCGATTGACAATGGAGCTAACTGCAGTTTTGGGAAAGTCTCCCCCTTTTCAGACCAACGGGTCCTGACCTCGAACTGTCAGTCAGCTATAATAGCCTGAAGCTCATGTGTATTATACCTTCAGGCCATGGCAAGACTAGCTGCGGAGACAAAGTAAACTCTCAAAAACACCATCATAGTAGGCGTGTAGGACAGTCGCGTTTTTGGCTACAATTAAAAGAAAAGCAATAGCCTGAAGCAGTTGCGCCAAATCGTGTGTCATGACTTTCATACATTTATATTTAATAAAACGTCATAATAGAAAATAAATGCAATGATAGGTCTGAAGCCTAAACCGTCACTCACCCCAACATATTATGGAATGTAAAATTGAGACATTGTTACTTTGGATGAGGTATGAGCCCTGTTGAAATACAATAGTCACCAAAACCAGCACTCCAAAGACGATATAATTACTATTGAAAATGTGGCAATTACGCATTACAAAAGACAATTAATACGACTGCTTTTCACCAGCGTGCAGCTGCTGTCTCGTGTGGAGATATAAGAGCAAACTCAAGTGTCAATGAGAAAAAGGAGATAAAAAGTTTTGTCTTTGCCTGCGGAGACCTCTGCTTTAGTCATGAATCTGCAAGTACAATTTTGGCCCTCGATAAATGTGACAAGCCTCTCTTCTGAGTCCAAGTGCTTCAAGTGGCCATGAATCATCCCGCCTTGGTGAAGGCAGGGGTCCAGGAGTGTCCGGTGAGTTACTTGTTTCAAATGATGATGAAACTGTGAATTCTGGACACGTGTCCCATCAATGCCGTCTTTGGTGACTTAATCTAGTGGGAGCCCGGTCACCACACAATATGTGCCATGAGCTTTTGTCATGCTCTTCAGAATAGGCCTTTTCTAAAATGTCAACCACTTTAAAATCCATTCTTTTGTTGGGTTAGAGCGTGCCTCTTAAATCATCAACTGCATTTAGTGGCTGAATTAATGAATATAGCTCTCCAAAATAGAGGACAACGAACTGAATATGATGAAATATCCTTTAAATATACATACATTTCACAAAGCCCAAATTGCAGACCAATGCAAATGAATAATGATATATTAAACACTTTTTTTATGGAGAGTAATATAGGCCTAGCTCAAGTGACTTATGAATAACTAAACCACCTTATTATAGAGATGTTATAGGCCAATTATTATATTAAGTTGTATTACTATCATAATGGTATGTGTATGTGTATGTGTCTGTGTGTCTGTCTGTCTGTCTGTCTGTCTGTCTGTCTGTCTGTCTGTCTGTCTGTCTGTCTGTCTGTCTGTCTGTCTGTCTGTCTGTCAATCTCTCTGATTGTGTGTGTGTGTGTGTGTGTGTGTGTGTGTGTGTGTGTGTGTGTGTGTGTGTGTGTGTGTGTGTGTGTGTGTGTGTGTGTGTGTGTAACAGCATTACTAATCACTGCCCTGCTTACATATGTGTCAAGTTGTTCCATAAAAGCAGCCGGTGTTATTTTATCAGCTCAGCCAGAACGACAGCTTTACATATTTACAAAGGAAATCAATTATACACCCATTTGATTACGAAAGGTGGCTGAAGTACATGTCATGCAACAAGTTATATTGAACTCATGCAATTGAATATGCCTCTGTATAACTACCTGCCACAATAGAAACGTTGTGGCCTCCAAGAATCTGTCCTTGTCAAAATAATATTTCTGATGTGAATATAAATATTATTTCATTCAGTAAATATGAAACATGGCGGGTTTAGGCAACTTTAAGCGTTTGTAGTGCTCCAAAGTTTGCACCTGTTACCTAAGAAATAGGTTAAAAGATCGAAAGAAAGGTTTCATATTTCATGTTTCAGGATAGATAGATAGATAGATAGATAGATAGATAGATAGATAGATAGATAGATAGATAGATAGATAGATAGATAGATAGATAGATAGATAGATAGATAGATAGATAGATAGATAGATAGATAGCTACTTTATTGATCCCCGAGGGGAAATTTCTTTGTCAAGCAGCTACGAAAAACACAGGACTTGTGCAAGATGCCAGAACGAAATACACAAAAGACAGATACACGATACATGATACATAGTGCGGCAGTCTGGAGTGCAAAAATCTATAAAAAGGCATTCAAGATGAGGATAAAGTATGTTTCATGTTTGTGATTCATTCCCCTCTGGAAAAAACAGGTTCAACTTTGCACCAGTGCAAACTTTGGTAAATCTGGCCCATAGCCAGTTCTGAGTTGTGTCAGTCACGTGACTAGGGCCAGGTATGCACTCACAGGTGCACTCCAGGTTGTGGCCTCACTTGAAGGATATATTGTAGGGACGTACATGGACGTCCTACAAACATTTTCGCTGGGAAAATCTGCTCAATAATGGATGCCTCTGATATTTACTATGATGGTGGGCGCTTCCAACTGCAGTCACCGCAAGAGTATGACTATGATCCGCCCTCCTGCCGCTACAGCCGTGACACCGAGCAGGTACGGATCCCCAATGCCCCATGTGTCTCTGTCGAACACCGGAGCAAGGGGACTTTACTTCCCTACGATCTACCTCCCTGTCAGTACTCTAGGCCTAGTCAGACACAGACTCAGGACGAGGAATACCTGACAGGTCAGGGTCGTGTACCGAACGACTACCATCCAGGAGTCAGCCAAGTGGTGGAGGGAGAGTCCCCGGCACAAGTGCCGTTCCCCTGGATGAGGACCTCCAGAGTTCACTCATACCAATCACTCCCAGGTGAGCAGGATACTTTATAGGTGCTACTTTATAATATACATATATTTTAGCTGCATATCAATCAAAACTATAGATTGTAATTTTAATTTAGGTTTATACCGACAGCGATTTTGTCTGACAAGTGAGGTAATGAGATGGGAGCAAGGGTTTCACAAGGCCTCAAAACTTGGCCTAACCTGAAATAAATAAGGTTATAGCATAAGAGTGAACATGCAAACAACGTCGAGATAAATTAACTGAACAACTAACGACACACCTTTTATGTGTATGTATCTTTTAATTTAAGGTGGTTATTCACAGAACGGGGATGAACACAAGCGGAGCCGCACCGCGTATAGCCGGGCTCAGTTATTGGAGCTGGAGAAGGAGTTCCTCTTTAACAAGTATATCTCCAGGCCTCGCAGATACGAACTGGCCACTACACTTAAACTGACCGAGAGACACATCAAAATCTGGTTCCAGAACCGGCGGATGAAGTGGAAAAAGGAAGAAACGAAAAAACGAAGCCCATCTGAGCCGGAGTCTTCCAAAAAGGAATGACAAAACGTTTGGAAAGCAGCATACGAACCTGGGTTTGAAATCCAGATTATTTGTTGCACTTGCCTATACAATTATAGGCCTATATGTGCTTAACTTTATAGCCTACGTTAGGCCTATGCTGTGGCTGGAGGGACAGTTTACAATTTGAATTTACGAGTTATTAAATTGTTTGTCATGTGGATATACAAAATGTTGCTAAATTTGCGAGCTATTCAATTATTTGTCACCTGCATATATAAAATGTTGTTTAAAAAATTGCTACATTTTAAATGACTAAAAATATCTAGCATTTTAATTAAAATGAATAAGAGCATCCATTTCCTTCAGAATGTATTGTCTAATTTATTTTAGATACACAATAGTTGCCATTGTTAACAGCCCACTGGAAATTATTCACCTGTTTTCTGCGTTCTTAACGCATGTTATGATAACAGAACGATACATGATAAAATTATAGGGCTACATGTAGACTGTGTCAATTAATGATTGTGTCGTATAACTGAAAAAATACCAATACGCTAGGACTAGCCAATAATATGATGAAGAAATGTCTTACCTTTAGCCTACATATAGCCTGTGTGATAGGCTATAACTAACACAAGAGACATTTTGCCAGCAGAATGGTTGGTCTCATAAGTCTAAAAGGCACCTGCAAAGGGTTTATCTTATGGGCGTCACGACATGTAATTTGTGGACAAATGATTAAGTGGTTAAGATATGATTTCGCTTTACAATTGTAGGCCAACGTTTACAAAACTTAAAGATTACAAAATACCTTTTGAAAATGAGGAACAATGCATATGGCAACATTTTCTCTTTCAGGGCACTGTCTGTAACCTAACACAAAGAAAATTAAAATAAGAAAAAGGGATGATGGCAAATACCCAGAACAACAATGACTTTTGCCCCCCAAGTTTGAGCAAACAATTAAGTCACTGTGTCACCTCCGCTGGTCGAGCAAATGCAGGTCGCCCGCCCAGCAACACTCATCAACATACATCAACAGAACTGAGCGACGTGAAGTTAGTCCTACAGGGGTCGGATAAATAGCCTACATGGTACTTTTTGCAAAAGTTTGGGCTATTTGTGAAACGTCAATGTTGACTGTTATTTGTTGATGTCTTGAGGTCCATTGGAGTATATTTTTAGGATAGATTGGGGCTTGTAAATATAAGAGCATGTTTCCTTGTAAATTAATATCAGTTATTCAGATCTCTACAGGTTGATTCACTCTGTGTACTCTGTCATCTGGACCAGCCTTTTAAGCAAAACACGGATGTATGCATGATATATTTTCATGTTGTTAGAATACTAAGATAAGGACATTTGTCTTTGCTGCACCTTATTCGCATTGTGAAACAATTACATTTTAGTCATTTAGCAGACGCTCTTATCCAGAGCGACTTACAGTTAGTTAATGCATACATGTTCATACTTTCTTCGTACTTGTCCCCCGTAGGAATCGAACACACAACCCTGGAGTTGCAATGGCCACGCTCTACCATCTGAGCAACACGGGACTAGATACTTAATTTCAACGTCTAGTTTTGATTTACAATTGGTTGAGTTGTCAACTGATTTGAATTCAACATGAAATACAAATAAAATGTCCCCATGTCATTGGAGTTCTGTTAAAAGTTGGGTGAAAAAAAGACAAAATTCCCTTATGTTGATGACGTTTTGCAAATGCAATCAGTTTTCCACGTTCAACGTCATCACATTGATTTCACAACAACTTTGATTCAACCAGTTTTGCCCAGTGGGGAGGGCACGTTTCAGCACGCTGGACAGTGCCAGAGGGGACATATAGCCCTACCATGCATTGACCATTGGGTATGCTCTAGTCTAGAGCAGGGATGGGCAACTGGCAGCCTGTGCCGCATGCAGAACCTGTGCAGCCCTCCTTTTGAAGGTCCTCAGTTTCTTTACACCCTATGGCAAAAATTGCAGGGAATTTGCTTTAAAACAGCAAATTTACCTCTCTGCCTCAAGGGAAAATGTGTAGAATTGCAATATGCAATATGCAATATGCACATGTGGGTAGGCACAACCGCAAGCAACTGCGGCACCTCATGATAAGTTCAGATTTTTTGTGGTAAAAGCCATAAGTATCTGGACACCTGCTCGTCGTACAACTCATTGGGCATTAATATCATGGGCATTAATATCATGGGTATTAATATGGAGTTGGTCCCCCCTTTGCTGCTATAACAGCCTCCACTCCTCTGGGAAGGCTTTCCAGTAGATGTTGGAACATTGCTGCGGGGACTTGCTTCCATTCAGCAACAAGAGCATTAGTGAGGTCAGGCACTCATTTTGGGCGATTAGGCCTGGCTCACAGTCTGCATTCCATTTCATCCCAAAGGTGTTTGATGGGGTTGAGGTCATGGCTTTGTGCAGGCCAGTTAAGTTCTTCCACACCAATCTCGACAAATAATTTCTGTATGGACCTTGCTTTGTACACGGGGGCATTGTCATGCTGAAACAGGAAAGGGCCTTCCCCAAACTGTTGCCACAAAGTTGGAAGCACAGAATTGTCTAAAATGTCATTGTATACTGTAGCGTTAATATTGTGTGGCCTACTACTTCACAGTTGAGCTGATGTTGTTTCTAGACATTTCCCCTTCACAATAACAGCACTTACAGTTGACCGGGGCAGCTCTAGCAGGGCAGAAATTTGACAAACTGACTTGTTGGAAAGGTGGCATCCTATGATGGTGCCATGTTGAAAGTCACTGAACTCTTCAGTACGGGCCATTCTGCTGCCAATGTTTGTCTATGGAGATAGCATGACTGTGAGCTCGATTTTATACACCTGTCAGCAACGGGTGTAGAGGAAATAGCCAAATACACTAATTTGACAGGGTGTCCACATACTTTTGGCCAAGTAGTGTATAAAACAATGTTTTGTCTTCATAAGGCCTAAGTAGTGCAGTCTGTTTGGAACTTGGAGAGCTCTCCTAAACTGCTGTTTAGAAGTCTCACCATGGTGCATTTCTATACAGTTGGTTCATTTTCGGTGTTTTACACAAAAGTCTCAGACTTTTCTGTTTCCATCTACACAGGCCGACAGCGTTATTGCGTTTTGGTACACCAAGAGTACATGAATTTTCAATGGAGCGCTGCTATCAAATGTATGCATCTAAATTGTATGAGTAGAAGGCTTGACAGAAATGGACGAATGTGTGACCACTCTCTCTGTAGCCAATGTGAGTAAGACCTTTAAATAGGTCAACATTGACAAGGCCACAGGGCCAGACGGATTACCAGGACGTGTACTCAGAGCATGCGCTGACCAACTGGCAAGTGTCTTCCCTGACATTTTTAACCTGTCCCTGACCGAGTCTGTAATACCAACATGTTTCAAGCAGACCACCATAGTCCCTGTGCCCAAGAACACCAAGCTAACCTGTCCAAATGACTACCGACCTGTAGCACTCACGTCTGTAGCCATGAAGTGCTTTAAATGGCTGGTCATGGCTCACATCAACAGCATCATCCCAGAAACCCTAGACCCACTCCAGCTCGCATACCGCCCCAACAGATCCACAGATGACACAATCTCTATTGCACTCCACACTGCCCTTTCCCACCTGGACAAAAGGAACACCTACGTGAGAACGCTGTTCATTGACTACAGCTCAGTGTTCAACACCATAGTGCCCTCAAAGCTCATCACTAAGCTAAGGACCCTGGGACTAAACACCTCCCTCTGCAACTGGATCCTGGACTTCCTGATGGGCCGCCCCCAGGTGGTAAGGGTAGGCGTCAACACATCTGCCACGCTGATCCTCAACACGGGGCCCCTCAGGGATGCATGCTTAGTCCCCTCCTGTACTCCCTGTTCACCCACAACTGCGTGGCTAAGCACGACCGCTACTCCATCATTACATTTGCTGATGACACAACGGTGGTAGGCCTGATCACCGACAATGATGAGACAGCCTATAGGGAGGAGGTCAGAGATCTGGCAGTGTGGTGCCAGGACAACAACCTCTCCCTCAACGTGATCAAGACAAAGAAGATGATCGTGGACTACAGGAAAAGGAGGGCCGAGCACGCCACATTCTCATCGACGGGGCTGTAGTGAAGCAGGTAGAGAGTTTCAAGTTCCTTGGTGTCCACATCACCAACAAACTATCATGGTCCAAACACACCAAGACAGTCGTGAACAGGGCACGACAATGCCTACTCAGGAGACTGAAAAAATTTGGCATGGGTCCTCAGATCCTCAAAAAGTTATATGGCTGCACCATCGAGAGCATCCTGATTGGTTTCATCACCACCTGGTATGGCAACTGCGCGGCATCCAACCGCAAGGCGCTACAGAGGGTTGTGCACATGGCCAAGTACATCACTGTGGCAAAGCTTCATGCAATCCCATATCTCTATACCAGGCGGTGTCTGGTATAAAAATTGCCAAAGGCTCCAGCCACCCTAGTCATAGACTGTTCTCTCTGCTACTGCATGGCAAGCAGTACCAGAGCGCCAGGTCTAGGTCCAAAAGGCTCCTTAACAGCTTCTACCCACAAGCCATAAGACTGCCGAACAGCTAATCAAATGGCTACCCAGACTATTTGCATTGATCACCCCCCCCCCCCATGGTCACTTTACCCCTACCTACATGTACATATTACGTCAATTACCTCGACTAACCTGTACCTCCGCACATTGACTCGATACCGGTACCCCCTGTATATATAGCCTTGTTATTGTTATTTTATTGTGTTACTTTTTTAAAACTTTAGTTTATCTAGTAAATATTTTCTTAACTCTTAATTTTCTTACAACTGCATTTTTGGTTAAGGGCTTGTAAGTAAGCAATTTACGGTAATGTCTACACCTGTTGTATTCGGCGCATGTAACAAATACAATTTACCATTTGATTTCATTTATCCAATGTTTGCACCACACAGAACACACTACAACTGCCTCTGCAATGCAATGTTGCAAGGCAAATGCAGCGTTCCATTGGAAATTAATGTACTTCTGGTGTACCAAAACGCAATGACTTTGTAGGTGTGATCGGGGCGTTACTTGGCCATGTCTCCTGTGGGGCCAAAACCAGGCCACTGGTACTTTTCAGCCTTCATTTACATAACAATGGCTAACTTTAACTGTGAACTTTTTTGATTATGCAGAGGTTGTTGATTCTGCTGTTCACAAGTCCTCACTGTCAGCCATATAGCTATGGAAACACAGTTTCCTTAGTATAACATATGGGTGCACTAGTGTAACAATGTTACAGTAGAAAAGCAGGAACAGTGGCGCATCCATAGATAGATCCTATTCGTATTCATTTCTATGGGCTTATTATAGGTTACTGAAACTACTTAAATTTGACTGATGCTGGGTTCAAACACTAAACCGGTCTGGGAAAAAACACTGTTTGGGGTGATTTACCAAAAATTCTCAATTTGAAACCATAAACATTTGAATGCCCCCTTGTGGACGTTTGCTCATTTCCCATATTTTCTTATTGGCAGTCAATACATGTGGCCATCATGATCACTAGTTGGTTACTGTGCTATACAATTGACGAATTATATTTCCGGATTGTTACTGTAGACTGTAATAGGCCTAATTATGTATTGGGTAATGCTAGGAAGTGTGTGTGTGTGTGCGTGTGCGTGCGTGTGTGTGTGTGTGTGTGCACTATTGACGAACTGTATACATAGTCTATAGTCACTTTCTATGCAGTCACTTTACCCTTACCTACATGTACATATTACCTAGACTAACCTGTACAATTCCAAAAGTAATTAAAAAAATAAATAAGCGTACTATTTTAATGGACTGACGTTATGAATGTGTTGTTGTGGAGGGTAAAATAAGAGGATAGCCTTCAGTAAGGAACTCTACCAGTTTGAGGCACAAAACAATTTGAATTCTTTGTTTGGAGAACAAGGGACACTGTTATTTTGCGCGCTTCGGCTGAGGGAACATGTGGAAGTAATCACTGAGTGGCTGGAGAGATGTGTTTCTCTGCAAGGCGAGCGCTGCGGGACGGGCCGGGTACCGCTGGAAGTACCGCAGAGAAAGGGGTTGGGGTTGGTCAGCCCGGGGCTCCGCTCCATAAAAACCGGCCTGGTCGGCTGACCTGGCTCCACATCGCTGAGTGCAGTGAGATAGGTAATTCATAATTACACTTTATCCCAGCCTGGTGTGGCTGTTAGGACAGCCTCAGGGCAGGGGCGGTGGGGGTTGGGATCACAAAACACCTTCACAGAGTCAGCAAACAACAGAGGAAACAGTGTGCCAAAACGGGCAACAAACAAATAAAATAACTAACATTTCTCAGTTATTCTTTATAAGAAATTGCCCCCAAAAAAACAATAATGACGAAATTCCTCCCTCTTGGAGAGTTTAATGAAGTCAATATATGGTTGACTTGAGAGAGGGGAAGAGTTGAGTTGTGTGTGTAGTGCGTGGTGTTAGAGTGCCCCCTGTGGGCAATTGAGCCTTGGACGTTCAAGTTCCCAAGTTTCAGGTTTTGAAAAGTGCCAATGAACTGAGCACTAATTTTGGAACAAAACTCCATTCTAGTATTGTTACAATATACTTATATGTGTATACGAACAATAGCCTATGTTTATAAGAAGGCACATTTATAATACCTTGATAACTCATGAAACAACATGTTTGTTTGTACATTTTAGGGTTCCCTTAGCGTATTTGTTCAATGGTGAAATACATTAATCTATTTGAAAACATCCTTAAATGTCACTTATTAAGTTATATCGCTTGCTTTTCTTCGAAAATACACTCGATACCTGATTTTTGTGCAGTTATTTCTCGTTCCTCTTTCCTACGTCACTGCCCAGCAGAAACCTTGCGTCCCGCGCCAGTCTCACTGAGAAAGCAGGACTCTTATTTTGAAAGGTACCCCAGAGCTGGAGCCTCCTGGATGGGGGAGGGGGGGGGTCATTTCC
This sequence comes from Thymallus thymallus, assembly GCA_023634145.1. Lineage (NCBI taxonomy): Eukaryota > Metazoa > Chordata > Actinopteri > Salmoniformes > Salmonidae > Thymallus > Thymallus thymallus. The sequence goes on from CM042393.1 coordinate 16,775,809, forward strand.
TGAGAGTTATTTACTTGGAGCCAGATGATTAGTTTTTTGGGGAAGGATGGGCTGTAACATTGAATCAATTACTGGTCGCTGTAGCTCAAGCGCATTGTGAGCGCGGCCGTAGGAGCAGACGGAGGAGCGCACATATGCTAGCTCTCACAGTGAAGGATCCTGGCCATAGGATTACTACCACTGCAACACAATTGAGTAGAGGAACCTTCACTGAGCCGACCGGAGCGCTTTTATGCTCCTGATTTCATTCTATTGGGATTTAAATTCAAGACACATAATCCAAGGGAATTTAAGAGGTTTGTATTTAAAACAAATTGGCAAATCTTTTTTGTTTTCGCGAACTTTTATTTTCTCAATAAGCCTATTAATTGAGATCATTTAAAATCTGCAAAAATGAAAAGGTTATCCAACTGGACAACTTTTACGCTAGTTCAATTTGCCCTCCATAGTGAATATTCACGAAATAGCCTAGCTTCTTATTAGGATGGCACCATATTGTGAAAACTAACTGAATAAATCCATCCATCACACTTTGGGGGCTTTCATTAGCCTAATTTCGCTACAAGGAAACGTTTCACCAAACTTCTTGAAATTTTGAAAATGCATTAGCTTGCAGGCTATGCGTTATACATAATGCATTATGCTTTGAACGGGATTCAGTTTTCCATGAAACATATGGTCTCACCTCCGGATGCCCAAACGGAGAGATGTCGCTGACTCGGCTGGACAAAAGCGCTCAATTTCGGCCTCACAGCTGGAGGTGTCACCACTAGGACTGAGGGTCCATTGTGGGATGCTGCTGCCTGCCTTGCCGTCTAATGGAAAACACATTGGAAATTGGATTTCAAGTTGTTTTCGTTATTGCGCTTGGAATGTATGGAATTAAATGGAATATTGTGCATTGGGATTTGCTTGCTGAGATTGGACGCAGGCTGTAGCCGAACGGAATTCAAACGTTTTTTGACCCTCTACAAAAAGTATAGTAGCCTATAGAGTGGACTCCATTCCTGGTTGGATGTAATTTCAGTGCACCATACAACAACATGATTTATATACTACATTTGCCACCATGGCAATTCTTCATAATTAGCCTACAATTTAATGATGGCCAATGTAATACGCACAAAATATGTATGCATATTTGTTAAGATTGCAATAGAATAGAGTTGCGTGCTGCACTAATGTAACGGTCATGTTAGAGATACAATATACGATTAACGTTTTCCATCAGTGAAACTCACTGCCTTGGACATTTTTGAGTGTAGGCTATTGCTTGTCCCAATGCCCCTACCATCCGCTTTATTTCTAAATGCTATCTTTAGACATCTCTCTGCTATATTCCCATGGAAATCAATTCTGCACATGGGGGATTGAATTTAACAGTTTAAGTGTCTGTGGAGGGCAGTGAGCTGAACAACCTACTCTCAGCTGTTACTACAAAGTGTCTAGCCCAGCAGAATGGCACTTTTGCTGGGACCGTAGTGTTTTGTGGGGGCGAGAAAGGGAGGGGGAGACTGACAAGCCCTAAATTTTCACACCGGCTGGAATATAAAATCCCTTACACCAAAGGAGCCAGTTGAAACAACGATACGGGCAAACGTGTATTAGCCAGGATTCCCACGCAAATGTTTGTCGTACAGACTTCTCTTCAGAGAGGGGTCTCTTGATTATAGTCCCTCTCTAACCTTGGGTTTGGTTTGCCAGGGATAATTAGCAAGTCCCGGATGAGATAGAGCGGACTACCTCAAATGACTCACTTAGGCCTACAGTGTTAAAAGTAGCAGCAAACTGTTTTGAGAAAATTTATTTTGATTATCGATTAAAAAACAAATTATTTTAATCGAGCCAATCGAGATTAGAATTACAAGATCATTTAAAATAATTATCCTATAGTCACAAACTAGGTTCAAACAAAGTGTTTCTATTGAAATTATTCTGGTAGGTACAAGAACGTTTCGAAAGTTTTCAGTTGAGCGCGCCTCTGCTTGAAGTTGCGTCTCTCTCCGCTCGTGCGTTGATGTAATCCATGGTCTGAACACAAGGTCCCGCGCACCAGACGGAGTGATAACACTCAGACCAGGGGAATGTCTGTTGACCACAGACCCATTACAGCAAGCACGATTAAACCTGGATGGATGAGTTCTTTAACAGCGTAAAAAGTTAGTTGGGTCGAGTTTCTTGGTTTACAAGCCTATGGTAACCATGTCTAGATTTTCAGTTGCAGTGAATACATCAAGATGCAAACATATTTATTAACTGAAACATCATAATCAATCCTGAAATTCTGTTTGGATTGTACTTGAAAACTTTTGTAGTGCTTACAATTTGTGTTGATTGATGCTGCTAGATTACAATACAGTAAATCAAAAAGAGGAGAAAGACCGCACAATTTCTATAGATCTATAGGCTTATACATTAGCCTAATACAGTTGGCAAGTTTGTAGCCCAGGTCTATACCTGGCCATTGCCACAGAAATAGGCTATTCCATTTCCGGCGACAAGACAAACAACAATGTAACTTTCCTGCTGGAGAAAGAACTTACAGCCTGCAGACGACTGCTTGAAGTAGGCAAAACATAAACTATGTCGCCCCCTAGCGACGTCAGTGCTGAATTGAATTTCAGCTCCTCTTGGCAAAAAATAGACGTTGGCGCCACTTTGCTGATTCAACCATGTTTCTGAGACCAAACCAGTGCAATCACCACCCCTACTCAACAAGATGACTCAATGTGGGCTTTACAATAACTGGTGTGCCACAGTAGGCTACAGTTGGAGAAGGAGAAAGACAGTCAGTTTTACTGCTGTGCTGGAGCAGTAAAAGTCACTATTGATTTTAATTGATTAAATTGCAATGTTTTCCTTAAAGCTTAGGTAGTGGAGACAGGGGTATCTTCTCCCATAAATCAACGCATTTCTCTTAGCTTAGACAGATACTAGTGTTGTTTTTGCAACATCTGGTGGAACCATGTCTGACGTGCAAGTATTTCAACTCTTCCAGCAGAATTAATCATCCGTAACCATGGATGAAATGAAGACATGTCTCGTCATTGGGGTTGTCTTGTTTGGGTTGTTATCAGGTAAGAAAGTCATTTAAATAAGTAAAAACGTTTCTTGGTTCTTATCACCTGATAATAATCTGCGTGCCTTTTCATTTCGACATAAAAAACAAACCTGTCCAATGTTTTGTATTGATAACACTATAGACATTCAGTGAACTGTTGTGTTTTCCATTAGTTACCCACGGGCTGGCCCCACCAACAATTGTATCAACTGAAGATGAGTTTGTTCTCGAGCCGCTTTCCGTGTTCAACATCAGCTGCACCGGTAAAATGAACGTTGCTTGGGTCGAGCCCCTACCGGACGACACATTCATTTTGCCTGGATATTACACGGCCACGCTCTTCATCTACAACGCTTCCGTGATACACACCGGATATTACACCTGCAAATACCAAGACAAAGAGGGCGATGAAGAGGAGGATGGCGAAGACAATGATGCGTTGATATACGTTTTCGTCCCAGGTAAATATAGTGAAATTGTTTGTCATATCCATGCTCTGTGATTCTATAATACTCTATTAATTCCCATATTCATAGCTTTTTGACCAAACAACCCAGTTCTTGCCTTGTTCCTCAGATCCTGAGATTCCATTTGTGCCTGAGGAGCCAGATAGCATGCTAGTTCCAGTCTATCCCAATGGAACCATTATCCCATGCAGGGTGTCAGACCCTCAATCCCTGGTCGTCCTAAAGAGCGCTCCCAGTGGAGTAGAGGTAGACGCAGTTTATGAGAACAAGATCGGCTTCATTGGCAACCTGGACGCTGGATTGTACATATGTGAGACCACCGTGAACGGCGTGACAATGGCCAGTGACACCTACATCGTGGAGGCCAACAAACGTAAGGAGTCCAGATGTGCTGCTTGGTTTTAATATCAAGTGATTGAATAAGCATTTTAATTGAATTGAGAGTGTGAGAGAGAGAGTGTGTGTGTGTGTGTGTGTGTGTGTGTGTGTGTGTGTGTGTGTGTGTGTGTGTGTGTGTGTGTGTGTGAAAGTGAGATGAGGTGGTCATGAGAGAGATGACAACATGTAATTAGTACCGGGGGAGATGACTTCACAGGGTTGTAGTCAGACAGAAAAGATGTGATGGCATCAGCCTGCAGTGAACTCAGAGAGGGGAATGACCATGCAGAGGCCTGTAGATTACCATATTGTCCCTGTTGACCGTATTGTTCCTGTAGATTACCATATTGTCCCTGTTGACCGTATTGTTCCTGTAGATTACCACATTGTCCCTGTTGACCGTATTGTTCCTGTAGATTACCATATTGTCCCTGTTGACCGTATTGTTCCTGTAGATTACCATATAGTCCCTGCTGACCGTATTGTTCCTGTAGATTACCACATTGTCCCTGTTGACCATATTGTTCCTGTAGATTACCATATTGTCCCTGTTGACCGTATTGTTCCTTTAGATTACCATATTGTCCCTGTTGACCGTATTGTTCCTGGAGATTACCATATTGTCCCTGTTGACCATATTGTTCCTGTAGATTACCATATTGTCCCTGTTGACCGTATTGTTCCTGTAGATTACCATATTGTCCCTGTTGACCATATTGTTCCTGTAGATTACCATATTGTCCCTGTTGACCGTATTGTTCCTGTAGATTACCATATTGTCCCTGTTGACCATATTGTTCCTGTAGATTACCATATTGTCCCTGTTGACCGTATTGTTCCTGTAGATTACCATATTGTCCCTGTTGACTGTATTGCTCCTCCCTCCCCTGGTGGTCTGTACAGAGATGGAGAACGTCCATGTGGACGTGAAGGCCAGCGAAGAGGCAGTGAGACTGGGGGAACCCTTCAACATTACCTGTGTGGCCCCTACAGGACTGCCCTACCAGCAGCAGTGGCTCCACCCCAGGAAACAGGCAAGGCCTGACCCTCATAGCCGCACGAAGTAGGCAGCACCCCCTGTAAAATCAGAGGGAAAAAATATTTAATGCAGGCAAAAATATTTGTCCAACCCCCCCCTTTCTCCCTCAGAACAGCCTCAATTAGATAAAATGCAATAACTAACCAAAAAAACCCAACATGTTTCTGATAAGATTTCAGTTTGGCTTAGATGCATATTTTAGGTGGTTGAAATACTATCAGCTTTTGTGATGCTGATAAAGATAGCAGCTCTACAGACGGTATCTAACTGCGCATTCACATTTTCTCAAGATGCTGAAAGAAACCCTATTTCTCTACTCCTATTCCCCAGTCAGAATGTTGCCTACATTTGGTGTATAATGTTACTGCAAGAAATGCTTAATTCTGCAGGAGTTAATATTAAGTCTATATGAGAGGTTATAGACCTACAGTCAGTGTCCATATTTCAGATTCTATTTACCCATCTGAACAGTAGGCTACAGTTCCCTTGACGTGCCATAGGCCTATTTGAAGTCCCCGTCTTATGACTGTCGAATTTGTATAGCACCTCACAATCATTACATATAACATTGCCGGCCCTGCCATCATTCTTTCCCAAACATTACTTTTCTGTCCCTCCCTTCTCGTTATTTTCAACTGTCCATTTCACAGCTTTTCTCTTATTGAATAAACCTCAGACATTATCCTATTTGCCTCCTTAGATCGACGTTAACCTTTTCTGCCCCTTCCCAAAAGCATTTGGCATCTAGGCTATTTGGCACAAATACAGTCAGGCACTAAAGTTTAGGCTTATGCACTAATGCCAGATAGCCTAAAATAATGAAAGAAAAACCTCAATGTAGCCAATAGATATAAATTGCACAATAATGATACATTTATGGAGTTTTTAAGGTATTGTTTTCTCTTTATTCAACCTGTCCACCACCCACCCTTCATCCAGTCAACCCGCGCATCACTAATACGCCCCACCTCCTCGTAACCCCAGTGAATTTAGGATGTGTGTGGATGTGTTGGACCATTGAGTGTGTGTTAGGTTCATGGTGTCTTATGTGAGATAATGAGAGTGTCCATTCATGTGTATAGTCATGCATAATTTAGTTAATTTAAGTTTGTGTGCCAGTGTAGATGATAGTGGATAAATATTTTGTCTGAAGTGATAGTCTGTGTGCACCTCTGTCTTTGTGTGCACTGTTCAGTAATCCCTGCAGCACATTGACAGAGCGTCTGTTTTAGTGGTGGGATTCCTAAGCCCTTTTCCAGAGACCGTTAGGGTAAGAAGAGCACCGGACTCCTAACTCCTGGCTTTGGTCTCTGCTGCAATTACAGGCATTTAAAGGCCCTGGGGTCTGGATTTATCTCCTGTGGACCAGCAAGTGTTTTCACCATCAGCTCACAGACCGATTGAGAGACATACGGCTCTGACATACAAAAACACAAACCTTTAAGAAGGTGGAGAAGAGCATAGAGACAATATATTTTATTTCCTAGAGATGGGTGTAGACGGTGTGTGTGTATGCATGTGTGAGTGTGTCTATAGTGTATTTCATCTCCCTTCCTCTTGTTCCTCTATCTAGGCTGTGGATGCAGTCCAGATGAAGCAGACTCTGCCCGATAGAGTAGTCTACACCCTCAGCATCCCAGCAGCCACCTCTCAGGACAGTGGGGTGTATGAGTGCTCCATCACCAACAACTTCAGTGGAGAAACCAGAGCCAACAGGGTGGCTGTCACTGTCTTCGGTACACTCTCACCTCCTTATGGCCAATCAAAAACTCATTTTAAGAATATATGCGCAATGTCTATCACCAGTAAAACCATGCATTGTAGACATTTTCTCTCAAGACAATATTAATCTTTACTATCAATACCGCTTAGTTGTAGATGTGTTAAACAGAAATGGCTTGGGATCCATATAATACTTCAAGGAGTAAGTCTTTAAAAGTAGTCTCCTTGAATTCACATAAAGGCGTAGAGTTCATTCATCCTGCCTGTCAGTGTCAGTATGACGTGCTAGAGGGAAGGGCTGCTAAATGGGATGGCTTCAACAGCCCCAATGCTTTAACAGGACGGCTTCAACAGATATGTGCCAGAATTTCAATGATTTATTTTTCTGTTTTTCATCCTTTCTTCTGTGTCCCCCCTCTATCACTCTCTTTCTTCTTTCTCTTCCATTCACTTTACCCCACTCTTCATCACTACCTCTCCTTTTGCTCCCCTCTCTTTTCCACCCCTTCTCTCTGTAGAGGAGAACTCCTTTGTGACATTGGACCACAGTGGGATTGGAGTGGTGGAGTTTGTCAGGATGATGGAGGAGACAGAGTTCACCATCATCATTGAAGCCTTCCCAGCCCCTAAAGTTACCTGGCTGAAAGACGGTATTGCCATTACTGAAAACAGCTACTTCCTCACCAAGACCAGCCGTCTGGAGGGCAACCAGTAAGATCATGACATCTGTTTATAGCAAAGCTGTTTTTAGTGGTGTGTGCTAGACTGAGCTAAGTGGTCTTCTGCCCATCTCTCAGGCATCAGAGCACTCTGACTCTTCGGCAGCCACTAGAGGAGGACAGTGGTAACTACACTATCATGGTCCTCAGCAGCCCTCACACTGCCCAGTTCTCCTTCACCCTCAAAGTGAAAGGTGAGAATAACCTCAAGCCAAGTGAAAATGCACTTTTACGTGTGTGTGTGTGTGTGTGTGTGTGTGAACATGCATTTATGTTTCTATGTGTTCACATGTGTTAGGAATTGTGAATGTGTATTATCTCAGGATCATCCTAAATCTGACCATATGTCTGCCTGTGTGTGGGCCTTCCAGCCTCAGGCCCAGTACTGTTCCAGCCAGCCTCAGCCCCGGTGCTGTTCCCCCAGAGAGAGGAGATGGTTGTTCCCCTCCACAGCCCCTTCACTCTGACTTGCAGGGGTGAGGCCGAGCTGGCCTGGATCACGCCCGTCTACCTATCAGAGCAGACCGAGGAGGACAACAGTGGCCTGTTCGTAACCATGGTTACTGTAGAGAACGCCACTGCGGCCAACACTGGCTTCTACACCTGCTTCTACAACGGAGGGAACTCCACTGAGGAGGGAGAGGACAGCAGCATCTACATCTATGTGCCAGGTATAGGGAAGACAGTTACATTTATGTAAGAAGTGTGAATGATTAGAAACTTACCATGCCCTCTTCTCACCCCATCAGATCCAGAGGTGCCCTTCGTGCCCTCGCTGGTGCCCTTTGGCAACCACGTCCTGAATGGTCACGATGAGATGGAGATCCAGTGTCGCGTGTCGGACCCCAGTGCCAATGTGACCCTGGTCAACACTGATACCCAGCAGGCTGTACCCATGAAGGTCTACGACAGCAAGAGGGGCGCCGTGGGCTTCTTCAATGCAGGAACCTACGTCTGCAAGGCCATCATCAACGGAGAGGAGCACCTCAGTGAGGAGTACATCGTCCACGGCTGGGCAGGGGGGTTAGAGCTGCGCGTGGAGCTGAAGGCCCAGAAGACTGCACTCTTGGTGGGAGACACCATCACTGTCACCTGTGTGGCCCAGGGGTCTGAGATACTGGAAGACCACTGGAAGTACCCTGGAAAACTGGTAAATAACAGCACATACTATACATAGTTATTACTCTCTTCTTGGAGAGCACATCCATTGATTCATTTAAAAATGCATTTGTTTGATTATAAATGGGTCTAACTTTTGTGTGTGTCCTGTGTGTGTGTCAGGCGAACCGTGGCTTGAAGTCGGTGCGTGAAAATAAGAGAGACCAGGAGATCCAGTACATCATGACTGTCCCACAGGCCTCAGCCAAAGACAGTGGCATCTACGCCTGCTCCATCACTGACATCATCAGCAATGAGAGCCAGACCAAGGAGCTGGCCATCACTGTCTATGGTACGTTTTATTGTAACTGTTTATTATCCTAGTAATAAGGCAATAGTCTTGGTTTATCATCTTGCTTGAACTGGTAGATTGTTCTAACTGGTTGTGACCTGTACATATTTTATTAATGGTTCTCTCTCCATGTTCTATCCTGACAGAGAGCCCGTTTGTGTCGCTGCACCCTGCGTTCAGTTCCCAGGAGTCAGCAGACCTGGATGAGAGCAGAGAGTTCCGGGCCGACATCGACTCCTTCCCCAGCGCCCAGGTCTCATGGCTCAAAGATGGCCTCCCCCTCAACTACGTGGCGGCTGAGATAACCACCAGCCTCCAGCAGCTCAGCGAGACCAGGTGAGACTTCCTCTGACATGACTTAACACTGACTGAAGATATATGATATTCCACTATCATGCACACTAAACTCTGTGGCTAATAACATGTTCCCAGTTCACCTAGGATGCTCAGATGTCTATTATTAAGGTCTGGTATTGTGAGATGTTAGAGTGGAACTAGTCTCTCGTGACAGACTTAAAAGCGAGCGCATGAGATTAGAGTGTAACCATACATGGGGTTTTGTCTCTGTAGGTACCAGAGTGTTCTGACCCTGATCCGGGCCAAGGAGGAGGACAGTGGGAACTACACCATCAGAGTGCAGAACAGGAACCAGACCCAGAGCCACAGCTTCAGCCTGCAGGTCAAAGGTGAGGCAGAGGAATGTTCCAACCCCTCAATTTGCATTTACCTTCATCTCACTGACACCAGTGGTCCCATACTCCCATAACTCCCTCTCTTTTTTTCTCTCTCTTCCTCATTTCCTCTGTCTCTGTCTGTATTGTGGTCTGACCCCCTACCTCTGTCTCTATCTGTATTGTGGTCTGACCCCCTGTTCTCTCTCTGTCTGTGTCCAGTACCTGCAGTCATTGTGGACCTGATGGACCTCCACCATGGCTCAGCCTCAGGCCAGTCTGTAGTGTGTATCGCTGGAGGCATGCCCACTCCTGAGGTGGAGTGGTTCATCTGCAAGAACATAAAACAGTAAGGATACCCTCTCACAACCCCACCTTCTTCCTTTTCATCTCTCCATTCTCTCTCTTTCACACCAACAATAGCCAGATTTCTTCCTTAAAATTCACATACACCTACTGTACATTGTTCACCTCTACATGGCCTCTTCATATGCTTCTATGCCCAATTTGACAATTTCATGGTATCAGTTCTTGTGTATTTACGCTTCCTTTCTACCCTGTCCAGCTGTGCCAACGACTCGTCTCAGTGGGTGCCGCTGCCTACCAACGACACAGATATCACTGTGGAAGCGCATTTTGATCAGGACAACCAGCTGGAGAGCCAGGTGATCTTTGTGCATCTTGAGAACACTCTGGCCGTCCGCTGCCTGGCCAGGAACGAGATGGCTGCCGTCAGCAGGGAGGTGAAACTGGTGTCACAAGGTGAGACATACACTCACAAAGTCACACTTACACACCTCCTCTCAGTTACAGTGCCTATAGAAAGTCTACACCACGCTAACGTTTTGGGGAATTTTACTGCATTACAAAGTGGGACAAAATTAATTTAATTGTAAAAAAACAACAATTGCTACACAAAATTCTCATGTCAAAGTGAATAGAAAATTCTACACATTTTTACAAATTAATAAAAATGTAATAACTAAAATTACCATTGCATAAGTAGTGACCCCCTTTGTTTAATCAATCAATCAATCAAATGTATTTATAAAGCCCTTTTTACATCAGCCGATGTTGCAAAGTGCTATACAGAAACCCAGCCTAAAACACCAAACAGCAAGCAATGCAGATGTAGAAGCACGGTGGCTAGGAAAAACTCCCTAGAAAGGTAAAAAACCTAGGAAGAAACCTAGAGAGGAACCAGGCTCTGAGGGGTGGCCAGTCCTCTTCTGGCTGTGCCGGGTGGAGCTTATAACAATTCATGGCCATTAAGGCCAGTTCTTTCTCCAAGATGTTCAAACATTCATAGATGACCAGCAAGGTCAAATAATAATCGTAGTGGTTGTAGAGGTTGCAACAGGTAAGTCCATCAGGAGTAAATGTCACTTGGCTTTTCATAGCCAGGCATTTAGATGCGGTAGAGAGCGCAGGTGCAGTTCAATAGATCGCAGGTGCGGTAGAGAGCGCGAGAGAGAGCAGATGCGGTAGAGAGTGAGGGCGAGAGAGAGCAGGTGCGGTAGAGAGATGAAAACAGCAGGTCTGGGACAAGGTGGCACGTCCGATGAACAGGTCAGGGTTCCATAACCACAGGCAGAAGAGTTGAAACCGGTGCAGCAGCACGACCAGGTGGACTGGGGACAGTTAAGAGTCATCATGGCAGGTGGTCCTGAAGCATGGTCCTCCGGGTAGGCTCAGGTCCTCTGGGAGAGGAGGTAGAATTAGAGGAAGCGTACTTAAATTCAAACAAGACACCGGATAATAACATCAGATTTAACAAACTGACCCTAGCCCCCCGGCACATAGACTTTTGCAGCATAGATACTGGAGGCTGAGACAGGGGGGGTTGGGAGACACTGTGGCCCCTTCCCACAATACCCCCGACAGGGCCAACCAGCCAGGATATAACCCCACCTACTCTGCCAAAGCACAGCCCCCACACCAATAGAGGGATATCAACAACCACCAACTTACTACCCTGAGACAAGGCTGAGTATATCCCACGAAAGATCCCCTCCACTGCACAAGCGACAAACCGGACAGGAAATGACGCACCCCTCCTAGGGATGGCATGGAAAGCACCAGTAAGCCAGTGACTCTGGAGAATCCCAATGGAGTCCCAATGGAGAGATGGGAACCGGCCAGGCAGAGACAGCAAGGGCAGTTCGATGCTCTAGTGCCTTGCCGTTCACCCTTGCACCCCTGGGGCAGACTACACTCAATCATAGGACCTACTGAAGAGATGAGTCTTCAGTAAAGACTTAAAGGTCGAGACCGAGTCTGCGTCTCTCACATGGATAGGCAGACCATTCCATAAAAATGTATCTCTATAGGAGAAAGCCCTGCATCCAGCTGTTTGCTTAGAAATTCTAGGGACAATAAGGAGGCCTGCGTCTTGTGACCAGAGAGTACGTGTAGGTATGTACGGCAGGACCAAATCTGAGAGATAAGTAGGAGCAAGCCCATGTAATGCTTTGTAGGTTAGCAGTAAAACCTTGAAATCAGCCCTAGCCTTAACAGGAAGCCAGTGTAGAGAGGCTAGCACTGGAGTAATATTATCAAATATTTTGGTTCTAGTCAAGATTCTAGCAGCCGTGTTTAGCACTAATTGAAGTTTATTTAGTGCTTTATCCGGGTAGCTGGAGAGTAGAGCACTGAAATAATCTAATGTAGAAGTGACAAAAGCATAGATTAGCTTTCTGCATAATTTTTGGACAAAACATTTCAGATTTTTGCAATGTTACGAAGATGAATAAACAGCTGTTGTTTAAATATTCTTGATATGTTTGTTAAAAGAGAGATCAGGGTCCAGAGTTACGCCGAGGTCCTTCACAGGTTTTTGGGGGACGACTGTACAACCATCAAGATTAATTGTCAGATCCAAAAGCAGATCTCTTTGTTTCTTGGAACCTAGAACTAATATCTCTGTTTTGTCAGAGTTTAAAACTAAATAATTTGCCACCATCCACTTCCTTATGTCTGAAACACAGGTTTCCAGGGCAGGCAATTTTGGGGCGTCACCATGTTTCATCGAAATGTACAGCTGTGTGTCGTCCTCATAGCAATGGAAGTTAACATTATGTTTCCGAATGACATCACCAAGAGGTAAAATATATAGTGAAAACAATAGTGGTCCTAAAACAGAATCTTGAGGAACACCGAAACTTACAATTGACTTGTCAGAGGACAAAACATCCACGGAGATGAACTGATATCTCTCTGACAGATAATATCTAAACCAGGCAAGAACGTGTAGACCAATTAAGGTTTTCAATCTCTCCAAAAGAATATGGTTGTCGATGGTGTCAAAAGCAGCACTAAGGTCTAAGAGCACGAGGACAGATGCAGAGCCTTGGTCTGACGCCATTAAAAGGTAATTTACCACTTTCACGAGTGCAGTCTCAGTGCTATGATAGGGTCTAAAACCAGACTGAAGTGTTTTGTATACATTATTATTTGTCTTCAGGAAGGAAGTAAGTTGCTGTGCAACAGCTTTTTCTACGATTTTTGAGAGAAATGGGAGATTCGATACAGGCCGATAGTTTTTTACATTTTCTGGGTCAAGGTTTGGCTTTTTCAAGAGTGGCTTTATTACTGCCAAGCCTAAATTAGTTCAGAAGTAAAAATTGTCTTAACAAATCACACAATAAGTTATATGGACTATATGGACTCTGTGAAATAATAGGGGTTGAAATTATTTTGTAATGACAACACCTTCCTCTGTCTCCCATACATATAATATCTGTAAGGTCCCTCAGTCAAGTATTGAATTTCAAGCACAGATTCAACCATAAAGACCAGGGAGCTTTTTGAAAGCCTCATAAAGAAGGGCAGTGATCGGTAGATGGGTAAAATAACAAATCAGACATTGAATATATCTTTAAGTATGATCAAGTTAATAATTATGCTGTGGATGATGTATTAAACCACCCAGACATATAAAAGGTGCAGTCGTCCTTCTGAACTGAGCTGCAGGACAGGAAGGAAACTGCTTAGGGATGTCACCATGAGGCCATTGATGATTTTTAAACAGCTACAGAGTTTAATGACTGTAATGGATGGAGGATGGATCAACAACATTGTAGTGACTCCACAATAATTACCTAAATGACAGTGAAAAGAAGAATACAAATATACAGAATAAAAATATTCCAAAACATGCATATGTATGCAACAGGGCACTGAAGTAATACTGCAAAAAAACACTGCAAAGAGTCAACTTTTTGGCCTAAATGCAAAGCCTTATGTTTTGGGCAAATCTAACAAAACAAATCACTAACTGCCTCCTTGTTTTCAAGCATGGTGTTGGCTGCATCATGGTATGGGTATGCTTGACATCGGCAAAGACTGGGGAGTTTTTCAGGATGAAAAGAGACAGGATGGAGCTAAGCACAGGCAAAATCCTAGAGGAAACCTGCTTCAGTCTGTTTTACACCAGACACTGGGAGAGGAATTCACCTTTCAGCAGGACAATAACCTAAAACACAAGACCAAATCTACACTGGAGTTGCTTACCAAGAAGACAATTAATCTTCCGGAGTGGCCAAGTTACTGTTTTGACATAAATCTGCTTGAAAATCTATGGCAAGACTTGAAAATTGCTGTCTAGCCATGATCCCCAACACCTTGACAGAGCTTGAAGAGACTTACCCAAGAAGACTCACAGCTGTAATCTTGAGACTTACCCAAGAAGACTCACAGCTGTAATCTTGAGACTTACCCAAGAAGACTCACAGCTGTAATCTTGAGACTTACCCAAGAAGACTCACAGCGGTAATCATGAGACTTCCCCAAGAAGACTCACAGCTGTAATCTTGAGACTTACCCAAGAAGACTCACAGCTGTAATCTTGAGACTTACCCAAGAAGACTCACAGCTGTAATCTTGAGACTTACCCAAGAAGACTCACAGCGGTAATCATGAGACTTACCCAAGAAGACTCACAGCTGTAATCGCTCCCAACAGTGTTTCTAACAACTCAGGGGGGTGAATAATTATCTAATTAAAGTATATTAGTGTTTTATTTTTCATGAATCATTAAAATATAATTTTTCTTCCACTTTGACATTACAGAATATTTTCTGTAGATCGTTGACAAACAATGACAATTACGTCCATTTTAATCCCACTTTGTAACATAATAAAATGTGGAGAAATCCAAGGGTGTAGATGTTCTAAAGGCACTGTAGAACATACATGGTTGGCATAGTGTGGTGACTAGATTCACAGTATTAAAGTGTGGTGACTAGATTTACAGTATTTTAGTGTGGTGACTAGATTCACAGTATCATAGTGTGGTGACTAGATTTACAGTATCATAGTGTGGTGACTAGATTCACAGTATTTTAGTGTGGTGACTAGATTCACAGTATCATAGTGTGGTGACTAGATTCACAGTATTTTAGTGTGGTGACTAGATTTACAGTATCATAGTGTGGTGACTAGATTCACAGTATCATACTGTGGTGACTAGATTTACAGTATTTTAGTGTGGTGACTAGATTTACAGTATCATAGTGTGGTGACTAGATTTACAGTATCTTAGTTTGCCTGCTACAGTATATTTTCTTCTTGCTATAGTCTCTAGCTAATAGCTAGTTTCTTCCTGTAGTTGCGTCCCTTTGTGACACTTGAAGTGTGATAGGCATTGAAGAGACTGTGCTGGTCTATCAGTGTTGAGGCAGCTGTCTGGTAAATTGTCTGTGGTGAGGGCAGCTGATCACAGACTTTCATTGTGCAACTGTGTGTTAGCCTGGGATACTTTTACTGTGAAAAGTAAAGCCCAGGTAGCTTAGGTAATTTGGCGCCTCCAGCTGTGCCCCCCTCCCCCTCCCCAACCCCACCCCCCGACCATCTCCCTAAACCCTTCAGCAGACCTTTTTGTCCTGATAATCTGGAGACCCCACTGGCTTGGTTTATTGGGTGTGAGGCACCATGCTGAACTATACCATTTAAAGGGGCTTGGATTGCCATGTTGAAGTTTTTTTATATTTTACCTTGTGTTGGGTTTTTCAGATAATTCATCAAACTAACATTCCCACATTGACTCCTCCATGTTGTGTTCTCTCTGTGGCATTCTCCATGTTGTTTTCTCTCTGTGGCATTCTCCATGTTGTTTTCTCTCTGTGGCATTCTCCATGTTGTTTTCTTTCTGTGGCATTCTCCATGTTGTGCTCTCCATCTCATGTGTGTGTGGTGGTTATCCCCCTGAACAGGCCCCCACTCTGAGCTGCCTGTAGCTGCTGCTGTCTTGGTGCTGCTGGTCATTGTAATCATCTCACTCATTGTCCTGGTCATTATCTGGAAACAGGTACAACAGATCACCACTGCCCCTCACACATACACAAAATCACTCACTCACCGACTCATTCTCTCATTGACTCATTAAATCACTCACCTACACTTTAACAAGTGTCTTAGAGCAGTGTTTCCCAACTCCGGTCCTCCAGTACCCCCAACAGTACACATTTTTATTGTAGCCCCGGACAAGCACACCTGATTCAACTTGCCAACTAATCGATGAGTTCAATCAGGTATGTTTGCCTGGGGATTCAACCAAAATGTGTACTGTTGGGGGGACTGGAGGACCAGAGTTGGGAAACACTGCTCTAGAGCCTATGTATGGATCTGTTTATCTATGTCCTCTGTCCTGCAGAAGCCTCGCTATGAGATCCGCTGGAGGGTGATAGAGTCAGTGAGCCCTGATGGCCATGAGTACATCTACGTTGACCCCATGCAGCTGCCCTATGACTCCAGATGGGAGTTCTCTCGCGATGGGCTCGTACTGGGTGAGAGCCGACTGCACTGCTTCCTCTCTCTGTGGTCTTACTGTGGTCATGTTCTGGTCAGAGTGTCACATCACCATGTTCAGGTGGTCAAGTTCTTGTCAGGCTGTGTTCTGGATGTCTCCCTCTGGTCTGTGAAGTGAAGATGTGACAAGGCCATCTGGCCTGGCAGGCCGGGGAAGATGGGGTGTGCTGCCTGGATTTGGGTTATCCTGGCAGACAGGGGAGGCTGGGTGTGCTGCCTGGGTTTGGGTTGTCCTGGCAGACAGGGGAGGCTGGGTGTGCTGCCTGGGTTTGGGATGTGACTCACTGACCAAAGGGAATCTCACTCACTGGGGAACTGGGGAAGTCACAGATGAGAGGGCAGTGTTATTTTATTTTCCAACAATGCAGAATTAAAGATAAACATATTTTGTTTTTTAAATAGTTACACAAGGAATAAATACACAGTTAATAACAATAACGAGTAAACATGGCTACATACAGGAAGTACCAGTACCGAGTCAATGTGCACAGGGATGAGGTAATTGAGGTAGCTACATATAGGTAGGGGTAAAGTGACTAAGCAACAGGATGGATAATAGACAGTAGCAGCAGCGTATGTGGTGTGAAAGTGTGTGTGTGTGTGTGGCGTCAGTATGCATGTGTGCGCATGTTATGTGTGTGGGCAAATGTACTGTGTGTAGGTATGTGTGTGTTGGAGTGTCAGTGTGAGTGTGTGGGTAGAGTCCAGTGTGTGTGCATAGAGTCAGTGCTTGATAGTGTGTGTGTGTGTGTGTGTGTGTGTGTTTGCCTGTCTGTCTATGTTTGTGTATTTGTTGACCCTCCATGTTAACTGATCGTGTGCCATGTCTGGTGTGTCTGCAGGTCGTGTCCTGGGCTCTGGGGCGTTTGGGAAGGTGGTGGAGGGAACTGCATACGGACTCAGCCACTCCCAGCCTGTCATGAAGGTGGCTGTAAAGATGCTGAAACGTGAGTTGACCACAGACAGCTATAGAGTTGACCACAGACAGCTAAAGAGTTGACCAGAGACAGTTATATAGTTGATCACAGACTGCTATAGAGTTGACCACAGACAGCTGGAGAGTTGGCCACAGACATCTATAGCGTTGACCACAGACCGCTATACAGACAGCTATACAGACAGCTGTAGAGTTGACCACAGACAGCTATGGAGTTGACCACAGACAGCTATACAGACAGCTATAGAGTTGACCACAGACCGCTTACGTTGTGATTGATGAAACAATGGCAGTCATTGATGGATCTTGTTGATGATGAATTGATTGTGTGTGATGGACCAATAGATTCAGTGTGATTGATTGAAGGTTGATTTATTGTTTGTCTGTTTCGCCTTGCAGCCACGGCTCGCTCCAGTGAGAAACAGGCCCTGATGTCAGAGCTGAAGATCATGACTCACCTGGGCCCTCACCTCAACATCGTCAACCTGCTGGGGGCCTGCACCAAGTCAGGTGACTACACACACATGCACACACACACACACACACACACACACACACACACACACACACACACACACACACACACACACACGCTTACAGATATGCAGTGGTGTAAAGTACTTAAGTAAAAATACTTTAAAGTCCTACTTAAGTAGTTTTTTGGGGTATCTGTACTTTACTTTACTATTTATATTTTTGACTACTTTTACTTCAATGGTCTAATTCACGCACTTATCAAGAGAACGTCCCTGGTCATCCCTACTGCCTCTGATCTGGCGGACTCACTAAACACATGCTTTGCTTGTAAATTATGTCTGAGTGTTGGAGCATGCCCTGGCTATCCGTAAATAAATAAACATGAAAATGGTGCCGTCTGGTTTGCTTAATATAAGGGACTTTAAATTATTTATACTTTTACAGTTGATACTTAAGTATATTTTAGCAATTGCATTTACTTTTGGTACTTAAGTATATTTAAAACCAAATACTTTTTTTACTTTTAGTCAAGAAGTATTTTACTGGGTGACTTTCACTTTTACTTGACTCATGTTATTAAGGTATCTTTACTTTTTTCACCACTGCAGATATGCACACACACATATGCTTTTGACAGCCAAGAAAGGTGGTTGCATTCCTCTCTGGGCCGATGGTGGGTGTGGTATTTTAATAGTGTTTTTATGAGTGTAAAGACTTGCCCCGTAGCTTTTAGCCTTTATGAGCCTCTGATAAGTTTAGCCAGCAGACTGACGCTTGTGTGTCTATCTCTCTGCTCTGTTCCCATGCAGGCCCCACCTACATCATCACTGAGTACTGCTTCTATGGAGACCTGGTCAACTACCTGCACAAGAACAGAGAGAACTTCCTCAGCCTGCACCCAGACAAGACCAAGAAAGATCTGGACATCTTTGGCATCAACCCTGCAGACGAGAGCAGCAGGAGGTAAAGAGACATAGGATCAGCTGCAGAAACACACACACGCGTGCACACGGGCACGGACGCACACACACACGGGCGCACACAGACACTGACGCACACACACACACACGGGCGCACACACACACATGCAGGCGCACACAGGCACGGATGCACACACACGTGGGCGCACACAGGCACGGACGCACACACACACAGGCGCACACAGGCACGGGCGTACAGACACAGGCGCACACAGGCACGGACTCACACAGGCATGGATGCAAACACACACACACACACACACACACGGGCACACACAGGCACGGACGCACACAAACACACATGGGCGCACACAGGCACTGACGCAGACAGGCACGGGTGTGAACACACACATGCACTTGCACGCGCACACACCCCCTATGTCGTGTGTCCCGCTCCTCAGTCTCTTCTCCCCCACTCAGTCAGTGTCTCATTGACACAGCACTCCACTGCAGGCTCTCATTAACATAACGTGACCCTACCCCAGTGTTCCTCATGGCTGAAGAGGTTGTCTGGCGTCTTCCATTAATCAAATCTGTCTGAAGTGGTCCTTGGCTTTCAGCCTAATCACATGAGTGTTGTTTGGTACCTGTTAATGGTCTCTGTCCAGACAAGCATGGGGGAAACACTAGGAGAGGCCTGCCTACTCCTCTTTGTCTGCTTATCTGTGTTGACGGAGGACTCATCTCAGAGTGACCACACCACGATTTAATCTCTACCTCCCTGACCATCATCCGCACCCTCTGTAGAGGGAACCTCAGGACATACATACATTGGGTGTCCTTTGAGAATGGTGATTCTAACTTGGTTGTTGTTGTCTTTCTACCAACCTCCTCCCTCCCTCCTTCCCTGCAGCTATGTGATCCTGTCCTTTGAGAGTGGTAAAGGTGACTACATGGAGATGAAGCAGGCAGACACCACGCAGTACGTGCCCATGCTGGAGATGAGTGATTCCTTCAAGTACTCCGATATCCAGAGGTCTGAATATGACCACCCACCATCACAGAAGGGTGGTGAGTACACAGTCGGACAGTCTCTCTCTCTCCCTCTCCATATCTCTCTCTCTCTCTCTCCATATCGCTCTGTCACTCTGTCTCTCTCTCTCTGCTTACATTGGCTGAAGTGCAGGGTTTTAGTCAGCGCTGGTTGGGTTGGTTGAGGGATCCAGCCTGTAATTATATAGAGAGGGTAATTGTAGCAGATACAAAATAATGTTTCTCCTTTCCATTAGGAAAAGCCACGTTACAGCAGCCAGTTCTATATCTACATGCACATAAACATACAAACACACACTCATAGACAGACTGAAGCTTAATGTATGTGTCTGTATATGTGTGTTTTTCTGATCCAGATAATGAGATGGACAGCCTGCTGTCAGAGGATGGCAACGAGGGCCTCAGCACTACAGACCTGCTCAGCTTTACCTACCAGGTGGCCAGAGGCATGGAGTTCCTGTCCTCTAAGAATGTGAGTTGGACCAAGGGCTGGGGATAACAGGCCAATGTCATACAGTACAATAGCTACCCAATAGACAGATGATGATTTTTCTAAATGTTATTGACCTTTATTTGATCAGGGAGTCATACTGAGACCAAGGTCTCTTTTACAGATGAGCCCTGAATTACAGAAATGACAGAAAATACAGAAATCTAAATATAAATACAAACTGCAAGCAGAAAGAAAAACACGGTCATAAAAACAAACCCATTCATCAGTAATAAGATTCTGAATCACCCTAGAGACACCACAACATCAGGCTGTACATTTCATCTTGATGTTCTGGTGCGGTTCGGGCAATTTAAAGTATTGATTGGGGACTTATTTGTGAAGGAATGTAACTGTTTTTCTGTGTGATTTGTGATGTTTTATTTGTGCTTCCCATGACTGTGTTTTTGTATTTTAATGTGTATATACTGTATATTTAGGTTGGGTATAATATGTATATTTATGTTGTGTGTATATACAGGGCGCCTTTGTAAAAGAGACCTAGGTCTCAATATGTCTTACCTGTTCAAATAAAGGTAAAAAAAAAACACTAAGAACATTTTGAAGATTTTTCCACAAATAAGGTGCAAGAAAACTAAAAGCAGATTTGCCTAACTCAATCAAGACCAAAGGAATTTCAAGATGATATCAACTAGAGATGCAGAAGTGAGCCTAGGATGCCATAGACATATTTTAATGGCCTGACTTTGCAATGAAGGAAGGAAGTGATGGTGACATGATTCCATTGGCTTAGCAGAAGCTAGTGCCACTGGCAAGCTTGTTCTGACCTCTCTTTTGGTACACAGCAGGGAGTGGATCGGTTGCCACGTCAACCCTGCAGTCTGTATGTTCCAGGGGTAACCACGGTAATGATGGCAGGCAGGTTGTGGGCTGCTGTTGTGCTTGATGACAGCTGTGAAAGCCAAGAGGTTGGCTAAATCAGGGGTTGTGTGATAAGCGGCCCTGTGAAGGCTGAGCTCAGGAGACAGGCCAGGTCTTTATATAGAATGCCCAGTAGGCTGAATTACACTGGGTACAAAGCAGCTATAAGCTCCTCATACAGCCTAGTTATTATCCCTGAATATCCCCTGGCCAGGAGTGGTCAGTAAGGCTGTCTCTTAGTCTGGCCTGTTGATATAAAGCCACCTTGTAAAACATGAGGAGGAAAGACAGAATAAAAAACAAAAGTAAGAACATACAAATGTTTTCTTTGAATTAAATGCTGAATGAGTGATTTAATTAATTCTCTGTGTGTCTTTTTTTGCGGTACAGTGTGTGCATCGGGACCTGGCTGCCAGGAACGTCCTGCTCTCTCAGGGGAAGATAGTGAAGATCTGTGACTTTGGCCTGGCCAGAGACATCATGCATGACAACAACTATGTCTCCAAAGGCAGTGTGAGTATTTCTCTTGGACCATGCTGGCTGTGTGTGTGCCCTAAGCATAGACATGTATCCTGCTTGTTCATGTTGGCACTCCATTATGTTCCACTATTGAGTGCAGTGTGTTTGATCCATCTGCTAGACCTTCCTGCCAGTGAAGTGGATGGCTCCTGAGAGTATCTTTGACAACATGTACACCACCCTCAGTGATGTCTGGTCCTACGGCATCCTACTCTGGGAGATCTTCTCTCTAGGTGAGGCTCAGCTGACCCCAAATCTGTGACAGAGACACATCTTCAGAAGCATGTTAAGGAGACATCTGACTCCAGATCAATGTGTAGATAGTGTGTTGGCTGATGTTTGCTGGTGTACTGATGGCAGTGTGTTTGTGTTAAAGGTGGCACCCCATACCCAGGGATGGTAGTGGATTCCAGCTTCTACAACAAGATTAAGAGTGGCTACAGGATGGCCAAACCTGAGCATGCCCCCGCTGATGTGTATGTACATATGTTTTATATAAATTTACATTGTGTTGTGTACATTATGTTGAAAAACCCTGGATCAGATAACATTATCCCATACGTCATGCAACTACTACGGAATGCTACTACTGCTGTAAACATCTAATGCACAGTACTAAACTGTGATATACAATGCCATGACATGACTGTTATACCATGACGTTCCCCTCTGTACTGTTTGTCCGGCTCTCTCTGTTTAACTAGCGTGTTTTCCCTCCTCCAGGTATGAGATGATGATGAAGTGTTGGAACAGTGAGCCCGAGAAGAGGCCTTCCTTCTTCAGCCTGAGTGAGAGCGTGGCTTCACTGTTGCCCTCTGGCTACAAGAGGGTGGGTGTCTCTTCAGTATGACCTTTGACCTAACAGCCTCTCCCAGGGTTCCTCACACCTGCTTTCTAATGTCCCTCTCTCTTTCATTTCTGACCCCTGACCTCCAACGTTTTGACCTACTCCTCCCTCTTATCGTTTCTTGTCCTTTCTAATCAGTCTCATCCCCCTTTTACCTTACCTGACCTATCCTATTTTACCCAGGAGAGGAATAAGTGCTTCAACCATCCTCTTTCTCCATCCCTTTCTCACACTCCTAGCCAGTGCGCTACCTCCAGCCTTGGGGCCTGTTATAGTTCTACAGTACTAACAAAGTGAAGACTCCAACCACTTCCCCCAGTGCTGCCATTGGAGTGTGTTTCTGTGAGCTCTGCCAATTTAGTGTGTTTGAGCGTTTTTCTGTGGGCGCTGAGTGCTGTGCATTTCCGTTGTATTAAAGCCCAGCTCTGGCGATGATTAGAGTGCTAATGCTCCAGCTGGCGGTCAGTGGCCAGCTCCAACCACAGTAATGACGCAGTCAGCAGCAGCCCCAGGTCTCTCCTCCACCTCCCCTCCACTGGCTAGGCTAACCATATTGAGCCTATTAAACAGCACGCCACACATGGCACATCAAGCCGCCTCCTCCCCCCACTTCTCTGCTTTATTGGTCCAGGGGAGTGGAGGAGTTAGCTCCCATTTTAGCACCTCAGGCTGGGGTTGGGTTGGGTTGTCTGGGCTACGGTGGGGTGGGATGGGATGGGATGGGATGGGATGGGAGATCACCACCAGGCTGACTGAGTGAAAACACACACCACTGACAGCTGGTTCAACTGGTTCAACTGATAAATCTGTTTTAGGATTGATTTATGAGTTGAAGTGATTTATGTTTTGTGATTATGAAAGGGATGCTACTGTTTTGGAGGTACTGTATCGGAGGTACCAGAGCAATAAATAACCATTGAGTAGTCCAGGCCAAAAGTAATTTTTTACTTGCACAGCACTGTTTTAAAAAAAACAGTTAGACATATAGCTATGTTTTCTGTATGGTACTATAGTCATTATGATCCAATGCTCCTAGATAGGTTGATGTTCATTGGGCTCTCTGTTGTGCAGTGTTTTGAGAGGGTAAGCCATGAGTTCCTGAAGAGTGACCATCCAGCAGTGACCAGGGTCCAGGTGGAGAGTGATGACGCCTACATTGGGATCACCTATAAGAATCAGGACAAGTCGAAGGACAGAGAGAGTGGCTTCGACGAGCAGCGCCTCAGCTCTGACAGCGGTTACATTATCCCCCTCCCTGACCTGGACCCTCTGTCTGATGACGAGTACGGCAAGAGGAACCGTCACAGGTAGGCTACTACCTCAATCTCAGACATGTATATCTTAATACTCAGATTCTTATACGGTTGAAGTCAGAAGTTTACATACACCTTAGCCAAATACGTTTAAACTCAGTTTTTCACAATTCCTGACATTTAATCCTAGTAAAAATTCCCTGTCTTAGGTCAGATAGGATCACCACTTTATTTTAAGAATGTGAAATGTCAGAATAATAGTAGAGATAATGATTTATTTTAGCTTTTATTTCTTTCATCACATTCCCAGTGGGTCAGAAGTTTACATACACTCAATTAGTATTTGGTAGCATTGCCTTTAAATAGTTTCGCTTGGGTCAAACATTTCGGGTAGCCTTCCACAAGCTTCCCACAATGTTGGGTGAATTTTGGCCCACGCTTTTTCAGTTCTGCCCACAAATGTTCTATAGGATTGAGGTCAGGGCTTTGTGATGGCCACTCCAATACCTTGACTTTGTTGTCCTTAAGCCATTTTGCCACAACTTTGGAAGTATGCTTCGGGTCATTGTCCATTTGGAAGACCCATTTGCGACCAAGCTTTAACTTCCTGACTGATGTCTTGAGATGTTGCTTCAATATATCCACACAATTTTCCTTCCTCATGATGCCATCTATTTTGAGAAGTGCACCAGTCCCTCCTGCCGCAAAGCATCCCCACCACATGATGCTGCCACCTCCGTGCTTCACGGTTGGGATGGTGTTCTTCAGCTTGCAAGCCGCCCCCTTTTTCCTCTAAACATAACAATGTACATTATGGCCAAAAAGTACAATCTTTGTCCCCATATGCAGTTGCAAACCGTAGTCTGGCTTTTTTATGGCGGTTTTGAAGCAGTGCCTTTCAGGTTATGTCGATATAGGACTCGTTTTACTGTGGATATAGATACTTTTGTACCCGTTTCCTCCAGCATCTTCACAAGGTCCTTTGCTGTTGTTCTGGGATTGATTTGCACTTTTCGCACCAAAGTAAGTTCATCTCTAGGAGACAGAACGCGTCTCCTTCCTGAGCGGTATGATGGCTGCGTGGTCCCATGGTGTTTATACTATTGTTTTTACAGATGAACGTGGTGCCTTCAGGCGTTTAGAAATTGCTCCCAAGGATGAACCAGACTTATGGAGGTCTCAAAATGTTTTCTGAGGTCTTGGCTGATTTCTTTTGATTTTACCATGATGTCGAACAAAGAGGCACTGAATTTGAAGGTTGGCCTTGAAATACATCCACAGGTACACCTCCAATTGACTCAAATTATGTCAATTAGCCTATCAGAAGCTTCTAAAGCCATGACATAATTTTCTGGAATTTTCCAAGCTGTTTAAAGGCACAGTAAACTTAGTGTATGTAAACGTCTGACCCACTGGAATTGTGATATAGTAATTTATAAGTGAAATAATCTTTCTGTAAACAAATGTTGGAAGAATTACTTGTGTCATGCACAAAGTAGATGTCCTAACCGACTTGCCAAAACTATAGTTTGTTAACATGAAATCTGTGGAGTAGTTGAAAAAGGAGTTTTAATGACTTCAACCTAAGTGTATGTAAACTTCCGACTTCAACTGTATGTGGTATAGGTTGACAACTGTTTTACACCATAACATGTGCTAGTTCTATTTACCAAATGCAAACATCCATCACTCCCATTAACTGTTTAGTAACACTGACCTGTTCCTCTCTGTCCTGTGTAGCTCTCAGACGTCTGAGGAGAGTGCCATAGAGACAGGCTCCAGCTTCACACTGGCCAAAAGAGAAGGAGAGACCCTGGAGGACATCAACCAGTTGGATGAGATGTGTCTGGACTCAGAGCTGGTGGAAGACAGCTTCCTGTGAAAGGCCTGGAGAAGCCAAAAGTCTGCTAATGAGAGGGAGAGAGTGGGGGGGGAACACACTTGAACACAGACTCTCAGACCACCCAAAGACCCCTCCTCACCATCCCCTAGCTCAACCCCTCCTCATCCTCCATCCATACACCTACGTTCCTCGCAGGAGGACAGAGCAAAACCACTACACTGCTTGGACAAGTCAGATCATGGTACGCCTGCCGTTTTCCTCCTCAGACGTACAGCACCCCATGTGGGGCTGGAGGGACAAGCAGCATGGATGGATGCTACACTAAAGACTCACCACTACCATGTGGTTACTATGGAACATTACAGTGTAGAATGGGACTAAGAGCACATGAGGAGAACATGGAGGTTTTTATATAAATGTATAAAACCATATTGTAATGGGCATTCCGAACAGCATCATAAGCAAGGATGGATGGAGGGATCAGAATGCATCAGGCGTGAAAATCAAAGACCCAGAATGACGGACAGTTTCTCAGCCATACAGAACCACTACAGACAGACCCACTATTTAAACCACATCACACCAGTGCCAGCAAACAGACCAATATGAGGCCAGCTATACAACAGACGGCCTTACTTCACAACTCACCTACCTGCAGGATATGTACTACAGTATATCTGATGCTGGCACAATCAGTAGCAATACATTGATTAAAAGTTGTACCTGTGTAATGATCATGCTGTTTAATCAGCTTCTTGATATGTCACACCTTTCAGGTGGAGGATTATCTTGGCAAAGGAGAAATGCTCACTAACAGTTTGTCCACAAAATTTAAGAGAAATAAGCTTTTTGTGCATTTGGAAAATTGCTGGGACCAACACTTTACATGTTGCGTTTATATTTTTGTTCACTGTGTGTATATATACACTATAAAAGTATGTGGACACCTCTTCAAATTAGTGGATTCGGATATTTCAGCCACACCGGTTGCTGACAGGTATCAAATCTAGCACACAGCCATGTAATCTCCATAGACAAACATTGGCAGTAGAATGGCCTTACTGAAGAGCTCAGTGACTTTCAATGTGGCACCATCATAGCTGCCCTGGTCAACAGGAAGTGCTGCTATTGTGAAGTGGAAACGTCTAGGAGCAACAAAGGCTCAGCCGAGAAGTGGTAGGCCACACAAGCTCACAGAACGGGACCGCAGAGTGCTAAAGCGCATAGCATGTAAAAATCGTCTGTCCTCGGTTGCAACACTCACTACCGAGTTCCAAACTGCCTCTGGAAGCAACGTCAGCACAAGAACTGTTGTCAGGAGCTTCATGAAATGGATTTCCATGGCCGAATAGCCGCACAAAAGCCTGAGATCCCCATGCGCAATGCCAATTGTCGGCTGGAGTGGTGTAAAGCTTGCCGCCATTGGACTATGGAGCAGTGGAAACCCGTTCTCTGTAATTATTAATCACGCTTCACCATCTGGCAGTCCGACGGACAAATCTGGGTTTGGTGGATGCCAGGAGAACGCTACCTGCCCCAATGCGTAGTGCCAACTGTAAAGTTTGGTGGTGGAGGAATAATGGTCTTGGGCAGTTTTTCATGGTTTTGGCTAGACCCCTTAGTTCCAGTGAAGCAAAATCTTAAAGCTACAGCATACAATGACATTCTGTGCTTCCAACTTTGTGGCAAAGGTTTGGGAAAGGCCATTTCTTGTTTCAGCATGACAATACCCCGTGCACAAAGCGAGGTCCATACAGAAATTGTTTTTTTTTTAGATCGGTGTGGAAGAACTTGACTGGCCTCCACAGAGCCCTGACCTTAATCCAATTGAATTAAGGTCAGGGCTCTGTATTGGGATGAATTTGAAGGCCGACTGCAAGCCAGGCCTAATCGCCCAACCTCAGTGCCCAACCTCACTAATTATTGTGTGGCTGAATGTAAGCAAGTCCCCACAGCAATGTTCCAACATCTAGTGGAAAGCCTTCCCAGAAGAGTGGAGGCTGTTATAGCAGCAAAGGGGAGACCAACTCCATATTAAAGCCCATGATTTTGGAAATAGATTTTCGACGAGAAGTGTCCACATACTTTTGGTCATGTAGTGTGTGTGTATATAAATGTGTGCATTTGTAAATACTAGGTTGAGGAAGGTGGTGATATAGGTTTTAAATGAAGAATACAACTATCATAACTTGGCTTGTAACTTTACCACTCTCCAAAATGCAAGATTTGTACACTAATACCTTCACCGTTGTCTCTTATTACATGCAGAGGTATGTTTAGGAAAGGCCCCAGTTGGATTGTAATGTAAATAGTGGTTGAGTGTTTTTATATATTAGAGAAGAACTGGAGGTAACATGCCAGTATTATATGCAACTTTTGTGCAGCTCCATTAAAACATGTGAAAGACATCATTCAACACTCTAGACTCCTTTCTATAACCATTAGGATATGACAAAAATAACCATAGAACATAATCTGTTACATATTGGAATCTGTCATTTATGTACATTTTGAAATAGGAATTTGTTTTATTCAAATTGTAAAATTAACTCAAGCTAAGTATGAGTGACATTGAACCTGGGCAAAAATACATGTATGTGCATTAGTACAGCATGCAAGAATATTTTTTGTTTTCAAGCTTTGAGATTATGCCATTGTTGTAATAATAATAATAATATGTTAATAATACATGCAGATCATTATTCACTGTAGATAATGGAAGAGAACCAGAGAGAAAAACAACATAGCCATCTGATTTGATTGTTTGACAGCTCTTGTGTTTCTCAGGAGCTGGAAGAAGTACATCTTCTTCCAAATCAGAGAGGACATTATGTATGTGTTGTTGTGGTTTAGCTGATGTTATATCTACAGCCATTTTGCCATCCTGTAAAGAGAAAACAGTAAGGGTGTTATATCCATGTAAAATACACTAGTTGAGACATAACGTGATGTCATGCATCATTATGTGTATGTTTAATCCTGCAGTATCTTCTACCAGCTGTCCTCACTGCCTCTCTCTGTCTCTATGGTTGACTGTGCAACCTGGACTCAGGGGTAGACGTAACCAAAACACGATTAGTATTTAATTTGACTTTCGTTTGGTATGTGTTAATTTGTGGATGTCCATAATCCAATTCATATGATAAGAATGACTATTAGTACGACATGTTACAAATTGTAATTCATACAACATGTTAAGGAATATGCAATTCGTACATGTTACGAATTATAATTTGTTGTGGCTAATGTTAGCTAGGTGGCTAACGCTAGCTAGGTGGCTAACATTAGTTAGACATGGGGCAAGGGGTTAGGGTTAAGGGTTAGCTAAAATGCTAAGTAGCTAAAAAGTTGTAAGTAGGTGCACGTAGTTATACACCTGACCAACCGCCCTACTTTCGTAAGTAACCTTCTGTCTTATGTAACCATACCAAACTAATCATATCATAATAATTTAAGTATCCCGGATTTACTTTAAAATGTTACGTCTAATCTATGAGACCAGGCTGGACCATCACCTTAACTTGCACTTTTTTCGATTATCCTTGTATTTGATGTGAGAAGAAGGGCTTGGTTTGGCTCTGGAAGTATAATCCATGGTACAGTAATTATAGGTAGTTATCCTTAATACTCTGAAGTTATCCCCATGTTGCAATATGCATTATGTACAGTCAGATGATTTATATTTCAATAAATGATTTAATAGTGTCTCTTGTCTGGAAATCTGTTTTCCTTTCTTTCTTTCCTTTGGCATGTTTGTCACACACACACACACACACACACAGTTAAATCTCCACGGTAAAAACAGTGGTTAAACTAAATAACTATTGATCTGTTCCACAACATAACCATTAGTTACAGTCTAGACAGACGATTATTGCTAACTAGCTAACCAGCCATGCTATTTCCATGAAAAGCTAGCTAGCGTCAGCTTTGTAGTTGTAATGCTAAGTGGAAAAAGTAGTTTTAATTTCTTCCTCCATTTTTCTCACCAACGCCTTGCTGTAGCGTTTACATTATGTAAATGTGATTTACAAACTTTAACAATTTGATTAATATTTACAAACATCTCCTCCCTCCCCGATTAAGCGATACATCGCGACAGGCCGAAAGTCAAATTGAGGTGGGAGGGGCTTCAAAGTAGTACTTCCAGACGCATGAAATGTGCCCCTTACTACACACGCGTGTGCATTTACAAGGGGATTACAACGCTTGTTATGGGCATTTTTACACGCGTTCATTACACCTTTTCAGTATGCATTTATAAGTGATTAGAACGCTAGTTATCGCCGCTTGCCAAGGCCATCAGGGGGCGCCACTACACCCAGTCAGCTCCCTTCCCCAGAGATGTGGAGGAAGAGTGTCAGCGGGGGCTGAGGTCGCCCCAGTGATAGCGAAGTTTATAAACTGATAACTTTGTTCAGTGTTATTAAATGCATGGAGAACAGACCCCTAATAAGAGTAATTTATTGTATAAGTGTTTACTAGACCAAATAAATAATTGTAAAACCCTGAGAACATAACACATTTAATAACACACATTTAATAATACTTCCTTTACCAATAAGATCATGAACCTATATGACATAACTAAGTCTTTTGATGAATAATCCTTGATTTTTGTAATTTCTTATGTCCATAATTGTGAAGTTACCTACTGAGATGATTTAAACTATCTGTTGCTTATGCATCCAGCCAAACAGTCTACAGTAGTTGCTTTGTGTCTTACAATATCTGGAAATGTTGTTCCAAAACCAGACAGCAGAAGGATTTATTTGAGTGTATCTACATATGTTTGCACACACTGGTAGGTATACACTGGGGACAAATGCACTTCTTACAAGGAAATAGTTATAGCCTGAGGCACCAGTGGTTGATTATCAGATATGGTGTTAAAACTCACTTTATTCTGGAAATGCATGTCTATAGACTATTTCAAAAGTGGTTTGAGATTTGATTATCATTGCTGTTTTAGATTAAATATCAAAGGAAACAAGTAACTTGTTGAAAAAATAGCTTTCTTTTATATTCAATTATTTATTGAAATAGATATAAGACTAGGGACTATTTCATACTTGTTGATATCCATATCACTTGTGTAAAATGAAAAATGTGTTCAGAGCTAAACGTGTTGCCAAAGTGAATAATATGTGAATGCTCAAAATAGAAAAAAAATGTTGTTAGGAACATGACCTATCGTCTGAGCATGTTTAGTAAGCATAACCATAGTAGACCCTCTGCAAATACTTCAGAGACATAGGTACTACATAATGCTGGACAAAGAAAAAAATTAAATGGTCAAACATTTGTTTCTTGATTGGAGTGACTATAATATAGTGCAATTGGGCAGTTCTGTGCAAGTTCTGTAATACATCACATGAGTGGACTAGCAATGGTTAATCAAGGAGAATTTTGGGAAGCAATGCACTACAGAATAGGGTGTCTTTTATAGTGTGGCCACTTATTTTTTTTATGATATCGTGAAAAAAGGAATTCTCAAAAACATTTAACAGCTACAATTATTGTAGGCCTATAGTTTGGAAACAGTTGCTACAACTAAACACTTTGGGTATAAAATCAGGATGTGCATCCAGATTTGCTCCCAGACAGCAAATGGTGTACAGAGAGACGGGCAGGACAGAATAAGGTAAGGAAAGTGGATTTAAAGACAAAGCAATTAATAATTAGACCATAGCTTATTCTCATTAATGGTTCTTTCTAATAATACATAACATGGATGTGACTGGATACCACAGTATCACCCTAAAAGTGTTGGCTTGTGTGAACAGCAGATGTGTTTCCCAGGTGAGGCAGCTTCCAACAACCCTCAGGTCAGGACATACTGCATGGTGACTGTTCATGCATCTCCCTGTGGACAAAAAAGCAACACAGAAAGCATGTGAAAGTTTAGAATAATTCCTGTTTTTCAGTAGTACTTACTTTTTATTATGTAATGGAACTTGAATGTCCCTGCATATTATTATGCTTGAATGTCCCTGCATATTATTATAAACACTGGACCCTGGCCAGTATTCATCTTCATCTTATATTACTGAATGGCATGCTAGTGGGAAGACAAATAAGCCATATTGAACAACTGTGTGTGGCATCACTGGACGGGCCTGAGGCTGCAAGGGAAACTAACTGCTCTGGAACTGGTTGTAACCATGAACGTAGATCTGGACTATTCTGAACACTGTCTCCCATTCCATTTACCAGAATGTTGCTATTGTCAAGAACATTCTCACTCTTTCCGGTAATGCGAGACCTCAAGTTCAAACAACAACAAAAACTATGTAGCACTCTGGTGTACTGCAAACCATGACCCATTTTGTTTCTTACACACTGTCAAATGTAATGGAGTGTATTAAATGGCTGTTGTTCATTCAAACACATGTACAGTCGTGGTCAAAAGTTTTGAGAATGACAAGTATTGGTCTCCACAAAGTTTGCTGCCTCAGTGTTGATGATAGCAATTTGCATATACTCCAGAATGTCGTGAAGAGTGATCAGATGAATTGCAAAGTCCCTCTTTGCCATGAAAATGAACATAATCCCCAAAATACATTTCCACTGCATTTCAGCCCTGCCACAAAAGTACCATCATGTCAGTGATTGTCTCGTTAACACAGGTGAGAGTGTTGACGAGGACAAGGCTGGAGATCACTCTGTCATGCTGATTGAGTCAGAATAACAGACTGGAAGCTTTAAAAAGGAGGGTGGTGCTTGAAATCATTGTTCTTCCTCTGTCAACCATAGTTACCTGCAAGGAAACATGTGCCATCATCATTGCTTTGCACAAAAAGGGCTTCACAGGCAAGGATATTGCTGCTAGTAAGACTGCACCTAAATCAACCATTTATCAGATCATCAAGAACTTCAAGGAGAGAGGTTCAATTGTTGTGAAGAAGTCGTCAGGGGGCCCAAGAAAGTCCAGCAAGCGCCAGGACTGTCTCCTAAAGTTGATTCAGCTGCGGGATCGAGGCACCACCAGTGCAGAGCTTGCTCAGGAATGGCAGCAGGCAGGTGTGAGTGCATCTGCAAGCACAGTGAGGCGAAGACTTTTGGAGGATGGCCTGGTGTCAAGAAGGGCAGCAAAGAAGCCACTTCTCTCCAGGAAAAACATCAGGGACAGACTGATATTCTGCAAAAGGTACAGGGATTGGACTGCTGAGGACTGGGGTAGAGCCATTTTCTCTGATGAATCCCCTTTCCGATTGTTTGGGCCATCCGGAAAACACCTTGTCCGGAAAAGACAAGGTGAGCGCTACCATCAGTCCTGTGTCATGCCAACAATAAAGCATCCTGAGATCATTCATGTGTGGGGTTGCTTCTCAGCCAAGGGAGTGGGCTCACTCACAATTTTGCCTAAGAACACAGACATGAATAAAGAATGGTACCAACACATCCTCCGAGAGCAACTTCTCCCAACTATCCAAGAACAGTTTGGTGACGACCAATGCCTTTTCCAGCATGATGGAGCACCTTGCCATAAGGCAAAAGTGATAACTAAGTGGCTCGGGGAACAAAACATCGACATTTTGGGTCCATGGCCAGGAAACTCCCCAGACCTTAATCCCATTGAGAACTTGTGGTCGATCCTCAAGAGGCAGGTGGACAAACAAAAACCCACAACTTCTGACAAACTCCAAGCTTTGATTATGCAAGAATGGCCTGCCATCAGTCAGGATGTGGCCCAGAAGTTAATTGACAGCATGCCAGGGCGGATTGCAGAGGTCTTGAAAAAGAAGGGTCAACACTGCAAATATTGTATAAACTGAATGTCATTGTCAATGAAAGCCTTTGACACTTGTGGAATACTAATTATACTTCAGTGTACCATAGTAACTACTGACATACCTTTCTGGAGACCAATACTTGTGTCATTCTCAAAACTTTTGACCACGACTGTATATAGCTAGAGGTGAGAAATGTAGCCTCACCAACAGCAAACACACCTCCATAAACATTCTACTGTAAGGGGAAGTTGGTTTGATTATATAGTTTCCTCTGTACCAAATTCAACAAATATTGTTATTGGGGAAAGTGGGCCGCTCATTTCACTGTTAAATGGATTAGGCCTTAGGCTTACGCAGGTGTGTTGAATTAAGTCAATTACTGAAGTGATCAATTAGCTCAGTAGCTCAGGGTTTGGGGTAGACAAATAGGGATAGGGGAAAGAGAAACATGGAATTGGGGAAAGACTGGTGAGCAGAGGCAAGTAGGCCACGCCCTTTATACAAAGAGGCGTGGCAAAATAATGTATGGCAAGTTGTGATGATTGAAGAATCTTCTGTCTTTCTTTTACACTCAACAATGTCTATGTGTTTATGCATATACATGAAAGGCTTGTTGTGGTATTCATATAATTACCTAATACTCATTTGTACACCAAGATCCCACACATGGAACTTCAGGTTGTTGTACGTCACCGTCTCCATGTTTTAGACGATTGCTGTAAAACACAATGACAGAGATTAAACACCTTGAGCTATAAGCACAAGTCAAAGAAAGGAATGCCCTTTAACCATCCACTCTATTTTTGACATGTGGAAAGACCATTTATTATAGTGGAGCACACAAACAATCTATTCTCCCTGTATGCACCTGGAACTAGACAACATAATGTGCACAAACCACCTTTCCAAGTAGAAAGAAATGATAAACAGAAGTGATACATACTGGGAATGGTGGTGGCCACATCTCCAACCTGCTGGTGGTACAGGAGGATGGTATTTATACCAGCTCCAGTATACAGCGATAGAAGTTCAAGTAATGCTACTGTAGAGTAATGCTACTGTAGTTATTGAGGGAGAAAGGTGGGACCAGGGCTGCTTGCCCTGGACTAGTGTAGGTTAAGCACACTTGCCAGTATCTTTGTGTAGATCTATCCTGTTCTTTCTGTGCCATAAAGGTCCAGACCTAGTGGTAGATGTCAACCAAGCCTACATGGATGCTACAGCGGGTTACTATTGTATGCGTCTTTGACATACATACAGTGTCTCTTTACTGCCTTTGAACAATAAATAGCTAGCTGGGTTAGCACACAAATGAGTTAACATTGTACTGTTAACTAGCAGGCATGAAATAGATAGCGAAGTTAGTTTCAGTAACATAACGATGATGCTATGCAGTTCTATCACAAGTTACTGGGCTGACAGTTGGCATTAAATTACAAATTACTTTTCATGAAAGGGCGAAGTCTTCACTATGAAATGAGTAAACAAACTAGGTACAACACCCTATTGGCTAACGTTCGTCGGTATAAAAGAAAGCTAACCAACTAACTTAGCTAGCTTAAATACAATAGAAAGGTATGCGAAGCTTGTTAGCACAACATGCTAGCGGATTTTCAGAAGATAAATACACATCCATAAACGCTATACAGTACTAGTTGTAAACCGTGATGGAATGTATAAATACATATCTAAAATCTGGAAATAAAATAGCACACTTACAGATTGGTAACGACGTTAGAGAAGGAGCTCCTCCGTCGATTTTTTTCGATCTTAAGCTTGCTTAAATGAATCAATCAGTGGGCTTCTATATTTATATACTCAGCAAAAAAAGAAACGTCCCTTTTTCAGGACCCTGTCTTTCAAAGATAATTCGTAAAAATCTAAATAACTACATCATTGTAAAGGGGTTAAACACCGTTTCCCAACCATAAACAATTAATGAACATGTAAATCTGGAACGGTCATTAAGACACTAACAGTGTACAGACGGTAGGCAATTAAGGTCACTGTTATGAAAACTTAGGACACTAAAGAGGCCTTTCTACTGACTGAAAAACACCAAAAGAAAGATGCCCAGGGTCCCTGCTCATCTGTGTGAACGTGCCTTAGCCATGCTGCAAGGAGGCATGACGACTGCAGATGTGGCCAGGGCAATAAATTACAATGTCCGTACTGTGAGACGCCTAATACAGCGCTACAGGGAGACAGGACGGACAGCTGATCGTCCTTGCAGTGGCAGACCACGTGTAACAACACCTGCACAGGATCGGTACATCCGAACATCACACCTGCGGGACAGGTACAGGATGGCGGCAACAACAACTGCCCGAGTTCCACCAGGTACGCACAATCCCTCCATCAGTGCTCACATCAAGAACTGGCAAATCTGGTACAGTCTGTGAGGAGGAGATGCACTGCAGTACTTAAAGCTGCTGGTGGCCACACCAGATACTGACTTACATTTTATTTTGAGCCCCCCCTTAGTCACATGTCTGTAGAACTTGTTCAGTTTATGTCTCAGTTGTTGAATCTTGTTAAGTTCATACAAATATTTACACATGTTAAGTTTGCTGAAAAATAAACGCAGTTGACAGTGAGAGGACGTTTCTTTTTTTGCGGAGTGTATATACTGTATATATAATTTAAAAAAACATTAGTTTTTCTAAATATAAAGGCTTTACAAAAAGCTTTATGGCTGTTGGAAAGCAATTTCGCAGAAATGTAAATGCAAACACAACAGGTGAAAAAATCATCAAGGCGTTGGTGAGAAAAATGGAGGAAGAAATTAAAACGACCTTTTTCCACATAGCACTACAACATTCACCATATGAATGGTGTGATTGGTAAGATGTTTCCTCCTTTTAATGGGGTGATTGGTGGCTAATCTGGTGGGCTAGCTAGCTTCTTTTCAACTAATGGTTGTTACGTTGTGGAACAGAACAATAGTTATTTGTAGTTGTCATTTGGTTGAGACTAAAATTAGTTTATTAATAATTAATAAAATAATTGTTTACTTGGTGTATATTTCTTGTGTAATTGGTTGACTTTGCTAGTTAGTAAACTGAGATTTTCTCAAGTTGGCTAACTTAGCTATTAGCTAATGTTTTAGTAGAACAGGCTAGTTCCCAGCAGAATCTAGACAGCAGAGAATGGGGAATAAGACCTGGCTGTTGCATTGCCCAGACGAGGTGAGAGCAAACTGCTACAGAGATAAAAGGTAAGATCTCTATCTTGAGTAGCTACATTTCAAGGTTTAACCAATGCAATATATATTTTATTGGCTTGCTAAATGAGCTGCTTTTCCTGAAAATGTATATCTGATAAAGCTACACTCTTAGAAAAAAGGTGCCATCTAAAGTTATTCAGCTGTCGCCATAGGATAACTTTTTGAAGAACCCTTGTTGGTTCCGGGTAGAACCCCTTTGGTTCCATGTAGAACTATTTTGGGTTTCATGTTGAACCCTTTCCACAGCTGAAGAACCCTTTTGGAACCCTTTTTTCTAAGAGTGTCTCTAGTTGTTCTAATGCAATATCCATGTTACAGCCACAACATGATGATCATGAAGTCAAGCACCTGAAGACCAGCAAGAAGGAGAAAAGCCTGCTTTGGATGAGCAAGCTAGAACAATAACAACTAGCTACATCAGATAAATATGTTAAAGAAAAGCAGGGAGAGAGAAAGCTAGTAGTAACAATATTATTTGAAACCTCACATGCACAAAATCTGCATCTGTGTTATATTTAAGCAATAAGGCACCTCAGGGGGTTATAGGCTGAACAGGTGTAATGAACACGTGTAAAAATGGCAATAACACGCGTTCTAATCACCTGTAAATGCACACAAACAATGAACAAGTGTAATGGACGCGTTTACAAAAAATGACATTTGACACTTGAAAAAAGCAAGTGAAAAATGACCACAAGTGTTGAGGCGTGTTCCGGGTATGACTTAGTGGCCTTCCATAGCCCACAAGCAAGTGGCTCGCTTGTGGACGTGCTGGCAGCATATAGTAGCAGGTTCGGTTGCGCATCTATAAAGCAACACCTACCAAAGCATACTACATGAACCTTGCCGCAAAACCTCAAAACAAAAAATACCCAACCCTATTCACTTTGTACAACCAAGTCTCAAATATAAGATCATAATGCTGGTGTATCTGACAATGGTTATTGCTGTAGTGTTGTCACTCCATATAACCGCCATGACACAATTTCATAAACAGAATATACTGAATGTAGTCTCAGATAGGGCCGCTATGGAGCATAATAATTCCACCATACAAGGATAACATCCAGTAGTTATACTCATGCAGATTATGTATTTGTCATTATAAGTGCACATTTTTCGTTTTCATTATTGTTTAGCTGTCAAAATGATATTTACAACAATGGCATGAATATGTTTTCATAATGTATGAATAACAATTAACTCCACCAGAGGGAGGTATTACATAAGTAATTCTTAGATACAGAAAGCATTTCCAGTTTTATCCTTGAGAAACATGGGGCTCATTTATATATTTATATATAAACTAACAATTCATAAAATGACTGTAAATCACACATATGTCTGATGTGTGTGTGGTATATATTGATTGCCCCAAAAAAGTATTGTTGAAAAAGTATTTTTGGTTGACTTTTGAACATCTGAAATTTACTTTGGCCAAATGTACTTTGGTCAAATGTTTGTTCAAATATACTTTTCTCCATAATGTTTACATGTTGTGAAGTCTCCTCAGGTGCTAAAGCTTTGGAACAATAGTTGCGAGCAGAACCAGCATTATCGGCGGGCCTTAGGGGTCTGGCCTGCCCTAGCATACCTCCTTGCCCATCCAAATAAAATATTGAAATATCGATCATTTATTTGACCGAGACGTGATGGAAAGACGCATCAATCTCAGATAAAGCACCAGAGCGTGCAAAACAGTACCCCTCTGTCTCCATGTGTAGACAGACCATCATGTATCTGATGCTGTCTGGACAAAAATAGTATGGCATGTCATACTATTTCTGCCCAGACAGGATCAGATACATGGGTTACATATAGTACAACAGAGGGACGCTGTTTCACTCGCTCGGATGCATTGTCCAGTGAGATAGTTTCAGAAGAGAGGAAGAGGCGAAGTGAGAGGGCTCACTCTCACCAAAATATGCAGACCTAAGTTTGTCGTCTGCCTTCCCGCCTTTTGGACAACGACTCACGTTGTTAGGGCAAAGACATGAACATCTCGTCATTATATACAGATCTCTGGTTTCAGTGCACTTACGAAAAGGAAGGTTGGCTTGGATGCTGCCTTCCCATAAAGTACATTGATGTTTTGCCAAAATTATATAATTACTCCTGTCTAAATCAAATAAATCAAAATACTTCACCAGAGAGCATGACTTAGCCACAGAGGAAAAGCCACAGAGGAAAATAGCTGTGGATTGTTTCAAATCACAAGTGTGTAGGCCTATGCCTTTTTCATTGGGAACCACACAATTTGGGCAGCGCTTGTGGCAATAGGCCTTCGATGTCAGTGAAAAGCATAACAAATATGTATAAAGATAATGTGTCTCAGGGCCTCCTGAGTGGCGCAGCGGTCTAAGGCACTGCATCACTACAGATCCTGGTTCGATTCCAAGCTGTGTCGTAGTCGGCCGCGACCGGGAGATTGGCCCAGTGTCGTCCAGGTTAGGGGAGGGTTTGGCCGGCCAGGCGCATGCATGCTGACACAGTCGCCAGGTGTACGGTGTTTCCTCTGACACATTGATGCGGTTGGCTTCTGGGTTAAGCGAGCGTGTCAAGAAGCAGTGCAGCTTGGCGGAGTGCTCAATATGAGGAATAAGCATGTCTGGTTTCTCTGTCCTGATAATGTTAAGGGAGTGTACTACTGAGCACGCATAGAAGTAGGCCTACCTGCAGAGCGCAAATGTAGGAAAGTGTGATTAAGAGATGAATGCGATTGAAAGAACCTGAATTTTCATCAGGATATTTTCTACTGCTTTTATTTGTCGGCTTTAGGCCTATATATTTTACTTAGTTGATGATGGACGTTATAGGCATACTGCTGCATTGGCCTATAAGCTATCTCTGAGTTCCATGCACTAATTTATGTATCCGCCAATGGATCACAGTGTATCAACGTGTCCATATGGCAGAGGCTGGTGCTCTTGTATTAGTTTAATTTAAACTTTTAGATTTTTATCATTTTTTATTCCATTTATGATTAACCACGTGACAATCATTAAATTAAACTGTTTCACAAAAATGCTCATATAAAAACAATCATAACTGGCACGCAGATCGGTAGACCTAAAAATGGTAGGATAAATTGTAAGCTTCCCCAAACTTGAAACTCACAAGCCACCTATGGTCTTTATTATAACACCCATTTAAAAAATGTGTGTACACATAAAATGCCTGTCCAACTGATTAGTTCTGGCGCTGGCCCTGGTTGTGAGGTTTACAAATAGTCCATTCTTCACAAACACATTTATCGACTGGTAAGGCATCAATTTATGAGTGTATATCTGGGCCAATATGAAAAAGACTGAATGCTAAGTTCCAGGAAATGGGCCCAGAGAGATAAGATGTCTGAACTGGTAGTCAGGAGAGTGAGCTGTCTGTGTTTTTCTCATGCAAAGTGCTCTGCTCAAGGTGAGATAGCCTGCCAGCTTAGTGGAGTCTGCCACTAGCATAGTCAGTGTAGTCAGCTCAGTTACCCCCGTGTCTGTGCCTCGATCTAGGTTGCGCAAACCTAAACATGGTGGGGTTCACCTTAGTAATCTCACTGGAATAAAGACCTCCATTCCTGTCATTATTGAAAGAGGTTGTGTTATCTCACTTCTTAAAATAAGGTTACTTAATGTTAGATCCCTCACTTCCAAGGCAGTTATAGTCAATGAACTAATCACTGATCATAATCTTGATGTGATTGGCTTGAATGGAACATGGCTTAAGCCTGATTAATTTACTGTGTTAAATGAGGCCTCTCCTCCTGGTTACACTATTGACCATATCCCCGCGCATCCTGCAAAGGCGGAGGTGTTGCTAACATTTACGATAGCAAATTTCAATTTACCCCCCAAAATTGGACAGCGTTTTCATCTTTTGAGCTTCTAGTCATGGAATCTATGCAGCCTACTCAATCACTTTTTAAAGCTACTGTTTACAGGCCTCCTGGGCCTTATACAGAGTTCCTTACTGAGTTCTCTGAATTTCTATCAGACCTTGTAGTCATGGAAGATAATATTCTAATTTTTGGTGACTTTAACATTCACATGGAAAAGTCCACAGATCCACTACAAAAGGCTTTCGGCGCCATCATTGACTTAGTGGGTTTTGTCCAAGATGTCTCCGGACCTACTCATTGCCACAGTCATACCCTGGATCTAGTTCTGTCCCGTGGAATAAATATAGTGGGTCTAAATGTTTTTCCTCATAATCCTGGACTATCGGACCATCATTTTATTTCATTTGCAATCGCAACAAATCATTTGCTTAAACCCCAACCAAGAATCATCAAAAGCCGTGCTATAAATTCTCGGACAACCCAAAGATTTCTAGATGCCCTTCCAGACTCCCTCCACCTATCCAAGGACGTCGGAGTACAAAAATCAGTTAACGATCTAACTGAGGATCTAAATTTAACCTTGCGTAATACCCTAGATGCAGTCGCAACCGTAAAAACAAAAAACATTTGCCAAAAGAAACTAGCTCCCTGGTACACAGAAAATACCCAAGCTTTAAAGCAAGCTTCCAGAAAACTGGAACGGAAATGGCGCTCCACCAAACTGGAAGTCCTCCAACTAGCTTGGAAAGAAAGTACAGTGCAATATCGAAGAGACCTCACTGCTGCTCGATCATCCTATTTTTCCAACCTAATTGAGGAGAATAAGAATAATTCTGAATTTCTATTTGATACTGTTGCAAAGCTAACTAAAAAGCGGCATTCCCCAAGAGAGGATGTCTTTCACTTCAGCAGTGAATTCATGAACTTCTTCAACGAAAATATCATTATCATTAGAAAGCAAATTACGGACACTCAAGTTTTTTAATCCAAATCTCTTGACACATTCATGAAAATTGTCACGGCCTCTAAACCTTCAACAATTCCAACTAAACTACTGAAAGAGCTACTTCCTGTACTTGGCCCTCCTATGCTGAACATAATAAATGGCTCCCTATCCACAGGACGTGTACCAAACTCTCTAAAAGTGGCAGTAATAAAGCCTCTCTTGAAAAAGCCAAGCCTTGACCCAGAAAATGTAAAAAACTATCGCTCTATATCGAATCTCCCATTTCTCTCAAAAATCTTAGAAAAAGCAGTTGCAGTTAGACCCTATCATATCACTGAGACTGCACTCGTGAAAGTGGTAAATTACCTTTTAATGGCGTCAGAACAAGGCTCTGCATCTGTCCTTGTGCTCTTAGACCTTAGTGCTGCTTTTGACACCATCGACCACTATATTCTTTTAGAGAGATTGGAAACCTTAATTGGTCTACACGGACAAGTTCTTGCCTGGTTTAGATCTTATCTGTCGGAGAGATATCAGTTCGTCTCCGTGGATGGTTTGTCCTCTGACAAATCAATTGTAAGCTTCGGTGTTCCTCAAGGTTCCGTTTTAGGGCCACTATTGTTTTTACTATATATTTTACCTCTTGGTGATGTCATTCGGAAACATAATGTTAACTTCTATTGCTATGTGGACGACACACAGCTGTATATTTCGATGAAACATGGTGATGCCCCAAAATTGCCTGCCCTGGAAACCTGTGTTTCAGACATAAGGAAGTGGATGGTGGCAAATGTTTTACTTTTAAACTCTGACAAAACAGAGATGCTAGTTCTAGGTCCCAAGAAACAAAGAGATCTGCTTTTGGATCTGACAATTAATCTTGATGGTTGTACAGTCGTCCCCCATAAAACTGTGAAGGACCTCGGCGTTACTCTGGACCCTGATCTATCTTTTAACGAACATAAAGAATATTTCAAGGACAGCTTTTTTCCATCTTCATAACATTGCAAAAATCAGAAATGTTTTGTCCAAAAATAATGCAGAAAAGCTAATCCAAGCTTTTGTTACTTCTAGATTAGATTACTTCAGTGCTCAACTCTCCGGCTACCCGGATAAAGCACTAAATAAACTTCAATTAGTGCTAAACACGGCTGCTAGAATCTTGACTAGAACCAAAAAAGTTGATCATATTACTCCCGTGCTAGCCTCTTTACACTGGCTTCCTGTTAAGGCTAGGGCTGATTTCAAGGTTTTAATGCTAACCTACAAAGCATTACATTGGCTTGCTCTTACTTATCTCTCAGATTTGGTCCTGCCGTACATACCTACAATTTTGCTTAGAAATTCAATCCCTCGAATTTCTAAGCAAACAGCTGGATGCAGGGCTTTCTCCTATAGAGATCTATTTTTATGGAATGGTCTGCCTATCCATGTGAGAGATGCAGACTCGGTCTAGACCTTTAAGTCTTTACTGAAGACTCATCTCTTCAGTAGGTCCTATGATTGAGGCACTGGAGGTACGAACCACACTTGCTGTCTCTGCCTGGCCGGTTCCCGTCACTGGCTTACTGGTGCTTTCCATGCCATCCCTAGGAGGGGTGCATCACTTCCTGTCCGGTTTGTCGCCCCCTCGGGCTTGTGCAGTGGAGGGGATCTT
Source organism: Thymallus thymallus (assembly GCA_023634145.1). NCBI lineage: Eukaryota > Metazoa > Chordata > Actinopteri > Salmoniformes > Salmonidae > Thymallus > Thymallus thymallus. The sequence continues at coordinate 16,818,738 of CM042393.1, forward strand.
TCGTGGGCTATACTCAGCCTTGTCTCAGGGTAGTAAGTAGGTGGTTGTTGATATCCCTCTATTGGTGTGGGGGCTGTGCTTTGGCAGAGTGGGTGGGGTTATATCCTGCCTTGTTGGCCCTGTCCGGGGGTATTGTCGGAAGGGGCCACAATGTCTCCCAACCAGCCTCTACTATCAATCCGCTGGGGGCTAGGGTCAGTTTGTTAAATCTGATGTTATTATCCGGTCTCTCTCTCTCTCTCTCTCTCTCTCTCTCTCTCTCTCTCTCTCTCTCTCACGTGTATATATATATATATATACACGTGTGTATATGTAATCTCCACCCGGCACAGCCACAAAATAGTAACAGAATATATAACAATAACGCGGCTATATAAAATCAGTGTAACAGGCTTTGGTGTTTCCATTTGTATTTCGAGGTTGGACGTTAGCTGATGGGGCGCATTGATTGGTGTCACCTCGTTAGTCAGTATGTGTTACACCTTTGCTGGTTTGTCATCTCATTAGTGGGAAGGTGTTTCACCTGTGATATGTAAGAGTGGCTGGCCCAGTGCTCCAGTTGTAAGTACTGTATGTGTGAGTGTGTGGGTATAGTCCAGTGAGTGTGCATAGTCAGTGTAAGAGAGTCAGTGCAAAAAAGGGTCAATGCAATAGTCCGGGTAGCCATTTGATTAACTGTTCAGCAGGAGAATGAGCTGTCTGTGTTTTTCTCATGGAGTCTGCTAAGTGCTCTGCTCGAGGTGAGAAAAGGCAATGCAAAAACCTCTTAAAAACCCACTAATTTCTACAGGGTGTGTATTTAGATAGATAGATAGATAGATAGATAGATAGATAGATAGATAGATAGATAGATAGATAGATAGATAGATAGATAGATAGATAGATAGATAGATAGATAGATAGATAGATAGATAGATAGATACTTTATTGATCCCCAAGACATATACATGATACATAGTGTGGCAGTATGAAAGAGTATAAAAATACAAGAAGTCTGGAGTGCAAAAAGCTATAAAAAGACATTGCATAGTACGGGTGAATATGTACACTATACATTGTTACAGAGTGTTAGGTGATTAAAAAGAAAGACATTTATACAAATATTGCAAGTTGATATAGATAAATAAGGAATATTTGCATTGTTAACTATACTATACAGGTCGATGGTAGAGAAATACTTAAGTGATGATGAGATATATATATATATATATACAGTGGGGAGAACAAGTATTTGATACACTGCCGATTTTGCAGGTTTTCCTACTTACAAAGCATGTAGAGGTCTGTAATTAAGCATACCAATGCAAATTAATTACTTAAAAATCATACAATGTGATTTTCTGGATTTTTGTTTTAGATTCCGTCACTCACAGTTGAAGAGTACCTATGATAAAAATTACAGACTTCTACATGCTTTGTAAGTGGGAAAACCTGCAAAATCGGCAGTGTATCAAATACTTGTTCTCCCCACTGTATATAAATAATAGGCTAATATTGTCACTCATCACATTATTCTTGATTTTATCTTGTCTTTACATCTACTAAATAATATATGTGTGAAATTTGTTTTGATTTAGAATGGACCATTATCATGCACCTGTATCGAAACAGGGGCAGTGGGGAAAAAAACACATCTATGCACTTAAATAGCAAATGGAGGACGCTTTTCCTGTGGTTCATTTTCATGCCAGCCAGGTTGGCTAGACTCCTGTTGTAAAGAGAAGCAATGCGTGATTAGAGGGGCAATAGAGTGCAGCGTACCAGGCAGTTAGCAGGTTTGGTAGGCTACTAATGACCATCTGCAGCATCAGAGCTTGGAGAAGCTCCGGTTTTGTTTCATTTGGTTTTGTTTCATTGACAGAACTGTATGAGACATTGAGAGCTTTGTGGCAAAATAAATAACAAAATTATTTCATAAGCATACCATCCAAAATAATAAAGTTGTACTGTAGGGACTTAGGTTACCTGTTTTACAATTCGTTTTTTCAAAATGTTACCCTCAATACACGCCCATATTCCTAATCTAGTAACTAGCCTGTCAGACTAGGGCCACATAAATACCAAACTGTCATCTCCCACAGTGCATTTGCATGGCCTAAAGTTTGAAACAAACTACAAGACCCTCATCTTTACCGTAACAGATACCAACGTCATTCCTCTAGTAGTCGGTCTATTATTGAGTAGATATTGGATCTGATTTAAAATGAGAAATATGAATCTGTTTTAACGGTAAGCAATGCTGGGCAAGATACCTAATTATGATTGACTATGCGCAAAAGTGAATTTAATTGTTTCCACACCAATCATGCGTCATGTGCGTAATGATTTTAGAAGTGAAATGTGTATATTTTGGGATGTGAGCACTCAGTCTGTTTGACCTGACAAAGATAATTTTCTGATCGAAACGTTGTTGATAAAGCGGTGAATTGGGAGCATAAACAGTGTGCGAGCCTTCCTGTTCTTTACAAGAGACCTGACAGGCCATAACTCACCCGGCCAATTTGGTGAAAGGGGAAAAAATAGAGGGACATTTGATTGTATGTTTTACTTCATGAGAGTGAGAGGGAATCAGATGCTGATGTATTTGGCCATATGAGCGAGTAGAAGACAATTAGATTACTAATCGATTTGGATTGTTTGATATGTAACATCCGTCTCTCTTGTGAAACTTGACGCCGGTTGGTTGAGTAAACGGCCATGACCGGGCTCCACCGTCCAGCTCTAATCCGTTCCGTGGGGAGAGCTCGCTCACTGTTTGGACTGCTCTGCTGTAAAATGGATTCTTCTCTTGGCCCAGGCAGGTCCTCAAGACGCGTATCCTGTTACAGATGCGGACCTTTGCTTTGCCGGGCTTTTGTTTAACAGAGGCATCACATCCAGATTAAAACACCATCTCTGGAAGTGATACTTCCATTGATTTATCACTTAGACCACTTCCACAATAAAATAAAAACCACTCACAACTTTAGGATGGTGTCCATAGGCTTATCCCTTCCTTAACTGCTTTCAAAATATCAAAATAACAATTTAAGGATTCATACACTATTATATTAGCTCATTTAATGAATAATGTATTTTTAGGTGCAAGGGAAGTAAAGAGGATTAGCGCATACACAGTAAAGCAATTTCCAATTGCCCGCTGGAAAGAAAAACAGTAATAGGCTAGTCTCCAACAGAAAACTATTTTAGGACCATATCCAACAAGTTAACTCATCCGTTATAGTTTAGATAAAGATCATTGTGTACGCTTGAATTTCTGATTTCAAATAATTTTGGGGGATTCTATTTAAGGATACACTTTAAGGGTCCGTTATACACCATTTATGAGGCATTTATGAAGTGTGTGTTCACCAATTATTAATCATTACTCCCACATCTAATCTAATGTGATCACTATTTATGCCTCATAAATACTTTATAAATGGTTTGAGTGACCAGTGTAATTTCTCACAAAAAGATGGGCATGCCATTGGTAGACATTCCAGCAATACCTGGTAAAAGAATAAGCACACATTATATTCAAGTATATACACAGTGTACAATACTTTAAGTATTCAATATTCAATATTTTGTCTTGCCTATTCACCCTCTGAATGGCAGACATACATAATCCATGTCTCAAGGCTTAAAAATCTTTCTTTAACCTGTCTCCTCCCCATCATCTACACTGATTGACGATGATGAAATAAATATGGGATCATAACTTTCACCTGGATTCACCTGGTCAGTCTGTCATGGACAGAGCATGTGTTCTTAATGTTTTGTACACTGTATGTATATATTTGTGAATAACTACCTTATTAACATTTAAAAATGTGGGAATAATGATTAATAAATGGTGAGCATACTGTTTGTAAATGCCTTATAAATGGTTTATAAATGCTTTACAAATGGTTTATTACGGACCTTTAAAATAGTGTTACCAGGATGGGTAGTAAATTTAACTGAAGTGGGGTCTCTCTCTTTCTCTCTTACAGGCACACATGCACCACTACAGAGAGAGAGAGGGAGAGGAGAGCACTGATGAGTTAGTACAGTGATATCAGTGGCATTTCACAGGGCTATGGGGCAGATTTTTATTTTCTTCAGTTTTATAGCTAATCTTTTGCTATTTTACACATTTGTTTTTTTTATTTTTTTATTTCAGCTTTATTTAACCAGGTAGGCCAGTTGAGAACAAGTTCTCATTTACAACTGCGACCTGGCCAAGACAAAGCAAAGCAGTGCGACAAAAAACAACAGTTACACATAGATAGATAGATAGATAGATAGATAGATAGATAGATAGATAGATAGATAGATAGATAGATAGATAGATAGATAGATAGATAGATAGATAGATAGATAGATAGATAGATAGATAGGTACTTTATTGATCCCCGAGGGATCATAATTTCTTTATGACATGAGCATAAACAAACGTACAGTCAATAACACAATAGAGAATCTATATAAAGAGTGTGCAGATGTAGTGAAAAATGCAGTAAGGTTAAGAAGGTAGGACAATAAATAGGCCATAGTGGCGAAATAAGTTACAAATTAGAATTAACACTGGAGTGATAGATGTGCAATTTTGCCATGAGGCTGAGCGAAAATGTTGCTTTTTTTTTATAGCTCAGGGATTCTAGAAAGCCGAGACAAACTCAACTTTTTTCCCACAAATATTTGTCTAATAGTAATATTAACACAGTTTAACATATATTTTGGTCTACCAAAGTATCAGCTATCACACCATGTAAAGGAACAACCTCCTTTTTTTTTATTTCTTCATAAAATGCAACTAACTGGATTTATGTAAACTCCACAATCACATCACTACAGTTGTAAGAACTAATGCATTTGAATGAACTGAGGGTAGGACTGGGTATCTCCCGAGTAATGAGGGCTAGCCTCTATATTTTTGTTGTCATGGCACCTAGTCATTTAGTCATGACCTATTGTGTGTTTATTGTTTGTTTTTGTTTGTGACTTCTACTCACTACACTTGCTATGTTGTGTTTTGTGATGTACAGTTGAAGTCAGACAGATTATTTCACTAAATCACAATTCCAGTGGGTCAGAAGTTTACTTACACTAAGTTGACTGTGCCTTTAGACAGCTTGGAAAATTCCAGAAAATTATGTCATGGCTTTAGAAGCTTCTGATAGGCTAATTGGAGGTGTACCTGTGGATGTATTTCAAGGCCTACCTTCAAACTCAGTGCCTCTTTGCTCGACATGGGAAAATCAAAATAAATCAGCCAAGACTTCAAACGCCTTAAGGTACCACCCTCATTTTTACAAACAATAGTACGCAAGTATAAACACCATGGGACCACGCAGCTGTCATACCGCTCAGGAAGGAGACGCGTTCTATCTCCTAGAGATGAACGTACTTTGGTGCGAAAAGAGCAAATCAATCTCAGAAGTAAAAGTAAAAAGTATCTATATCCACAGAAAAACGAGTCCTATATCGATATAACCTGAAAGGCCGCTCAGCAAGAAAGGAGCCACTGCTCCAAAACCGCCATAAAAAAAGCCAGACTACGGTTTGCAACTGCACATGGGGACAAAGATCGTACTTTTTGGAGAAATGTCTTCTGGTCTGATGAAACAAAAAAATAACTGTTTGGCCATAATGACCATTGTTATGTTTGGAGAGGAAAAAGGGGAGGCTAGCAAGCCGAAGAACACCATCCCAACCGTGAAGCACGGGGGTGGCAGCAGAAATGTGTTTGTACCCTTCCCCAGATCTGTGCCTTGACACAATCCTGTCTCATAGCTCTACGGACAATTCCTTCGACCTCATGGCATGGTTTTTGCACTGACATACACTGTCAACTGCAGGACCTTATATAGACAGGTGTGTGCCTTTCCAAATCATGTCCAATCAATTTATCACAGGTAGACTCCAATCAATGATGCAACTGAGCTCAATTTCGAGTCTCATAGCAAAGGGTCTGAATACTTAAGTTATTTCTGTTTTTTATTTTTTATAAATCAGCAAACATTTCGAACAAACCTGTTTTCGCTTTGTCATTATGGGGCATTGTGTGTAGATTAATGAAGACAACAAATAATTTAATACATTTTATAATAAAGCTGTAACGTAACAAAATTATGGAAAAAGGGAAGGGATCTGAATACTTTTTGAATGTACTGTATATGCTCCAAAAAATGACCCTTTTCCTTTCTTAATTGAAGTACAACCACACCTTGCCAGCTTTTCATGTCTTCCTATATTATTAAGAGGAGACTTTAATGCTGTCCCACACCCCTCTGTCGACATGTCAAATGGACCCTCTCCCACAGATATACGAATATCAAAAGCTTTAACAGATATGTGCAAAGGGTTGGGTCTTTCTGATGTGTGGAGACTCTGGCACTCTGGGGAGAGAGATTATACATTTTATTCCAACCCAATCAGAGCTACTCTCGAATTGATTCCTTTTGGTCCTCAAGATAATTTAAGTAACACCTGGGAGGCTAAGATGCATAACATCTTACTCTCTGATCATATTCCCATCGCTCTTTCTTTTACCCACTCAAACAACCTTCCCAGAGGTAGTAGATTGAGGCTAAACCATTATTGTAAAATCTAAATTAATTGATGAACTCAATGATAAGACCAAATAATTTTACGAAACAAATACAAGAACTGTTAACTCATTTCCTACTGTCTGGGATGCCTACAAAGCAACCTGTCGGGGCTGGATAATCAGTCATGTTACCCAACAGAACAAACTGAGCTTAAAAATAATTGAAGAACTAACTAAGAACCGATGCTGGAGTGGAAAAGCAGGTACAGGGAGTAAACATTTAATTTTCCACAGACAAGGAACAGGACAGGAACAGCGTCAGAACCAGGTAACACAACGACATACGACAATTAATGCTGAAGCGGGGAACAGACAGATATAGGGGAGGTAATAACACAGGTGATTGAGTCCAGGTGAGTCCAATGAATCGCTGATGAGCGTGACGAGGGAAGCAGGTGTGCGTAATGATGGTGGCAGGAGTACGTAGTGCAGGGGAGCCTGGTGACCTCGAGCGCCAGGGAGGGAGAGCAGGAGCAGGCGTGACAGTACCCCCCCCCCCCCCCCCCCCCACCACCAGGGGCGCCACCTGACATCCCACCTCGGCGAGCCTGATTAGCGCAACTCAATATTAGGAGGGTGGTTTTCTTAGACGCGCAGAAGGCATTCGACCGCATAGAATGGTCATATTTGAGTTTGATTTAGGGGCAAACTTTATCAAGAATATATAACTTTTATACAAGTCACTAACAGCCAAAGTCTGCTCTAATGGTCTGATGTCAGATGCCTTTACCCTCCACAGAGGAACACGCAGAGGGTGCGTTCTCTCACTTTTGTGCTTAATTTTGTCTTTAGAACCTGCTTAGCCTGCTTACTCAGAGATGATAAAAGGATACAAGGAATTAAGATTGATAAAGAGACGGTCAAACTGAGTCTCTCTGAAGATGACATACTATAAAATCCCCAGACACCACTTAAGTATGTACTATAAACAATCTCAAATTTTAGCAAGCTATCTGGCTATAAGATCAATTGGGGCAAAATGGAGGCCATGTCTTTAAATATACACTGTCACAAAGACAGTATTGTATGTCCCTTCCATTCAAATGGTCTCCATAAGGAGTTAAATACCTTGGAGTAATGCTAAAAACCCAAATAGATTAAATCGCTCCCTTTAACATGCCAATTCTAATTAAAAAGATAACGGACGACCTCCCTAAAATAGACACAATAAAAATGAACTTTCTTCCATGTATAGCATACCTCCTCAGTGCAATCCCTCTCACCTTTTCCGGAGAATGGTTCAAGAACTTCCTCTGGAGAGAGAAACCCCCTTGAGTCAGCCGCTCAAAATTATCAATAGAGGTGGCCTGGGCCTTCCTGATATTCTGAAATACTATTTGGCATTTAATGCAAGACACCCTCTTAAATGGGCTTATAACAATGATCCTACTCCCACTCCTTGGGAGATAATAGAACAAGAGGTCTTAGACATGAACAAATGTTCCTAGTCTCTTCAGGCCCATGGTACAATCCAAAATACTGGGAAAGGATAAATCCCATCATAAGATTTTCCTGTGAGATTTTTTCGAATTTACATAAACCTTTTAGCTTTGTTGATATGCAATCACCCGAGCCCTTCTTCGGTCAAATGGGGGTTTGTTGATAATGGACAACCTTTTGTAAATAGAGAATGGGAAGCTAAAGGTATTTCTATGGTCTCTGATTTGTTTGATGACAACAATATAAGATATTTGAACAACTCAGAAATTAATTCAGTTTACCCAATAAACACTTCCTCTACTTACAAATAAGATCACATTTTCCTAAAAATGTGGAAGAGGAGATCTAGCCTCCAAAGTCTACTGAATTGGAAGACAAACTTATTGAAATGTTGAAGCCCAAAAGACACATAGCTAGTCAACTTTTTAAAATCCTTAATAACTACATGTCGTATGTATGCCACTGTGTAGAATTATGCTGAGAGAATGATTTGGGTGTCCTCATCTCTTCTGAATCATAGGGAAATATCTGGAAAAACATGTACAAAGTGTCAAATTATTTTTGGAATAAATTAATCCATTAAAAATGTATGCGTAGAGGATATCTGACCCCTAGGAAATTGAAACTCATACAACCTTATGTGTCTGACAAATGTTGCCACTGTAGTGGAGGCAATGGAAATACCCTAAATTAATCCAATACTGGTATATTGAAATCAGTTTCAGCCGTTATCGAAGTATTAGCCCCTTTGGACCCAGTGATGTGTCTATTGAATCATCTTGGAAACTTTAAAGGAGATAAAAAACAAAATAAGTTGATCCCTTGTGTGTATGTGTGCTAAACGTCTCCTTGCATTAAATTGGAAGAACATTTATGTGTCAGAGGGAATGTGGATCAGAACTTGACACACTTATGTTGGAAAAACTGTCCTGTAATTTGACGTTTATTGACATGGTAATGAGATGTTGTATGCAATTACCGGCCTGATTTCTGATCCCCACCTCTTCCAATAACTGAGAGGGTTGATGTGTTGATGCCTGAGGGCATGTGTCTGTGCCTATGTTTGTGTTGCTTGACAGTCTTCGCTGTTCCATAAGGTGTATTTTTATCTGTTATTTTAAATCAAATTTGACTTCTTGCATGAGTTACTTGATGTGGAATAGAGTTCCATGTAGTCATGGCTCTATGTAGTACTGTGCGTCTCCCATAGTCTGTTCTGGACTTTGGGACTGTGAAGAGACCTCTGGTGGCATGTCTTGTGGGGTATGCATGGGTGTCCGAGCTCTGTGCCAATAGTTCAAACAGACAGCACGGTGCATTCAACATGTCAATACCTCTCACAAATACAAGTCAATCTCTCCTCCACTATGAGCCAGGAGAGATTGACATGCATATTATTAATGTTAGCTCTCTGTGTACATCCAAGGGCCAGCCATGTTTGTACATTTATAGAGGTAGTTATGTACATGCATGTGTGAGTAATCATTTATGTAAATCTTAGGAAATTCCCCTTCCCATATTCTAGGATGTTAACACTATATGATGATCTGTATGAACTGCCTTTGCTTTGTAAAGTGCTGTGACAAAATTCCCCCCAAAATGTCAAAAAAATAAATAAAACTTATACAATAATTTCAGTTGATATCCATTATTGGCATTTTTTTACATTTTAAACACTTTTTTGGAGAGTTTGAAATTGGCATCCTTTGTTCAGGACAATGGGATTTCCATACATAGAGCCGACGGAAGTAGGGTTGCTGAGGGTGCTGCAGCATTAAGTAAATATTTTTGAAAAATATATATTTTTTAATCACAAAAGTAGTGTCCTGGGCCTTTACTAGTCCTGCATTTTTTTCCCCTTTCCACATAGCATTGGTTTATCAACTGATGGTCTATTTCCTCTGCCAGCTGCTCTATCCAGCTCTCTCTGATCAGTAGCCCTATTGTCCCCTTTTGCAAATTTTGAAGTTATAATAAATGTGATGAGCACCACGAACACAGTGAATGGGGAAAAATGATTGGTTAATAACCGTCCTATAAATGTACATTTCTATGTATAAGTACCACAAAAACAATGGTATTCATATTCTTTATATTGAATAAATGTATGTGTTTTTTTTTTTTTTCAAATCTAGACATACTCCATATTTTTGAGCACACTATAAGGAGTATAATGACACCAATATGTTGTCTGTATCATGTACGGTTCAAGGATCATAGGTTCTTACAGGAGGCATGTATAGGTCTAAAAAGGGTCAATAATTGACACTTTCATCATGATGTAAAAATAAAACACCATTCCTCCCAGTGAAGTTTCTATGTGAGAATTGCCAAAACAATCTGAGATAGAAAAAATATTTTGGGCCTCTTTGGCGTGGAATTGCCTCCATGTTCCCCTCTTTCCCCAAGGTCTTCCAGCCCAGTTCACTGCTGATGCTCAACTGCTCAGATAACAGTCAGTGAGTTTATCTAACTGACAGAAACGGACAAATACAGGCAGATGGTCACTCATCAGTCCCTGATACACATGCTTGGCCATGCAGAGCTCTATTTTAAAAGATTTGCACTGAAACCATTCTCCAGTTTTAACTGGCAAACTGCTCACCCCAGAAGCATCCTGGGAGCTTCTCGACAGAGTCTGGCCTGTTCCTTTCATCTGTGTCACGGATGCCTATGTTGCTGTTAAGGAACAGTAGTATATCTCATCGTTACATACTGGAAAAAACTTTACCTGGATCCCTCCATGTTTGCTGGGAGCATGACAGATTTTTTCCCAGAGTGTGTGCGTGTGTGTTTGCGTGTGCTTGCACGCCATAGTCATGTGCTCTCTCTGAGTTGAGCTGTAGCCTGGAGAAGCCACTCCTTTTCTCATGTGATTAGCGAGGGTGGGGTTGGCCCGAGGGTTTGAGGTGGATGCTTGCTTCTCTTGCAACTCAGAAGCACTGAAATAAGCTTTCTACACCATGCAACTTAGATGCCTGCTCAAACATATTCTAAATATGTATTTATAGGGAATCCGTTTTTATTTCTAGGAAATGTATTGAGGTGTACTGGAAGCCAATGAAACCCAAAACCCATGCATTCTGTGTCGTCCTATCACAGGGTTTGGTTAAAAGAGAAAAAAGATTGTTCACACAAACCCAACTTGGTCCTGAAGATGAGGTTTAATCCTTTGGACTGATCTTGCACCTTGGTCTGGGCAGCAATGCCAGCCATGCAGCAGCTTTAGTGCTCTGGGCCAGCTACGGGAGGACGCTGTGCTTGGACCATGCGCTCCTCTCATCCACATCTTCTTTCTTCTCATCCCCCGAGGACACAAATGCAAAACTATCCCTCTTTCCAGTTCCTTCCACTTCCACCGCCTTCTTCTCAACCCTCAGAGAAACAACATGGCTACCATTACCTGACAGTAAAACTCACAGGTTCTGGTAGTCCTATCATGCCTGGCACTTCTTTCTCTTCTCTCTGACACTGTGGAGCAGAACAGTAGTGTTTGTGAATCAAACACTGTGTAGCACAGTCACAGTACAGAAAACATTCAGACAAACACATCAACCTGTTCTTCCCTCCTTTCGTTCTTAACAAAAGAAAATGTTACTTAACCTAGCCTAGACTTGTCTGCTAGCAAATACCGAAACTAGGCAAGTCATTGTATGTGATGAATGGGAATTATTCTCATACATTAAGGAGGAAGTAGTTGGTGCTGCTTTAACCAATACACCAGAGCTTAAATATACACCATGTAAAATTAAATGAGAGATAGTATATGAGCCATTGTAACCTTCAATGGATTGTGTCCATTCTCTTTACAGAGCACAATGTGTCGCATGCAGTACACTCCCCCTCCGGCGTTGGAGGTTGCCAGTGTGCTCATCATTATGCACACCTGTCACCATCGTTACATGCACCAGCACCTCATCGTACTCACCTGGACTCAATCACCTGCCTAATTACCTTCCCTATGTGTCACTCCCTTTGGGGGTTTTTCCATAGGCGTTATTGATTATGTTACTGTGTTTCATGTCTGTATGCTACTCATGTTATTTATTATTAAAGTCACTCCCTGAACTTGCTTCCCGACTCTCAATGCAATCGTTACAGAATAACATCTCACCAAAGGGAAGCATCAGGGAATGTTTTTTTATTTTTGTTAGGGTAGGTGACATCGGGTCCAAGTGCCGCTGCCAGAGCAACCGAGGATGCCTCAGCTGACTCGTCAGTCTTGCATACCTCAGCCGGCACGTCAGGTTTTCAAGACCCGTTTGGCCCGTCAAGCGTCTGTCACCATCGTTACACACACCAGCGCCTCATCGTACTCACCTGGACTCAATCACCTGCCTAATTACCTTCCCTATATACAGTTGAAATCGGAAGCTTACATACACCTTAGCCAAATACATTTAAACTCAGTTTTTCACCATTCCTGACATTTAATCCTAGTAAAAATTCCCTGTCATAGGTCAGTTAGAATCACCACTTTATTTTAAGAATGTGAAATGTCCGAATAATAGTAGAGATAATGATTTATTTCAGCTTTTATTTCTTTCATCACATTCCTAGTGGGTCAGAAGTTTACATACACTCAATTAGTATTTGGTAGCATTGCCTTTAAATTGTTTAACTTAGGTCAAGCATTTCGGGTAGCCTTCCACAAGCTTCCCACAATAAGTTGAGTGAATTTTGGCCCCTTCCTCCTGACAGAACGGGTGTAACTGAGTCAGGTTTCTAGGCCTCCTTGCTCGCACACGCTTTTTCAGTTCTGCCCACAATTTCTATAGGATTGAGGTCAGGGCTTTGTGATGGCCACTCCAATACCTTGACTTTGTTGTCCTTAAGCCATTTTGCCACAACTTTGGAAGTATGCCTGGGGTCATTGTCCATTTGGAAGACCCATTTGCGACCAAGCTTTAGCTTCCTGACTGTCTTCAGATGTTTCTTCAATATATCCACATAATTTTCCTTCGTCAGGATGTCATCTATTTTGTGAAGTGCACCAGTCCCTCCTGCGGCAAAGCACCCCCACAACATGATGCTGCCACCCCCGTGCTTCACTGTTGGGATGGTGTTCTTCAGCTTGCAAGCGTTACCCTTTTTCCTCCAAACATAACGATGGCCATTATGGCCAAACAGTTCTTTTTTTTGTTTCATCAGACCAGAGGCCATAAACTGCACATGGGGACAAAAATTGTATTTCTCCAAAAAATACTTTTTGGAGAAATACAATTTTTGTCCCCATGTGCAGTTTATGGTGGTTTTGGAGCAGTCGCTTCTTCCTTCCTGAGCGGTATGACAGCTGCGTGGTCCCATGGTGTTTATACTTGCGTACTATTGTTTGTACAGACGAACGTGGCATTTGGAAATTGCTCCCAAGGATGAACCAGGTCTACAATTTTTTTTCTGAATTCTTGGCTGATTTCTTTTGATTTTCCCTTGATTTCGAGCAAAGAGGCATTGAGTTTGAAGGAAGGCCTTGAAATACATCCACAGGTACACCTCCAATTGACTCAAATTATGTCAATTAGCCTATCAGAAGCTTCTAAAGCCATTACATAATTTTCTGGAATTTTCCAAAGTGTTTAACCTCTAAAGGACCGTGTCCTGCCCTCGGGACGCTTGAGCTAACGTGCGCTAATGTGATTAGCATGACGTTGAAAGTGATAAGAACATTTCCTAGGACATAGACATGTCTTATGTGGGCAGAAAGCTTAAATTCTTGTTAATCTAACTGCACTGTCCAATTTACAGTAGCTGTTACAGCGAAAGAATGCCATGCTATTGTTTGAGGAGAGTGCACAGTTTTGTACTTGAAAATGTATCAATAAACCAATAGGGAGATTTGGGCAGACTTGATACAACATTTTGAACAGTATTGCAATGGTTCATTGGATTTGTCTAAAACTTTGCACATACACTGCTGCCATCTAGTGGCCAAAATCTAAATTGCTTCTGGACTCCTAAGTAATATTATGTCCTTTCTCTTTCATTTAAAAAAGATGTGACAAAAATAAATATATATATATAAATATATGTTTTTTTCTTTATATTATCTTTTACCAGATCTAATGTGTTATATTCTCCTACATTAACTTCACATTTCCAAAAACAAAAGTGTTTCTTTTAAAATGGTATCAAGAATATGCATATCCTTGCTTCAGGTCCTGAGCTACAGGCAGTTAGATTTGGGTATGTCCTTTTAAGCGAAAATAGAAAAAAAGGGTCTGATCCTTAAATGATGTCAATTAGCCTATCAGAAGCTTCTAAAGCTATGAAATCATCAACTTAGTGTACGTAAAATTTCTGACCCACTGGAATTGTGATATAGTGAATTATAAGTGAAATAATCTGTCTGTAAACAATTGTTGAAAGAATGACTTAGTAGATGTCCTAACCGACTTGCCAAAACTATAGTTTGTTAACATGAAATCTGAGGAGTGGTTGAAAAGTTTTAATGACTTCAACCTAAGTGTATGTAAACTTCCGACTTCAACTGTATAGGCGTTATTGATTCTGTTACTGTGTTTCATGTCTGTACGCTTGTCACAAGTGGGTAGTGAGAGAGACCAAGGCGCAGCGCAGTGATAGTTCGACATTTTAATGTTAAGACAAATCAAATATTGACAATGACGAACTGTCCAAAACAAAACACGAAATAACAAACGGAATACACTTACTTCACCCGTGACTGGAGGAATAACGACCCACACAAAGGTGAAGGACATACAAACATATATAAGATCCCTAATTAGAGACAATGCGGTGCAGCTGCCTCTAATTAGGGATCCAACCCAAAACCCACACAGAAACAGAAATGAATAGAAACTGTCAGACTCTGACCATAGCTACATAGAGAAGCAAATAGGCTTCTCTATGGCCAGAGCCTGACAACGCTACTCGTGTTTCTTGTTTTGTTCCTTGTGTTATTTATTATTAAAGTCACTCACTGAACTGGATTCCAGACTCCCAGCGTACACAATACCCAATGACAGTTTTACTACTGCAAACCTGCTGTGTGTGTTTGTTGTTGTTGTGGGAACTGTGGTATCACTGTACAGAGATGTATTACTGTGAAATGAGACATGTTATTGTGCAGGGGCGTATACAATGCAGGGAAATGGCACTTGCTATTTAAACTTCATGCATGCTTTAACTCTATCTTCCATTTTAATGCCTCCCCAAAGCTAGTGTAACGCTGCTCTGAAGTACAATCACATATTGTATTGACATCTGAAAGCCTGGTGAAATAATGTGAAAATATAATTTTCTGTCAAGTGAGGTTAGTCTTTCACAATCACAGACACACAAGTAAAAAACCATTGTGAATAAATGGATGAATGTTTGAGACAAATCCATTTTCATCACTTTGAGGCAATAAGTGAACACTAGCACAGACTGCGGCTGTCAACAGGCTAATATATGGTTCTAGGATAAGATAAGGCCTATTCTATCTCCAAAGTTTTAATTTGGAAGAGGGAGAGAAGTGGAGAGAGAGAGATTGATAGAGGGAGGGAGGGAGGGAGAGAGAGATGTGTGATTGTTAGCGAGCCTGCGTGTGTGTGTTTTTCTGGTGTTCATACGGTTTGGCTGACTATTGGATCTGTAAGCAGGCAGCTTTACTTCATGGATCCCTGCAACCATCCAAGCAGGTCTTAATCTCTGTGTGCTCCACGTGTCGATTACCATGGGCAAACACGGTAGTCCAAAGGCAGTAGTTCGGCCCTGCTTCCCTTGCTGTTCTCCAAGCACCAAGTCACTTTACTGTACCGATCTATCCAAACACCTTCTCTGCACAACCAATAAACCACAATGATATAACCCAAGGGAGTTACCTAAAGCTTATGTAGTTTTAATTGTATTCTGTGACATGATCTGACTGTTATTATACAGTAATTTTAGGCGGCTCAGTAATTTATAGTCTGTATAAATGTAGTTCTTTGAGTTGTATAATGTAGATGCTCATAGAAGTTTATCTGTGTGGATAATGATTTGATACCGTGATAAAGTAGAGGATCCTACGTAGCAGAGACTAATAGATTCCCCCTCAGATGTTTGGCTGATATCGGTATCAGTTACAGTTAAACTGTTGCCATGGAAGATTCACCATGTCCATTGATTTTGTGGTCTTCATTTGATTCTGAGAACAAATGTCTTGGTTTATCGCTGTTTCAAAAGTATTTCAGTCAAACCACACACTTTAGTGTGTTCTTATTTTCATACTGTAATTTGATCCCAGTTTAAACTACAATGTGTCAACCAGACCTGGGTGCAAATACATGTGTATTTTATTATTTGTTATTGAAATTCTTATTTAAATAGCTTACTATTTGAAAGTATTTTCAAATACTATGTTCAAATGCATGGGTGTGTATTTGAGTATTTTCAAATACATGCCAATACTTTCACATTTTAGTCATTTAGCAGACGCTCTTATCCAGATACGTTTTTTTGTACTGGTCCCCCGTGAGAATCAAACCCACAACCCTGGCGTTGCAAGCACCATGCTCTACCATCTGAGCCACACAGGCCTTTCCAAGTGTATTTCCAAATACATTCCAATATTCAACAACTTATCTTTTCAACAAATAAAAAAAGTGAATTCTTACATCAAAAGGTATGTGAAAGTAATTGAGATATTTGAAATAGCATTTGAACCCAGGTCTGGTGTCAATAAAGGTATGTCCCGAGAGAGGGCTGAAGCAAAAATAACCCTCCAGGTCAGATTTCATACTTGCTTAATTTATTTTTCCTTACACATTCTCATTTACATCAAATCTAATTATATTTGTCACATACACAGTTTAAAATAGGTATATAAGGTGCAGTGAAATGCTTGTGTGCTAGCTCACTTAACATTGCAGTACAATAATCAATATAATAAAGAGTCAAATAAAAAATGATAGAGGTAATATGCCTAGTAATAGCCTGATATGTACACAATGTACTTAAAAAAAAAAAAAAGGGTTCCAAAAGGGTTTTTCGTCTGTCCCCATAATATAATATTTTTTGGTTCCAGCTAGAACCCTTTTTGGTTCCAAGTAGAACTATTTTGGGTTACATGTAGAACCCTCTGTGGAAAGGTTTTACCTGGAACCAAAAGGGTTTTACCTGGAACCAAAAAGGGTTCTTCAAAGGGTTCTCCTGTGGGGACAGCCGAAGAACCCTTTTATGTTCTAGATAGCACCTTTTTTCTAAGCATGTAGGATATACAGTATAGATAAATAATGTGCTCTGTCAAGTACAAATAGAAAGTGGGTAGTGTCTTGGTCGCGCGGTTCAATGAATAGTATATAATAAAACAGCAGATTTGACTGTGTGCTTGTGTGTGTTTGTTTATGGGTTGTGTGTATGTGTGTGTGTGTGTGTGTGTGTGCTTGTGTGTGTTTGTTTATGGGTTGTGTGTATGTGTGTGTGCTTGTGTGTGTTTGTTTATGGGTTGTGTGTATGTGTGTGTGTGTGTGTGTGTGTGCTTGTGTGTGTTTGTTTATGGGTTGTGTGTGTGTGTATGTGTGCTTGTGTGTGTTTGTTTATGGGTTGTGTGTATGTGTGTGTGTGTGCTTGTGTGTGTTTGTGTGTGTGTGTGTGTGCTTGTGTGTGTTTGTGTGTGTGTGTGTGTGTGTGTGTGCTTGTTTATGGGTGGTTGTGTGTATGTGTGTGTATGTGTATGTGTGCTTGTTTATGGGTGGTTGTGTGTATGTGTGTGTATGTGTATGTGTGCTTGTTTATGGGTGGTTGTGTGTATGTGTGTGTATGTGTGTGTATGTGTGCTTGTGTGTAAGGGTTGGATGTGTGGAGAGTCAGTGCAAATAGTCACTAAGGTGCAGGTCTGTGCAGGGAGACAGCTAGGGTTAGCTGTTCAGCACTGATGGCCTGGTGGTAGAAGCTGTCTCCGAGCCTGTTGGTCCGAGACCCGATGCTCCGATACCGCTTGCTAGATGGTAACCGAGTGAACATCGTGGCTCGAGTGACTGGAGTCCTTGCCAATCTTTCGGGCCTTCCTCAAACACCGCCTGGGAGCTCGCCCTCAGTGATGTATTGGGCCGCCCGCACCACCCTCAGTAGAGTCTTGCGATTGAAGGCAGTGCAGTTGCCGTACCAGGCGATGATGCAGCAGGTCACGATGCTCTCGATGGTTCAGCTGTAGAACTTCTTGAGGGCCCTTGACACATTTTGTCAGTTGCTTGATGTTGAAGAGGCACCTGTTGCGCCTGCTTCACTACAGTGTCTGTGTGATTGGTCCATGTCAGGTCCTCTTTGCACAAAGGAACTTGAAGCTTTTGACCATCTTCACAATGACTAGGATTTAGGTAACAAAAACATACCTTTGTGTATCAACAAAGGTATGGCCAGCAGGAGGGTGCCTGTGAGGGTTCTTTCAGGGCAGATTTCATGCTTTCTTTGTTTATTTTGTTTATCTTATTTAGAACAATGACTAGGATTTAGGTTCTTATTTACAACAATGACTAGGATTTAGGTTCTTATTTACAACAATTTAAACTTTTAACCAGCTCATCCTTCTCATGATACCATCACCATCTTCTGGTTTCTGTTGGGTGGTGTAAAAGCACCAACAACATAAAACTGCTTCCCCTTTCAATGTTAAACTTTTTCAATCACATCGCCATAAACACCTCTTCATCCCAGCTAAAAATTACCTGCCTGGGAAACTCAAGCTATGACCCCAGTATGATATAATCCATCATAGCGTCTTTCAGAAGTCACATTCACTGTGAACCAGAGTACAGTTCTATAGAGGCAGACCTCACTCCTACTTACTTCCCCTCTCTCATGGCAGTCAGACGTGTTAATTACTGCTCATTAGGCCCATGGTGACGGGTTTACGACAGATCACAAACACTTCATTCTGTTGGGTAAAGATGTTGACGGGGTCATGTGAGGTCTATAAAACAAGAGGAAATACCAGACACACAATCCTCCCTGTTGCAGTTGCACCTCCTAAACATAAATCGTAATAGTCCCTTATTTTGCAGTTATAAGGTCTCAAGGGATGCTGTTGCCATAGTTCGCTTGCGGCTGGAAATGGAACATGGAACTAATGAGACTGGGCTCTGCTCTACCCTGTGAACGGTTCACACTGGGATAGGGGTGCCCATGATTCAGTCTACTTTTTTAGGTACAGCGATATCCACTTTCTCTCCGCCCATCAGTGGTGATTTTCTGAACCTCCATTACCTTGGACTGGATTAATGGTAAAACACTGGTAAAACATCCCACCCTTCCTCTGCATTTACCTGACATACTGTATTAACCACCCCTTAAAAGGTCCCAAACAGTCATTCTGATTCCCATGTAAAATAAACT
Organism: Thymallus thymallus; assembly: GCA_023634145.1. Taxonomy (NCBI): domain Eukaryota; kingdom Metazoa; phylum Chordata; class Actinopteri; order Salmoniformes; family Salmonidae; genus Thymallus; species Thymallus thymallus. The sequence continues at coordinate 16,838,071 of CM042393.1, forward strand.
TTTGAGTGACTAAAATATCACCCACAATATTTTTTGGTATAGAAATGCTTTTTTTTTTTTTTTTAAGTACCAGGAAGTTTGAAAAGACAGGCTGAATAGGTGGGGAGCTTATATTCATGAGCTTGCCTTGACTGACAGCTCTCTGAAACGCCTATGTCACGAAACTTGGATGCAGTGAGCAGTGTTGTAGTAAAACCATCTCGAGCTCAGCGTCAATGATGTCAATTTATTTTTATACAACTCCCGTTTGGCATGTCTCTTGTGATGCGGTTCACAGCATCACTAACGGATATGTTGACATGACAACTGCATCAGCGTTTTGAACGACCCTTCACACCCTTTTGTTCCAATCTGGCTGAAAACCTAGCTTGCCAGCTAACACCATATACAGATGAAAAGGGAAGACATAAGTATTTTTGCCATAGATTAATAGTGTAAACTTTTAATTATATCAAGCTATATTATTATTATTTTTTTTTTTATGTAATCCAATTTAAGAACCTTTGCTACCTTCTCCTCTTGTACTTTTCGCTGAATTCTTTTCTTGCTGTTCTTTATGTTTGTAAGGCATGGTTGCTGCTCGCTCGGCTTGCAGATGTGCTCAGCTTGTCAGTCTTGACCTTTAGATTTGGCACCTAAACTAGCTATATCTCGTCATGATGAAATAGAGACTTGGCATTGGACAACATACATATTACCCAGCATTCAATGCATTTCTGTATATGAAAAAAGTACAAAATAAAATAAGAAAATTATTAATTTAGTTGAGTATTATTCATAGTTTATGTAGAATAAGCATATCGTTTTGTTATAGATAGCTATTTTACCCAAGAAAAGGAAAACCATGACAGAGAAGTGTTTGAGTTTGAGGGTATAAATAGCAAGTGGCACATTATCAGTGTCACGTTTAATTCGGCATATTTCCAAAGTAGACAATTCAAGCGAAGGTGTATCCTCTCAACACCCAGCTGGAGCCAGTGCAACTGCACTACCTGCACTGTCTATATTTACGCCTCTGGTGACACACATTTTTACAGTATTTATGGAAGAAGCTTGCTCCCTTACACAAACAGTGTTTGAGTAGTAGTTCCTACTTTAGGTGTCTTGTCTGTTACCTCAGATGAGAAGTTTTGTTAACACCAACCTCCTGTCCTACTCCTTCTCTATTTCTCCTCTTTTGTCTGTTGAGTTGTGGGAGCAGTGGCGTAGCTTCAGCCGGTGCGGTCGCACCAGGGCCCACGACAGATCTGCGGAGCCCCGGGCCCCCTATGTCATTTGAATACCGCCCCACCAAGCCCAAGTATTAATTATTGACGCGGGTCCATCACGTCTACAATTTGACAAGAAGATCTTTCTTTAAGGTAGGCTATATGATAAATGATCCCACTGATGGTTTCACCAACAAAATGTTTTTTGCCACTACATAAGTCGGCATGATATTTTAGTGTATTGATTACAATAAATCAAATTATTTTGCTAAATAAATCATATTATTCAATAGTTTCAATACCATGTCAAGATAATGAAATGCATTCTGGGATTCATTGTGCAAATACTCTCCAAAGCGTTGTTGTTTCTTTCATCGTTTTAAGCAACAATTGAGCTAGCTATCAAGAGACAGCGGTCGGAAAAAAAATAGAGAAAGTCGAGAATAGAAAATTACAGATTTAAAAATCAGCAATGTATCATCACAAAAGTGGATCCCAAAAGAGGAAGGCCAAAAATGAGAAAGCAAAGGAGGTATCAAAATGAGTTAAATTAGATTCCTTTTTCAAATGCAGTTCAAGTGCAGCCATTGCTAGCACAAGCAATGTAGCGGGACCAGAAGAGGATGTAGGTTTATCATTGCCAGCAGCACTTAGCGGGTCAAGTGAGCCAAGGCCAAGCTGTCCCATCGTGCCAGAAGAAGCAACTTTGACAGAGGAGGATACAGGTTGTCAGGTATCGGCGGATACGACCATGAGCACCTGCCAGGCCGGACAAGCTATCCCCGGGAGGAAGAGGAGCAGGGCGAGGCTAGAATTGTGGCGGCTGAGGAAACGGGTGGAAGTGGGACAGACCTATCCAACTGACCGGGCATTATGCAACAAATGTGGATGCAAAAGTTAAACGTTGTCTCCAAAATGCTACAGGCCAAAGACGCAGACCTGCACAGGGCAGTCAGCCTACTCAAGGACATGATAGAGGTCCTGTCCGGATTCCGGCAGGATTTTGAGAAGGCCAAAGTCACTGCAAATATCCTTGCCGACAAATGGGGAGCTCAGAGCGCATTTGAAGACACTCTGAGAAGGAAGGAGAGGCGTCATTTTGATGAGCTATGGAAGGACGAGCGACTGTCTGATGGGGAGAGTAGTTTTAGAGTCAATGTCTTTAATGCAAACCTTGACATCATTATCCACCAGCTGTCAAACAGATTTAAAAGTCTGCGGGCAACATCGAGTCTGTTTGACTCCATCCATCCCACTACCCTGGCCAACGCAGATGGTGATGCGCTCTACGAGTCCGCCAGTCAACTGGCTGAACATTACAGCAAAGATATATCAGCAAGGAAACCATCTTGTGGTGCACGGCCGCTGAGCCATTTCATTGTCATCATAGCCTATACGTTTAACTAGGCTATAAGAATAGTAAGCACATCCGCATCATATACTGTTAAAAGGCATGCTGCCATTTGTTTGAAACAGCAATCTGTTTGAATGCTCCACTTGGTTGATTTGCTGGTGTTTTTGCTATAGGCATCTGTGGGAGGCAGATCATTTGAAATACTGGCATGTCAGTTTTGCTGCCGTGCATAACTTCAGCGAGCATGTACTGGGTCATTGTCACGATGTGGTGTGTCGGCAGACCAAGACGCAGCGCAGTTGTAGTTGAACATACGTTTAATTAGAATAATAGAAAACAAAAACGGCACTCACAAGTGCATGCCCACACACTCCATAAACATCCAACATGAAGATAATGACCCACAACAAGGTGTGGGACATCCCTACTTAAATAGAATCCCCAATCAGAGACAACGCATAGCAGCTGCCTCTAATTGGGGATTCAACACAAAACAAACTAGATCTAGAATTACTAGATCTGTCAGGTTCTGACCATGGCTAAATAGAGGAGCCAAAGGCCTCCCTATGGCCAGAGCCTGACAGTCATTAGCTGTGTTTCGGTGTTTCTCTCAAGAGATTGATCTATATATTTATGTTTTATAATATAGGCTATTGCCTACTATTTGCAGATAAAATAGGGTGTTTTTTGACCGCTTTGTGCGGGTTAATTTATACGGGTTAATTTCTGACCACCGTCCATGGTGCCAAATGTATTGGCTATATTGCGGCTTCTCTGGTAACAGCTTCAAATGTGCCCTTAGATGAGGTTCTACTCTGCTGTTACAATGCTTATTAATATTAACACACAGCCTTACCAACAAAAGTATTTACATTTTAAGGGAAATATGGGTGGTGATAGGGGCCCGTAATTTTTTTCCGTCATGATTAAGCTACGCTACTGTGTGGGAGGGTGTGCGGAACACAAGCTCCTCTAAATGTGTTTGCACAGGCGAGAGGAACAAAGACGAGTTGTGTCATACCACTGATACGGGACGAAAGGGAAAAGAGGCTCCTTGGGGGATGTCCACTAAATCACATTCACAACCTATAACAACCCCCACCACCCAACTCAACCCAATCATCTCCCCTTCTTTCCATTTCAACCATGTGCAGCTTGCAGAATGCTGTTATTATGTTACCCATAGCAGCTTTGTTTACAGCTTTGCTGTTACTGTACCTATGACGTTGTTAACAGAGAATGTGACAAGAGTTCCATCCCTCATCTCTCATGTCAGGGTTCCATGGAATCCTTCATACACTAGACTAGAGTAATGGACTGGCCATCCGTTATCACTGGTATTCATCACTACAAGACTGACTACCATGGTGTTCAGTTACAACATCATCTTGTTTTGTCACTCACTCTGTTTCTCTTTGTCTTTTTTTCCCTTCATTTTCCTGTCTAACCAAAACACACACACGCTACACACACACGCAGGCTGTGGGGACTGGAAGGGTCATGGGAGAGAAGATGGGACATGTTAGCTTTGTTTAAAAATAGTAGTTATTTTATTTGGACCCTGCGGACAAGCATATGTGGCATGAAGCACAGTAGAGGCTCTGTTTTAGGGGGGATAGTGGGCGGGGTCAATATCCCCTCAATCGTTTAACTTCCATTAAATAAATGTCTTTACTTGAATTTGGTGTGATTCTTGAAAGCAAGGAAAACTTTAGAAATCTGACCAACTTCTTCTTATTTAACTTCCGCTGGCACCTGAAGTGCCACAACCGTAAAAGCTAGCAACACCAAAACAACTTTAAAACGTGCAGTCTGACTGTCTTCAGTGTGCTTTAAAAAATGTTTTGCATATTACTAATACTTTTCACACTACAATCATATTTGTATTGGCCGTAGACTTGAATAGGAACATTTAAGCTAGAAACGCTATTCTGGAATAGGTTGCTTTTATGAAGATTTTTTAAATCATTTATAACTTTGATCTATAACCATTTTATATTTGCATAAAAGGTTAATAGGCTTCAATAGGAAGTATTTGGATTCACCACTGCTTTTGAATTGTTAATGCTGGATGGATCTTCTACTTAAAAACTCTACACCCCCAAGGTCTGGATGAGGAACTGGACCTAGCATATTTTTTGTAATGTGTCTAAACTCTGTAGGTGCTTCTTCTTAAGTATGTGTCTCCTCTAGTTAGTTAGTTTGTAGCCTACAGCACATGCTTGAATGATTTTGTTGAGCAATCATTCAGAATGTGATTCTGATGTAATATGAGTTGGTTTGGAGTGTTTTTTACAACCTGATCTCCCAGAATACGTGAAATGAACACGACCCCTTAACCCCGATTTACGTGGTGGTGGCACGGAATGTGTTGAAATTACGTGTCGGCACCACGGAAACAACACCCATACAAAGTCAATGAGGCTCATTTGTCAGTTGGCGCGGTAAATGTTGTTTTATAGTTTACTAAACGTCCTCCTTTTATAATGTATTATAGTGAATTTGTTCCAATTTTTGTTGTCTAAATAACAGTAAATTGTTTGTGATATAACTGTAACGTCTCAGTCCGACATACAGAAGGAGCCGGAGGCACAGATGTTATTTCCAACACTTTATTAAGGCTAAACTAAACTCAGGCAGCTATAGGCTACTGCCCACGCCCTAACTACATGCACTCAATCAAGTATAAACACACGGAACAGAAACGAGAAAGGAGAATATGCTAACACTTATTGCTAACACACAGGAACACAAGTTGGAACATGCTACAAGGAAAAACAAGACTGACTAAAAACCCCCCTAAACTTCCCCTATATAACTGTTACCCTGGTAACCCTCAGGTGCCGCCCCCCACGATTAACTGACCACCCTGAGCACCAATCAGCAGGGCGATCAGGAACTTTACACAGTACAGGGTCCCCACATAACTATCAATTTATAGATGGAGTAGTTTTAAAGAATGGCCCGAGGCTGTGTTGTTCCCTTTACGTTATTAAACCCTTTACGATATTTTATTATTTTCAAATGTATTTTCTGTCATAGCAGCGAATATTATTAATAATTATTCTTATGAATCAGAAGACTTTCAGTGGTTACCACGGCAACGATATGTCACGTTACGCACCGTAACGCACGCTTCTTACCCATAATCACTTTTACCACTCATTTCACCCGCCAATTGACTACAGTAAGTATCTCAACCCGTATGCAATACTTATCTAATTTAACTTTATAACTAATTTAACTGATACTCTGGCTATGCACTTTTATGTTGTTTATAATTTTTATACAGATTATTTGTTACTTATATGATATTTGTTTCACTTCTCTATCCATTGGCTGATGTGTATTTATTTGTTTATTTATTTTTATGTTTTATTCTTTATGAAAACGTGTACTGTAACTAAATTATTTTTGTATTACAAGTTCAATTTATTTTTTCTGCAAATTGTAACAAATGTGATCTGCAATAAATAAATTTAAACAAAAATAAGTCTTACAAAAGGGTGGTCAGTTAATCGTGGGGGGCGGCACCTGAGGGTTACCAGGGTAACAGTTATATAGGGGAAGTTTAGGCGGGTTTTTAGACAGTCTTGTTTTTCCTTGTAGCATGTTCCAACCTGTGTTCCTGTGTGTTAGCAATAAGTGTTAGCATATTCTCCCGTTTCTGTTCCGTGTGTTTATACTTGATTGAGTGCATGTAGTTAGGGCGTGGGCAGTAGCCTATAGCTGCCTGAGTTTAGTTTAGCCTTAATAAAGCGTTGGAAATAACATCTGTGCCTCCGGCTCCTTCTGTATGTCGGACTGAGACGTTACAGTTATATCACAAACAATTTACTGTTATTTAGACAACAAAAAAATTGAACAAATTCACTATAATACATTATAAAAGGAGGACGTTTAGTAAACTATAAAACAACATTTACCGCGCCAACTGTGTGACGTTGTTGAACCAGGGAATCCGTGTGTCCACCATGACAAATGAGCCTCATTGACTTTGTATGGGTGTTGTTTCCGTGGTGGTGGCACGGAATGTGTTGAAATTACGTGTCGGCACCACGGAAACAACGTAAATCGGGGTTAAGGGGTCGTGTTCATTTCACGTATTTCTGGGAGATCAGGTTGGTTTTTTAACATGACTGATGACTCAGCAAAATGTGTCTACCAATTTTCTCTGTAACAACAACATGTAAAAAAAACGGTTTGGGGCATCAACGACAAGCACAGCAAAGGTGAAAATAAGGCCACATGAAGAAATGGGTGAACTTCCCCTTTAAGGTCAATCCCTGATTACTACATCACTACCACTACCTCCACTACTACTATTTCACAACGATAAACACTTAAAGACTAGCAGGCCACACATTATTTTAGGAACTGTCCTTTTCTAGTTAATTATTTTAATTAATTACTTGTTTAAAACAGCAATACATTTACGTCATATCTTAAAAGTGTTTAAAACAGGTCATATTCTGTAATATCTGATTCATCCAATTGATACACCAATAGATAGGACTTAATTGATTATATTGTTTGCACACCAGCTGTCTTTTCCAATGGCATGATGCATATTTGATTTAGTAAATTTGGGCCATGTGTGTAACTGAACCTTCAACAAAAATAATCAAGAAAGTACATGATGGGGCCTCCCGAGTGGTGCAGTGGTCTAATCTTGATTTAATTCCACCTGTATATAAGGTCCCACAGTTGACAGTGCATGTCAGAGAAAAAACCAAGCCATGAGGTTGAAGGAATTGTCCGTAGAGCTCCAAGACAGGATTGTGTCGAGGCACAAATCTGGGGAAGGGTACCAAAAAATGTCTGCAGCATTGAAGGTCCCCAAGAACAAATGGAAGAAGTTTGGAACCACCAAGACTCTTCCTAGAGCTGGCCGCCCGGCCAAACTGAGCAATCGGGGGAGAAGGGCCTTGGTCAGGGAGGTAACCAAGAACACGATGGTCACTCTGACAGAGCTCTAGAGTTCCTCTCTGGAGATGGGAGAACCCTCCAGAAGGACAACCATCTCTGCAGCACTCCACCAATCAGGCCTTTATGGTAGAGTGGCGAGACGGAAGCCACTCCTCAGTAAAAGGCACGACAGCTCGCTTGGAGTTTGCCAAAAGGCACCTAAAGGACTCTCAGATGACAAAAAACAAGATTCTCCGGTCTGATGAAACCAAGATTAAATTATTTGGCCTGAATGCCAATCATCACGTCTGGAGGAAACATGGCACCATTGCAGCATCATGCTGTGGGGATGTTTTTCAGCAGCAGGGACTGAGAGACTAGTCAGTATCGAGGGAAAGATGAAAAGAGCAAAGTACAGAGAGATCCTTGATGAAAACCTGCTCCAGTGTGCTCAGGACCACAGACTGGGGTGAAGGTTCACCTTCCAACAGGACAACGACCCTAAGCACACAGCCAAGACAACGCAGGAGTGGCTTCGGGACAAGTCTCTGAATGTCCTTGAGTGGCCCAGCCAGAGCCCGGACTTGGAACAAATCAAACATCTCTGGAGAGACCTGAAAATAGCTGTGCAGCAATGATCCCCATCCAACCTGACAGAGCTTGAGAGGATCTGCAGAGAAGAATGGGAGAAACTCCCCAAATACAGGTGTGCCAAGCTTTTAGTGTCAAACCCAAGAAGATGCTGTAACCGCTGCCAAAGGTGCTTCAACAAAGTACTGAGTAAAGGGTCTGAATACTTATGTAAATATGATATTTCCGTTGTTTAATTGTAATAAATTTGCAAAAATTACTTTAAAACTGTTTTTGATTTGTCATTATGGGGTATTGTGTTTAGATTGATGAGGAAAAACAACAATTTAATTAATTTTTGAATAAGGCTGTAACGTAACAAAATGTGGAAAAAGTCAAGGGGTCTGAATACTTTCCGAATGCACTGTAAATCTGTCACATCAACTATTGGTGGACTTTATCCTCAGGGATTCCAACCATAGCCATGAGAAGCACTTTGGTGGTGCTCTAATACAGGACTAGTAAATGCCCAGTGCACTACTTTTGTGATTTTGTATATTTTTTTACTTTTACCCTTTTTTCGTGATATCCAATTGGTAGTTACAGTGTTGTCACATCGCTGAAACTCCTGCATGGACTCGGTAGAGGCGAAGGTCGAGAGCCTTGCTTCCTCCGAAACACGACCCTGCCAAGCCACACTGCTCACTTAACCCAAATGCCAGCTGCACCAATGTGTCAGACGAAACACCATACAACTGGTGACCAAAGTCAGCGTGCATGCGCCTGGCCCGCCACAAGGTGTCGCATGAAGGGACAAGGACATCCCGGCCGACCAAACCCTCACCTAACCCGGACGACGCTGGGCCAATTGTGCGCCGCCTCATGTGTCTCCCAGTTGCAGCCGGCTGCGCCAAGCCTGGGATCAAACCCTGGTCTGTAGTGACACTTCTATCACAGCGATGCAGTGCCTTAGACCGCTGAGCCACTTGGAAGGCCAAACTAAAAGAATTTAAGTGTTTACCAGCATTTGTAACTTGAGTCTAGCCCACTTCAGTTTTCACATAGAAATATGTATTTCAAGAAACTGGAAAACATATATCAAGCAAGTATTTTTATATTCCACAAATATTATCAGTTTTGTACAGATAATTATAATTTATTCTTTTTCCATTTTAGTAGATGCTCTTATCCAGAGCAATTTATAGTAGTGAGTGCATACATTTTCATACTGGTCCTCCTTGGGAAGGAACCCACAACCCTAGCATTGCAAGCATCATGCTCTACCAACTGAGCCACATCATCATATCACATAACCACAAACCACTTGATATCTCAATGTACTCAATTACTGTATTGTGCATTGTTTTTCTTCATGGTGATGGAAAGTCTACAGGTACAAACTTAGATTACCAGCCTATGTACAATACAGTAATGTACATTTACATTAAGTGGTTTGTAAGGATGGTAAATTAGTATGGCACAAAAAGTGGTTGTTCTCTATGTTATTTGATAAAGAAAAATATTTAATTTGATGTGGATGTTTTGGTTTCACTTTTTGATGTCAATGTTTGAGGACAGGGTTTTGTTCTATCGCAGAGAAGGGGACAGGGCAACAACTGTTACAATTCCAGCTATTGAATCCTGCAAGATACTGTTCTTATTATTATTTTTTATTTTTTCAGGGGTTGCTGCAGCACCCCTACTTCCCTCGGCTATGCTTTCTATGCAAATTATTGCTGTGAAGTTCAGGCATGCATGGAATGTAATTGAAATGCGTGTTATTGTTGATGCCACGCAACCCGCACCCTCCCCTGCCCACGAACGACCTCTATAGAAGCAGTTCAACACATCACCACCAGTTGATCCTAGTACTTCAACACAATACCCCGCTGCATTGTGCATTTAAGACACTCAACTGCATGTATTAAGCCTTCACTCAACTGCCGAACAATCCGCGGCATTTACAAGCGCGAGCTCTTCAGAGTAGACATTGGCACCGCACTTCAATATAGATGGAATTGTAATAATGGAATACCACTGGGTACTGTTTTCTGTCTTGTTGCAGTTATCCTTCCAAACAGGTAAGACATAATATTGGTCAACATTGTCTCTCTGCCAACAGTTGTGGGGCTAGTTGTTGATTTAGAGAAGTTTATTTTAACCCCTTAGAGGGGGATTGATCACACTTCACGAACATGATCAGCTTGGTCACTATACTAAATATATTTTTTGCCTGTTTTGTTCATTATTATTATTTGTTAGTTTTTTGTGGGCTATAAATATGCAATTTCTATTCAGTTAAGAAGTGTATTGTAGCCTAGCCTACATACATTTTCAGCAGATTAGAACTTTGTATAGTTTATGATTTTGGCAACACCGATCGTTCAGGACGTAGAGATAGCTTGTTGGTTACTGAGACCTAATGAGGAAATTTGATATTTGTGTGCTCAGCATCAGGTTGCGTTCATCTCAATAATGAATATAGTGGACCGGGCAGAGCACGGAGACATTGGCAAAAAGTAAATAAACAGCGATTTATTTATGCACAGATTGATAAGTGACCTCGTTGTAGGGTAACAAAATTGTTAGACATTATTCCAATTAGGAATATTTTTTCAATGAAAGAATAACACGTTTTGATCAACTATATGATTTGGGAACGTTAGTTCAATAGCCTAGTAGGACTATTTGTATAGGCTCGCTAAATGGTTTGTTATTTTCCAAGAGCCTCGAGACATTGACGCAGATAAGCGCTGTGCTAATCATCTCAGCATATAACTGTCATTATGGAAATGTTGGAATTCCTTGGAAGTAGGCAAATAAGCAGTGGCATTTTCTATGAATTGGTTTTGCATAGACCTACTGTGGCCCTGTGGCGTTTTTATAGTTTTTGTGACCATTAGCCTAGCCTATACAGAGAGGCTGTTGTCATACATTTTTATATCAACAATTTTTATATCAACATTTGCATTCAAACTCCGTTTTTTAAGCATTGGAATGGTGTTTTGGTGTTAGTCTTCATGTACCATATAACACAAATTTGACATGTTTTACAACATGCCTCGCCTGTGAATTTAATGTCTCACCTATAATTGCATGCCTCACGTATAGACTTGTAATTGCTTACATGGTTGAAGAATCAATCCAAACAACACCCACTTGAAAACAGGCAAAGGCAGATAAATAATGTCAGTTATCCTGTGAAATAATGCTTCCTTAAATAGAGGAATGCATTCTTCTATAGAGTGGAGTGCAGGGAAGGGGAGTTTATCTTCACAACCTGGTCTCAGACCATTTCGTATTATTCTGTACGTAAAGCAGAGACTTCATTTATAATGATATGTTACTTTTCATATGGTTACTTAAGACAGATTACTTAAGGCAAAAATGCCTAAGAACCCAAAGGTTGCGAATTAGATTCTCATCACGGACAACTTTAGCATTTTTACCAAAATAGCTACTTCTCAACTATTTGCTACTTTGCAACTACTTAGCATGTTAGCTAACCCTAACCTTAACCATTTTACCTAACCCTTCACCTAACCAGCTGTCTAAACGTCTATCAACCCAAAGGTTGCAAGTTTGAATCTCATCACGGACAACTTTAAAATTTTAGCTAATTAGCAACTTTTCAACTACTTACACATTTTTAACTGCTTTGCAACTACTTAGCATGTTAGCTAACCCTTCCCCTAACCCTAACCTTAACCATTTTAGCTTACCCTTCACCTAACCTTAACCCTTTTAACTAATCCTAACCCTAAACTTAATCCTGTAACCTAACTCCTAACCTTAACCCTAACCCTAACCTCTAGCTAATAGCGGAATTAGCGAGCTAGCTAACATTAGCCATCTAGCCACCTAGCATGAATTCGCAACATATCATTAATTTAGCAAATTCGTAACATATTGTACATTTTTTCAAATTAATAACTACATAACACATTTTGCAAATTTGTACCATATAGCACGTTTTGCTAATTTGTTACATATTGTACTTTTTGGGTGATTTTTTCCCCCGCTGTTCTACCCCATCCTCTGCCAAATTCTATTTAGGCTATATTCAAAGTGTTCTAGTTACAATAACATTTCTGTAGGGTTGAGAGCCGGAAGGGCACATAGGGAATGGGACGTGAGAGAACTTGTTTGGCCTTCAAGGTAAAATCAGGTATATTTCAAGTTGTGCCAAGAATTGTACATGGTACATCGTTTTACATCTTTGCCAAAGCGATAACTCATCAAAAGCCATATCTTCCTCTGTCCAGTGTCTGTGTTCTTTTACCCTTAATCTTTTCATTTTATTGGCCAGTCTGAGATATGGCTTTTTCTTTGCAACTCTGCCTAGAAGGCCAGCATCCCGGAGTCGCCTCTTCACTGTTGACGTTGAGACTGGTGTTTTGCGTGTACTATTTAATGAAGCTGCCAGTTGAGGACTTGTGAGGCGTCTGTTTCTCAAACTAGACACTCTAATGTACTTGTCCTCTTGCTCAGTTGTGCACCGGGCCTCCCACTCCTCTTTCTATTCTGGTTAGAGACAGTTTGCGCTGTTCTGTGAAGGGAGTAGTACACAGTGTTGTACGAGATCTTCAGTTTCTTGGCAATTTCTCGCATGGAATAGCCTTCATTTCTCAGAACAAGAATAAACTGACGAGTTTCAGAAGAAAGTTATTTGTTTCTGGCCATTTTGAGCCTGTAATCGAACCCACAAATGCTGATGCTCCAGATACTCAACTAGTCTAAAGAAGACCAGTTTTATTGCTTCTTTAATCAGCACAACAGTTTTCAGCTGTGCTAACATAATTGCAAACAGGTTTTCTAATGCAGTTAGCCTTTAAAATTCCCTTCCAGACATTACAATGAGTCTATCCTCTTATTGCTCCTCCCACCAGCCTCCTCTGATTTATAACCTGCAGTGCTGTTAAAGATAGGCACTTGTACTTCTTACTTATTTACTCCATTCTGTTAAACATACCTGTACTCTTCACCCTTCATCCACCTAAACACAACTTAGTGAAAGGCCTCCCATATAAAACTGAATTGTCATTAGCCTATAGAAACTGATCAAGGTCCATTGGAAACTAACTGTTATAATGTCAGTGCTGCAGCCTTTATGTTATGTGTTATGTGGCTTTGAGTGAGGACTGTGGTGTGTTGTCATTACGTTTTCAGTGAGTGTGTATGATATCCAGAGCCTGTTTGATCAATACTGTAATGACTATCCCAACCATGCTACTACAGGCAGCACCAGACCCACCATCACTCCTAGAGGTCTCCACCTGGTCATTCCACTCAACGCCCCCCTCAGCCTGCTTTGCCAGGGTGACCAGGTGGTGCAGTGGCAACGGGAGGACCGTCCCAAGCTGAGGGGTGAGGAGCGGACTAATGGGGCGTCCGTCCTGAAGATCCCCAGAGCTCAGCTTGGCCACATGGGCCGATACATCTGTCTGGAGGAAAGAACCGGAGAGCAGAGCTCTGTCTATGTCTACGTCAAAGGTGTGTGTGTGTTTCTGACTCAACATTCATAGCCCTGTGTGCCTGTGTAGGCATGTATATGGGAGTATTATTTATTTTTTTAGAGGGGCACTGTGTGTGGGTGTGTTTGTGCATGAAGGTGTTTACTGGATTTATTGTCACGGCTGCTCGCCTCCCCCTCCCTGGCGCTCAAGGGCACCAGGCTACCCATCAGCAGTGCTCACACGCAGCAGTGCTCATTGGACTCACCTGGACTCCTTCACCTTGTTGATTACCCCCCGCTATATCTGTATGCTCCTCTGTTTGTTCCCTGTGGCAGCATTGATTGTCATGTTCATGTCCAGATGCTGTTCCTGTTCTGTTGCATGTCCGGTATTTATTTAATGTTTCACTCCCTGCACCTGCTTCTCATCTCCTGTGTCTGGCATTATATTGATAGGTATTTGGATCAGTCTTTGGATCTTCAACACTACCTGGACTAGTGCCATGACCGTAGGGCAGTACATCTGGATAGAACTGTTTATTTCTTGTAAAGTGCCTACAGTGTGTGTGTGTGTGTGTCAGCGATTGATTGATTATTGGCTAAAGATCAAATTGGATCTGTCTCCATGTTTGAATAACATAATTAGCACTCTCTCCTAATCTCTTCTTTCAGAACTATACATACAGAACATGTCATTTGGACATCGTTCCATATACCTGAGGCTGTTTTCATACCACACTGTTGATTTTTTTTGGCAGATCCTGATAATGCCTTTAGAAAGACCATAGTGTTCAGTATCCTGACTCGTGTGGGAGACAGTGCCTCCATTCCCTGCCTAGCAACCGACCCGAGAGTGGTCAACCTGCGCCTGGAGCCGTGCCATGGCGGTGCACTCCCTAATGGTCTCCGCTATTTTGCCAGCCTTGAGCGGGGCATGGTTATCTATGACACTAAGAAGGCCTTTGAGGGCTGTTACATCTGCACTGGCAGACTGGGCGGTGCCCTCGTTAAATCACACAACTATGATCTGACTGTGCGACCAGGTAAAATAACATTAACTGTACTCCTGTGTTTGTGTTCTGGGATCTGAAGTACTGTATCCGTTACATAGTTTATTTGATATTCTCCATTTTTTTACTCAGTCCCAGATGTGCCCCCTGTGATTGAGATGCGGGGGCCCAAGAGGGTGGTCCTGACGCGGGGCCAGAATCTCACCCTGACCTGCAGCACTACCAACGTCAACGGAGACATCAAGCTGAAGTGGGCCGCTCCGCCCGGCACGGTGAGAACCCTTTGCCCTCTCTCTGGGGGGTTGGCTAGGGAGGCTGGAGGGATACCTAGAGGACAACTCTCCAATAGACTGACTGGAAGAAAGATTGAGATTGGAATTGTATTGGAATAGCGCAGTCTTTTTTATTGGATTTTTTACATTTATAAGAAAGATCTCAGAAGAATGTTTGCTAGAAAGTCCAAAATGCTCCAAGTCTTAAACATCAGTATCTTGAGAAACTAGTGTGATGTTCAGTTGGCTGTGTGTGTATGTTTACTGTGTCTCAGGTTCCTGAGGTGTGTGTGTGTGTGCTTGTGTGTGTGTGTGTGTGTGTGTGTGTGTGTGTGTGTGTGTGTGTGTGAGGTAAGCCCTCCTGTCCCCCTGCCCGGGGAGGGAAGGAATGCAGCCCAGACCAGACAGGGTTAATCTCTATAGATCTCTGGGTGTTGATTGACAGGATGCCGTATGGGCTTCGTATCCACAGCAACCGGCAGTGGAGAATGGCTCAGGCATCCTGACTGAGCCCATCACACACGTCCGCAGCGCTACACTCCACTTCAACTCTGTCGGGACACAGGATTCTGGGAGATATCGATGTGAGGGTCAGAATGAGAAGGGGATCAGCTCTGAGTCAATCTGGCTAGACGTCTATGGTGAGTATATGGCATTACAGTGTACTGCTGATCTATATTGAAATTCTCAATTTGAATGGGTTGTATTATGTATTTACATAATGTGAAACTATCGCAACACTCATTTAAAAACCTAAGCGGAAATGTTGTGGTTTTGTTAAGAAGATTCAAACGTATTTTCATGTGGGTGACTGTCAGTGTGTCTGATCTGTGGGCTGTTGTATATCTTCCAGATAGAGGTTTCATCAACTTGGCGCCGTCAGAGAACAGTACTGTGCGTGTGCGTGCTGGGGAGAGTCTGTCCCTGCGTGTGGACATGGAGGCCTATCCCAAACCACACACCTTCTCCTGGAGCTTCTCAGGCCAGCAGCTGAGGAACAACTCCGACCATGTCATTACCACACAGAACCAACAACACAGGTAAACACACAGGCAAGCACACTCACACACCAGGGTTTCCGTTAGGATAATTTGGCCGGTAAGATTTAATATACAGCGGGTGAAATAAGTATTGAACACGTCACCCTTTTTCTCAGTAAATATATTTCTAAAGGTGCTATTGACATGAAAGTTTCACCAGATGTCGGTAACAACCCAGGTAATCCATACATACAAAGAAACCAAAACAAATAAGTTCAGAAATTAAGTTATGTGTAATAATGTGAAATGACACAGGGAAAAAGTATTGAACACATGAAGAAAGGGAGGTTCAAAAAGGCATGGAAAGCCAAGACAACAGCTGAAAACTATCAATAATTAAAAAGCAATCCAGCCCCCTGTCAGTGCAAATTAATATCAGCTGGTTCAGTCCCAACTGATGGCCTACAAAAAGGTCTCATTGCCAAGGTGTCACACAAGACACATCTCATGATGGGTAAAAGCAATGAGCTGTCTCAAGACATTCGCAACCTAATTGTTGCAAAACATAATGATGGCATTGGTTATAGGCGCATTTCTAAGCTTCTGAATGTTCCAGTGAGCACTGTTGGGGCCATAATACGGAAGTGGAAAGACAATCATTTCACCATAAATTTGCCTCGACCAGGCACATTTGGCGACCGTGTCAGTGTGCATGCGGTCGGCCCGCCACAGGAGTCGGTAGAGCACGATGGGACAAGGACATCCCGACAGGCCAAACCCTTCACTAACCCGGACGATGCTGGGCCAATTGTGCACCACCTAATGGGTCTCCCGGGTGCGGCCGGCTGCGACACATCTATTTATCACATCTAGGATCACATCTTTAAAAATAGTTGCTATTGAGCTTATAATTGAGATTTGATAAATAAAAAGTATACCTAGACAAAGCTGAGAACATCTTCTCTCCATATGTGACAACAGGATAGCAGTGTTTTCCCAGCAATTGGATATTCAAATGTTATACAATCAGAACACTTTTCTTTCTCCCAGAGCATTTTCAGATACAGTGGCAGTTAGGCAGACACTTTCATTACAGGAATCATGAGGATAATGAACTTGTTTGACCAAATCATGTTTTTAGCCTCCTAATAATAGGATGTTTTTAGTGAGGTGAATGAATGTGCAGCGATGCGACCATTACATTTTTAACTTGCACAGCCAAGTAAAGGGTTGCAAAATGTGACTAAATGGTCGCAGTCTGGAGCCCTGCCTTGTAGGCTTTTCACTATAGGCGTACTCTCTAACTTTTGTTTTACTTCAATGAACAAGGCCTCCATCTTCGCAATCAACAGTAGCCTAGGCCAAGGCTCTTCTCTCATTTTCATTAGCTGCAGGACAACCCCGGATAATCTGCTTTTCATTTATTTTATCAGACAAAATCCGACAATTACCGGCTAACGGAAACCCTGACACACACACAGACTCACACATACACAAACACACACAAATACAAAAAAACACACTCTCCTTGCCCTGGGCCTACCACATGATGAATGTGTTCATTACACCCTATCCCTGAAATGTAACACCTTTGGTTCCTAGCTGGCCCTTTGTCATTGAGAGATGATTACACTTTATGCAACACCCAGCCTTTCCCTGGCCCTGCTTTACCACACTCCAGAGCTGCCTGAGAAATTCGGTAAAAATGAATTAGTGCCTCTGGGCTTTTTGTGTGTGCTGGAGTACTGTGCAGTTAAACTGTGGGGAAATAAGTGGCTTTCTGGTGGTAAAGAATCATGGGTCAGTCTCTGAACCAAGCCTGGTACTGTGTTGATCATGAGGTGGTTTACTTAAATAAATTAGCTGCAATAACATCAGTTGTGTTTTACATTTATGTTGTTGATGTTAATTCAATCTCCAGGTACAACAGTGAGCTCAGGCTGGTGCGTTTGAAAATGTCAGAGAGTGGCGTCTACACCTTTTATGCCTCCAATGGTGATGCAACAATCAATCAGTCATTTTCGGTCTACGTAATCAGTAAGTCGTAGCATTATATTCTCTAAAGGTGCCCTGGAGCCACACATTATGTTGGGAAATGGGCAGTCAGAGACTTCATTTCTGCATACTGTTAATATGATGTAATTAATAATTAACATGATATGGCATTTATGACAAGATTTTCACAGACCATTCAGCTTATGTGTTAAAGCCCAACACAGCATGGTTCACAGCATTAACCATCAAAACTACAGTAATCCAGAGCATCACAGTTGATTTACATGCTAAGTATTCCCACCTGGCATCAACACTTTAGGGTGGCAGGTAGCCTAGTGGTTGGAGTGTTGGGCCAGTAACCGAAAGGTTGCTGGTTCAAATACCTGAGCCGACAAGCTGACTTGAGCAAGTCACTTAACCCTAATTTGCTCCAGGGGTGCCATACTACTGACCCTGTAGGCCTTCATTGTAAATAAAAATGTGTTCTTAACTGACTTGCCTCATTAAATAAATAAACACAAACATGTTTCTGCTCCTGTCAGGCAAACCAGAGATTGTATCTCATGATGGCCCAGTAGATGGACAGGTGCGATGTGTAGCTGAGGGATACCCTGCCCCACAGATCACCTGGTACTACTGTGAACAGCCTTATATGAGGTGAGATTACTGGGGTAACACACACATACTCCCAATGAAATGCTATTATTGGACTGTGTTGATAGATCGAGGGAATTTAAACATTTAACTGTTATGACATAAAGGGATAATTCAGGATTTTGGCAATGAAGCCCATTATCTACTTCCTTTTTAGATGTGTGTGTATTGTGGTGTATTGTTAGATATTACTGCACTCTTGGAGCTAAGAATATAAGCATTTTGCTACACCCGCAATAACATCTGGTAAATATGTGTATTCGACCAATAAAATTTGATTTGATTTGAGAAGACGTCTTTTTAGACCTTAGTAAGAGGGTTTCAAAATGGTCTAATTGTCTTGACCTCCCCAGAGTATAAACAGAAGTGGGCTTGGACAGGTGTGATTTGTTGGTGGACTGAAGTGAGATTACCCTCATGTGATTAGGGTCTGGAGAGAGGTGATTTGTGATTGGTTTGTTGTCTTGACATGTTATAATTTGGAGATTGGACAGTATGTTCTAGGAAGTTATTTATAATGATGATGGCATGATGGCAACACCAGTCCAAGGAAACACTGGCAATGAGTCAGAGGCGATTGGCTAATCATTATCCAATCACTTTCAATTAGGATCAAATCAACTTAGAGAGCTGTCCAACTCAAACAAACATGCTTACAGTTACCCTTGACATGTCTGATTTGTTTTTATACTTAAGGCACTAGGTGATGGTATGGAATGTCTTTGGAATGTCTAAAATCAGACTTTATTGGCCCAAACACACAAATAAATAAAGAGTTGCAAACTATATACACTCCCAGTAATTTATACCCAGTACATTACGGGGAGTTTATATACTGTATATAGAGTGTGTGACTCTCTATTTTTATAGCTTACAGTTTATTTGCCGTTAGTCAGCACCTCCACACAAAATAATTTTCTCTGGGGGTGCTTCAGCTCGTGCTTTTTATTAGACTATTAACACAGGCATGCACTCGAGAAGCTCTGAGATGTTCTTTTAGTGTGACATGGCGAGGCATGTGCCCTGTCAGTATGTGTAAAAGAGCTTCTGTTTGTGGTATGGTGCTGTGAAATGTGGAGCCTTGCTTGGGGCACTCTCTGCTTCTTCCAATAATTGTGCTCTACTTTAAACAACAGATAAATCACACCCTTTTTCCTTTCAACATTACAGTTGGCATCATAATGTAACTTGATGATATTGGATTACAAATGTTTTCACTCTGTGGACTTTGCGTACCTCCTAAGGTATTGAAAGAAGGGATGGTTGACTCTAAATGAAAATTCCTCACTTTTAGATGTCCATGATCTATTGTGAACCCTTAGTCTCCTGTTTGTATACTCATAACAGCACATTCATCCATGTTTCAATAACAACTGCTGTGTTTAGAACCACATGAAACAATGGACTCAGAGCTACTGAAAACAACAACCAAATGCAGTCACACTAGTTTGGTAGACAGTTTGTCCCATTGTCCCCCTCAGGTGCTCCCACCAGATGAACGCCACTCAGGAGGAGCAGGACATCTTCACTGTGACGTTGTTGAGTCCTTCCTTTGGGAAGACTGAGGTGGAGAGCAGACTGAACATCTCCACAGGAAGATTCCACACTCTGGAGTGTGTGGCCACGGTGGAGGGAGAGCAGGACTACACACTGTTCTCTATCAGTGGTGAGTTGTGGTGACGCACGCACACACACACACAGTTAATGGGAAGGTGTTGTCTATACCTCTATGATAGGATGGAAGCTCATCATCCTGGTATGTGTTGGCGTGACTGTGTGTTTGTCAGCAATTACTCCTGAATAAACACACACCCTGTAGAAATGAGTTGGTTTTTAAAAGGTGAGTTTTGCCTTACCTTGTCTCACCTCGAGCAGAGCACTTCACCTGGATGCTTTTCTATCAGTCTTGAAGGAGTTCACACATATGCTGAGCACTTGTTGTCTGCTTTTCCTTCACTGCGGTTTGACTCATCCCAAACCATCTAAATTTGGTTGAGGTTGGAACCGAAAATCTCAAATTTGGACTGCAGATGAAAGGACAAATTTCCACCAGTCTAATGTCCATTGCTTGTGTTTCTTGGCCCAAGCAAGTCTCTTCTTATTGGTGTCCTTTAGTAGTGGTTTCTTTGCAGAAATTTGACCATTTGAAGGCCTGATTCATGCAGTCTCCTCTGAACAGTTGATGTTGAGATGTGTCTGTTACTTGAACTCTGTGAAGCATTTGGGTTGAAAGGTATTTCTGGGTCTTCCATTCCTGTGGCGGTCCTCATGAAGCTGGTTGAGAGAATGCCATGAGTGTGCAAAGCTGTCATCAAGGCAAAGGGTGGCTACTTTGAAGAATCTCAAATATAAAATATATTTTGATATGTTTAACACTTTTTTGGTTACTACATGATTCCATATGTATTATGTCATAGTTTTGATGTCTTCACTTTTATTCTACATTGCAAATAAAGAAAAACCCTTAAATGAGTAATATTCCAAACTTTTGGTCCACAGTGTATATAGAGTTGAAGTCGGAAGTTTACATACACCTTAGCCAAATACATTTAAAAACTCTGTTTTTCACAATTCCTGACATTTAATCCTAATAAAAATTCCCTGTCTTATGTGAGTTAGGATCACCACTTTATTTTAAGAATGTGAAATGTCAGGATAATAGTAGAGAGAATTATTTATTTCAGCTTTTATTTATTTCATCACATTCCCACTGGGTCAGAAGTTTACATACACTCAATTAGTATTTGGTAGCATTGCCTTTAAATTGTTTAACTTGGGTCAAACGTTTCGGGTAGCCTTCCACAAGCTTCCCACAATACATTTTCCACCAAACATAACAATGGTCATTATGGCCAAACAGACCAGAGGACGAAAGTACGATCTTTGTCCCCATGTGCAGTTGCAAACCGTAGTCTGTCTTTTTTATGGCGGTTTTGGAGAAGTGGCTTCCTTGCTGAGCGGCCTTTCAGATTATGTCGATATAGGTCTCGTTTTACTGTGGATATACAGTGGGGAGAACAAGTATTTGATACACTGCCGATTTTGCAGGTTTTCCTACTTACAAAGCATGTAGAGGTCTGTAATTTTTATCATAGGTACACTTCAATTGTGAGAGACGGAATCTAAAACAAAAATCCAGAAAATCACATTGTATGATTTTTAAATAATTCATTTGCATTTTATTGCATGACATAAGTATTTGATCACCTACCAACCAGTAAGAATTCCGGCTCTCACAGACCTGTTCGTTTTTCTTCAAGAAGCCCTCTTGTTCTCCACTCATTACCTGTATTAACTGCACCTGTTTGAACTCGTTACCTGTATAAAAGACACCTGTCCACACACTCAATCAAACAGACTCCAACCTCTACACAATGGCCAAGACCAGAGAGCTGTGTAAGGACATCAGGGATAAAATTGTAGACCTGCACAAGGCTGGGATGGGCTACAGGACAATAGGCAAGTAGCTTGGTGAGAAGGCAACAACTGTTGGCACAATTATTAGAAAATGGAAGAAGTTCAAGATGACGGTCAATCTCCCTCGGTCTAGGGCACCATGCAAGATCTCACCTCGTGGGGCATCAATGATCATGAGGAAGGTGAGTGATCAGCCCAGAACTACCCGGCAGGACCTGGTCAATGACCTGAAGAGAGCTGGGACCACAGTCTCAAAGAAAACCATTAGTAACACACTATGCCGTCATGGATTAAAATCCTGCAGCGCACGCAAGGTCCCCCTGCTCAAGCCAGCGCATGTCCAGGCCCATCTGAAGTTTGCCAATGACCATCTGGATGATCCAGAGGAGGAATGGGAGAAGGTCATGTGGTCTGATGAGACAAAAATAGAGCTTTTTGGTCTAAACTCCACTCACCATGTTTGGAGGAAGAAGAAGGATGAGTACAACCCCAAGAACACCATCCCAACCGTGAAGCATGGAGGTGGAAACATCATTCTTTGGGGATGCTTTTCTGCAAAGGGGACAGGACGACTGCACCGTATTGAGGGGAGGATGGATGGGGCCATGTATTGCGAGATCTTGGCCAACAACCTCCTTCCCTCAGTAAGAGCATTGAAGATGGGTCGTAGCTGGGTCTTCCAGCATGACAACGACCCAAAACACACAGCCAGGGCAACTAAGGAGTGGCTCCGTAAGAAGCATCTCAAGGTCCTGGAGTGGCCTAGCCAGTCTCCAGACCTGAACCCAATAGAAAATCTTTGTAGGGAGCTGAAAATCCGTATTGCCCAGCGACAGCCCCGAAACCTGAAGGATCTGTATGGAGGAGTGGGCCAAAATCCCTGCTGCAGTGTGTGAAAACCTGGTCAAGAACAGGAAACGTATGATCTCTGTAATTGCACCAAATATTAATTGTACCAAATATTAAGTTCTGCTTTTCTGATGTATCAAATACTTATGTCATGCAATAAAATGCAAATTAATTACTTAAAAATCATACAATGTGATTTTCTGGAGTTTTGTTTTAGATTCCGTCTCTCACAGTTGAAGTGTACCTATGATAAAAAGTGGTAAAACCTGCAAAATCAGCAGTGTATCAAATACTTGTTCTCCCCACTGTAGATACTTTTGTACACGTTTCCTCCAGCATCTTCACAAGGTCCTTTGCTGTTGTTCTGGGATTTAATTTGCACTTTTCGCACCAAAGTACGTTCATCTCTAGGAGACAGAACGCGTCTCCTTCCTGAGCGGTATGACAGCTGCGTGGTCCCATGGTGTTTATACTTGTGTACTATTGTTTGTACAGATGAACGTGGTACCTTCAGGCGTTTGGAAATTGCTACCAAGGATAAACAGGCTTGTGGAGGTCTACAATTTTTTTCTGAGGTCTTGGCTGATTTCTTTTGATTTTCCCATAATGTTGAGCAAAGAGGCACAAGAGTTTGAAGGTAGCCTTGAAATACATCCACAGGTACACCTCCAATTGACTCAAATGATGTCAATTAGCCTATCAGAAGCTTCTAAAGCCATGACATAATTTTCTGGAATTTTCCAAGCTGTTTAAAGGCACAGTCAACTTAGTGTATGTAAACTTCTGACTCACTGGATTTGTGATATAGTGAATTAAAAGTGAAATAATCTGTCTGTAAACAATTGTTGGAAGAATTACTTGTCATGCACAAAGTAGATGTCCTAATCGACTTGCCAAAACTATAGTTTGTTAACATGAAATCTGTGGAGTGGTTGAAAAATTAGTTTTAATGACTTCAACCTAAGTGTATGTAAACTTCTGACTTCAACTGTATATATTTTTTAAATCCCAGCCCCCGTCCCTGCAGGAGGCCTTTTGCCTTTTGGCAGGCCATCATTGTAAATACGAATTTGTTCTTAACTGACTTGCCTAGTTAAATAAAGGGAAAAAAATAATACATTCAGAAACTGATGCCTTCCTTACCAGCCGATAGCTGTGTTTGTGATTGTGAACAATGGACTATTTGTGAACCTCACAACTGTTGGCCTGAGGAGGACTCAGGTGATTTACTGTACAGAAACCTGCCATAAGGTTCCTAGAGTACTAAAGTAACTCTACCCTAAACTTAAACTTAACCCTAGCTCCTAAAACCTAATCCTAAACCTAATTCTAAACCTAATTCTAACGCTATCACTAATTAAAAAAGTAAATGAGTAACGCAAGATATGTAAACATTATTAAGTGACTAAGATACCAAAGGATAGTATAGAATACAGTATATACACTACCGTTCAAAAGTTTGGGGTCACTCAGAAATTTTCTTGTTTTTGAAAGAAAAGCAAACAGTTTTTGTCCATTAAAATAACATCAAATTTGTCAGAAATGTGTAGACATCTTCCTCTGTCCATTGTCTGTGTTGTTGTGCCCATTTTAATCTTTTCGTTTTATTGGCCAGTCTGAGATATGGCTTTTTCTTTGCAACTCTGCCTAGAAGGCCAACATCCCGGAGTCGCCTCTTCACTATTGATGTTGAGACTTGTTTTGCGGGTTCTATTTAACAAAGCTGCCAGTTGAGGACTTGTGAGGCGTCTGTTTCTCAAACTAGACACTAATGTACTTGTCCTCTTGCTCAGTTGTGCACCAGGGCCTCCCACTCCTCTTTCTATTCTGGTTAGAGACAGTTTGCGCTGTTCTGTGAAGAGAGTAGTACACAGCATTGAACGATATCTTCAGTTTCTTGGCAATTTCTCGCATGGAATAGCCTTCATTTCTCAGAACAAGAATAGACTGACAAGTTTCAGAAGAAAGTTTTTTGAGCCTGTAATCGAACCCATAAATGCTGATGCTCCAGATACTCAACTAGTCTAAAGAATTGCTTCTTTAATCAGAACAACAGTTTTTAGTTGTGCTAACATAATTGCAAAAGGGTTTTCTAATGATCAATTAACCTTTTAAAATGATCAACTTGGATTAGCTAACACAACGTGACATTGGAACACAGGAGTGATGGTTGTTGATAATGGGCCTCTGTACGCCTATGTAGATATTCCATAAAAAATCAGCTGTTTCCAGCTACAATAGTCATTTACAACATTAACAATGTCTACTCTGTATTTATGATACATTTTATGTTATTTTAATGGACAAGTGACCTCAAACTTTTGAAGAGTAGTGTACATATGAGATGAGTGATGCCAGATATGTAAACATTAAAGTGACTAGTGTTCCATACCTTAAAGTGACCAGTGTTTTCTAGTCTGTGCCTTTAGGCAGCAGCCTCTAATATGCTAGTGAAGGCTGTTTAGCTGTCTGATGGCCTTGAGATAGAAGCTGTTTTTCAGTCTCTCTGTCCCAGCTTTGATGCACCTGTACTGACCTCGCCTTCTGGATGACAACGGGGTGAACAGGCAGTGGCTCGGGTGGTTGATGTCCTTGATGATCTTTTTGGCCTTCCTGTGACATCGGGTGCTGTAGGTGTCCTGGAGGGCAGGTAGTTTGCCCCCGGTAATGCTTTGGGCAGACCGCACCACCCTCTGGAGAGCCTTGCGGTTGCAGGCGGTGCAGTTGCCGTACCAGGCGGTGACACAGCCCGACAGGATGTTTTCAATTGTGCATCTGTAAAAGTTTGAGGGTTTTGGGTGTTAAGCCACATTTCTGAGGTTGAAGAGGCTCTGTTGCGCCATCTTCACCACACTGTCTGAGTGGACCATTTCAGTTTATCAGTGATGTGTACGCCAAGGAACTTTAAGTTTTCCACCTTCTCCACTGCGGTCCCGTCGATGTGGATAGAGGGATGCACCTTCTGCTGCACCTTCTGATCATCTCCTTTGTTTTTTTGACGTAGAGCTAGAGGTTGTTTTCTTGGCACCACACTCCCAGAGCCCTCACCTCATCCCTGTAGGCTGTCTCGTCATTGTTGGTAATCAAGCCTACTACTGTTGTCATCTTCAAACATGATGATTGAGTTGGAGGCGTGCTTGGCCACGCAGTCATGGGTGAACAGGGAGTACAAGAGTGGGCTGAGCATGCACCCTTGTGGGGCCCCAGTGTTGAGGATCAGCGAAGTAGAGCTGTTGTTTCCTACCTTCACCACCTGGGGGTGGCCCTTCAGGAAGTCCAGGACCCAATTGCACAGAGCAGGGTTCAGACCCATGGCCTCAAGCTTAATGATGAGCTTGGAGGGTATTATGGTGTTGAATGCTGAGCTATAGTCAATAAACAGCATTCTTACATAGGTATTCCTCTTGTCCAGATGGGATAGGGCAGTGTGCAGAGTGATGGCGATTGCATCATCTGTGGATCTATTGGGGCGGTAAGCAAATTGAAGTGGGTCTAGGGTGGCAGGTAAGGTAGAGGTGATATGATCCTTGACTAGTTTCTCAAAGCACTTCATGATGACAGAGGTGATAGTCATTAAGTTCAGTTACCTTTGCCTTCTTGGGTACAGGAACAATGGTGACCTGGTCTGTGCATGCTCTGAGTACGCGGCTAGGGATGCCGTCTGGGCCGGCAGCCTTGCGAGGGTTAACACATTTTAAATGTTTTACTCTCATCAGACACAGAGAAGGAGAGCCCACAGTCCTTCGTAGCTGGCCACGTCGGTGGCACTGTGTTATCCTCAAAGCGGGCAAAGAATGTGTTTAGCCTGTCCGGAAGCAAGACGTCGGTCTCAGCTTCCATACACACACATGCAGTATCCAAGAGTCTGGAGTTGTTGGGGCTTAGGGATGATAAAGTGGTCCTGGCGTCAGCTAGTCTACCTTGGGATTATAATTAAGTACCGTGTCAACAAGCCTAGAGAGCACACAGTGACTGGAAGGTGTCTGTGGTTGGTTGTTGTTCCTCTACAATCAGGCTATCCCATTCAGGCCTCTCTCATTAGAAAATATTTTTATAGACCATACTCAGTATGAAAAATTCACAAATGAATGTCATTAACGCAGTACTAACTAGACTACATTACATGAGCTGCATGACTTCCCATCTGTAATTGGTACAGATAAACCCTGGGTCACCAAGGCCATTCAGGTCAGACGGCTCATTCCTTCTCCCATGATATCTAACCTGAGGTGCAGAGTTACAGCTGTTTCTCTTTATGTGGATCAAGGACGTTCAATTCAAAGGATTTCTCAATTTGTTCAATCTGAATGTTTACAAAAAACTTGGATTATGACATAGATTTTACCCATTGATAGAGGTTCAATATTAAACATTTATATAGTCCTGGAGTCTCTTATGTAAACATAGGCAGAGCGAAATACCACAAATGTGTGTGATTTGAGATAATGTGTCATCACTTACTGGCAGAAATAGTCATCAGTGGTAGGGGCATAGAGTACTTTCTGACCACAAATCCAGCTATCTAGAACATCCTGTTTATATACAGTTGAAGTCGGAAGTTTACATACACCTTAGTATGTAACTCAGTTTTACACAATTCCTGACATTTAATCCTAGTCAAAATTCCCTGTCTTAGGTCAGTTAGGATCACCACTTTATTTTAAGAATGTGAAATGTCAGAATAATAGAGTAGAGAGAATGATTTATTTCAGCTTTTATTTATTTAATCACATTCCCAGTGGGTCAGAAGTGTACATACACTCAATTAGTATTTGGTAGCATTGCCTTTAAATTGTTTAACTTGGTTCAAACTTTTCAGGTAGCCTTCCACAAGCTTCCCACAATAAGTTGGGTGAATTTTGTCCCATTCCTCCTGACAGAACTGGTGTAACTGAGTCAGGTTTGTAGGCCTCATTGCTCGCACACGCTTTTCAGTTCTGCCCACACATTTTCTATAGGATTGAGGTCAGGGCTTTGTGATGGCCACTCCAATACCTTGACTTTGTTGTCCTTAAGCCATTTTGCCACAACTTTGGAAGTATGCTTGGGGTCATTGTCCATTTGGAAGACCCATTTGCGACCAAGCTTTAACTTCCTGACTGATGTCTTGAGATGTTGCTTCGATATATCCACATAATTTTCCTTCCTCATGATGCCATCTATTTTGTGAAGTGCAGCAAAGTACCAAAGTACGTTCATCTCTAGGAGACAAAACGCGTCTCCTTCCTGAGCGGTATGACGGCTAGGTGGTCCCATGGTGTTTATACTTGCAAACAATTTTTGTTCAGATGAACGTGGTACCTTCAGGCGTTTGGATATTCCTCCCAAGGATGAACCAGACTTGTGGAGGTCTACAATTTTGGAGGTCTTGGCTGATTTCTTTTGATTTTCCCATGATGTTGAGCAAAGAGGCATGTAGGCCTTGAAATACATTCACAGGTCCAACTCAAATTGACTCAAATTATGTCAATTAGCCTATCAGAAGCTTCTAAAGCCATGACATCATTTTCTACAATTTCCCAAACTGTTTAAAGGCACAGTCAACTTAGTGTATGTGAACTTCTGACCCACTGGAATTGTCATATAGTGAATTATAAGTGAAATAATCTGTCTGTAAACAGTTGTTGGAAGAATGACTTGTGTCATGCACAAAGTAGATGTCCTAACCGACTTGCCCAAACTATAGTTTGTTAACATGAAATCTGTGGAGTGGTTGAAAAATGAGTTTTAATGACTTCAACCTAAGTGTATGTAAACTTCCGACTTCAACTGTACTGATGGATGATCAAGTGGAGTATGTCGGCAGTTGAAGCAAGAGTGAGTAGAGAGTTTTCTTGGCGTGGGTATGAAGATGAGATTGGTATGGTGTAGAGGAGGAAGGGTAGCTGCCTGGGCACAGTGGGCATGTGGGTGGGCATTATGGATGAGGAGTGTGTGTAGCACAGACCTGTGGGAGCATGTGCCCAGGCATTAGCACTCTCTTCAGAGCAGGACAGACGTGTGGAGAAGTGAAGTCTGGCGCACAGTGGGAGTCCTGGCCACACTGAGTGTTTTAAACGCTGTGGGAATTTTGGACGCAGCCCGCCAGGAAGTTGCAGGGAAATAAAATAGGGATGGAGGGAGAGCTTTAAAAGCCACTGACAGGTTTACAGAGGATTAGTTCTTGCATACTCTGCATTCTCAGATGATTTGAAATGGAGAGAAAGCCTCTTATGGCTAAAGAGCTTATTACACCCCAGTGTACAGAGCTAGCAAAACAATAACACACCACAAACCGCAACACAAAGGAACAAAGACTCATTATACAGAGTTTATACATAACAACAACAACAACAACAACAACAACAACAGCAGCGGCAGCAGTACCACTTCATGATGCACAGCTTTACTGCATGCTGCACAACTATAATGAGAATTAAGGAATTAGGGAATAAATAGTATAAAAAATGATTAACAAAATACAGAAAACACAGTTTGATTCAAATAATATGATTACTTTTGAGTGATCACTGAAGTACAACAATGTACACATATGATACTGCACTCTGCTAAAAGGCTAATATGTTGCCAAACATTAAACTGATCTTTGTCTATTAGAGTGTTCTTAACTGATATATCTCTCTGTTATCTACTGTATATATCTGTTATATATCTACCTCTAACGTTACACTGATACTGTATGTATGTCTCTCTCTGGTGTGTGTCCCTACAGAGAGAACAGTTACCCATGAGCTTTTCACCCCTCTGCTGATTGGCATAGTGTCAGCAACCACCCTCCTCATCCTCATCCTCATAGTGCTCTTCTACAAGTACCTGCAGGTAACTACCCAAACTCACTATCTCTACTCAGGTAACTTCCTCTACTCAGGTAACTACCTCTACTCAGGTAACAACCTCTGCTCACTTCTTCTCATACATCACAGCCACTTCTACAACGGGTTACACACCTGTGTATAAACTTGGCAAATTACACACAGATAAGATAGTAGCTCACCTTTAAAAACATCTCAGCAGTAACTCACAGAGGTCAGTAAACTCTGTGCTGAAGTACCATGATTGATGTGAGTTTAATGGTGTCCTCTGTACTTATCCTAATATAACTCTCTGCCGGCCTCAAAGAAACCCAAATACCAGATCCAGTGGAAAGTCATTGAAGGTATCCACGGAAACAACTATGTCTATATTGACCCTACCCAGCTCCCATACGACCACCAGTGGGAGTTTCCCCGGGACAAACTGCGTTTCGGTGAGTTCCTTTGCTTTCATCACACTCAGGAAAAGCACTGTTAATCACCAAGCAGGGAGGATGCCCGAGACATTTCTTAAAGTATATGTATCATCGCTAATCCAGAACTGTATGATGGCAGGTAGCCTAGTGGTTAGAGCGTTGGGCCAGTAACTGAAAGGTCGCTGGTTTGAATACCTGAGCCGACAAGGTGAAAAAACCTATCTGGGTCCTTGAGCAAGCCACTTAACCCTAATTTGCTCCAGGTGCTGAACCTGTAGGTAGGCCGTCATTGTAAATAAGAATTTGTTCTTAACTGACTTGCCTATTTAATTAAAGGTTACATTTTAAAACAAAAAAAACTGTTTGTTGATACTATTTTATATGTGTATCAATCGATAGCAGCAGGTGTTGAAATAATTCTCTTTTGTTTTGGTATTTGAAGCCAGCCAATGTATCTTTGTTGTGACATCATACCTTATCCCCAGGGCCTGTCTCATAATGATGGATTTACACTCTATTTGCTCATTGGTTACACTTTTGCACTTTTACAATAGCCCTGTGCATACACCAACTGCATGATGTATTTAATGTAGCTCTTTTTCTTTAATAAAGATCACCAACCCCTCCTTCAAAGCAAACGTTCTGTTTACATTTTGGAGGTGTTATTTTCTTCTCCGAACCACCCCAAACAGGATTCTGCATGTCCTGGTGTCTGCTGGCCCCGCCCTTGCAGGGTAAACCTGGTAACAGGTTGCGGATCCAGGATGTGGGAGGGGAACAGGATGGGATAACATTGGTCTGTCTGTGTTTCCATGCAGGGAAAACTCTGGGCTCTGGAGCCTTCGGGAAGGTAGTGGAGGCTACAGCTTATGGAATGTCCAAAGCTGATACAGTGATGACAGTGGCGGTCAAAATGCTCAAACGTAAGACGTACCATAAAAATGTTGATATAGCAATAAAAAGAGACACATTTTGGTGACAGATGTGTGTATTTTAAGGTGTCTGACTGATCAGGTCTTGTCAGGTCACAAGGTCAGAGAGAACCTCGCCCCCTAATTATGAGTGCTAAATACTCAGATATTTAAATAAATGTATTTGACTAGCTATTGACCATGTGTGTATGTGTCTGTTTGTGTGTATGTTTGTGTGTGTGTTTGCATTGATCTACACTATACAGTGAATTCGGAAAGTATTCAGACCTCTTGATTTTATTCCACATTTTGTTACGTTACAGACTTACTGTCTCCTAAAATGTATTAAATTGTTTTTTTTCCCTCATCAATCTACACACAATACACCATAATGACAAAGCAAAAACTGTTTGCAAATTTCTTAAAAATAAAAACAGAAATACCTTATTTACATAAGTATTCAGACCCTTTGCTATGACACTCAAATATGAGCTCAGGTGCATCCTATTTCCATGAATCATCCTTAAGATGTTTCTACAACTTGATTGGAGTCCATCTGTGGTAAATGTAATTGATTGGACATGATATGGAAAGGCACACACCTGTCTATTTAAGGTCCCACAATTGACAGTGCATGTCAGAGCAGAAACCAACCCATGAGGTCGAAGGAATTGTCTGTAGAGCTCCAAGACAGGATTGTGTCGAGGCACAGGCCTGGGGAAGGGTACCAAAAAATGTATTCAGCATTGAAAGTCCCCAAGAACACAGTGGCCTCCATCATTCTTAAATGGAAGAAGTGGAACTCCAAGACACTTCCTAGAGCTGGCCGTCTGGCCAAACTGAGCAATCAGGGGAAGGGCCTTGGTCAGGGAGGTGACCAAGAACCCGATGGTCACTCTGACAGAGCTCCAGAGTTCCTCTGTGGCGATTCTGCAGCACTCTACCAATCAGGCATTATGGTAGTGGCCAGACGGAAGCCACTCCTCAGTAAAAGGCACATGACAACCCGCTTGGAGTTTGCCAAAAGGCACCTAAAGGACTCTCAGACCATGAGGAGCAAGATTATCTGGTCTGATGAAACCAAGATTGAACTCTTTGGCTTGAATGCCAAGGGTCACGTCTGGAGGAAACCTGGCACCATCCCTACGGTGAAGTATGGTGGTGACAGCATCATGCTGTGGGGATGTTTTTCGACATCAGGGACCGGGAGACTAGTCCCGATCTAGGGAAAGATTAACGGAGCAGTACAGAGAGATCCTTGATGAAAATCTGTTCCAGAACGCTCAGGACCTGAGACTGTGTGTAGATTGCTAAGGCAAAAAAACAATTTAATCAATTTTAGAATAAGGCTGTAACATAGCAAAATGTGGAAAACGTTAAGGGCTCTGAATACTTTCCGAACGCACTGTATATACAAAAGTATGTGGACACCCCTTCAAATTAGTGGATTTGGCTATTTTACCCACACAGGTGTATAAAATCGAGCACACAGCCATGCAATCTCCATAGACAAACATTGGCAGTAGAATGGCCTTACTGAAGAGCTCAGTGACTTTCAACCTGGCACCAGGTCGAGTTCCAAACTTTTTCTGGAAGCAACATCAGCACAAGAACTGTTCGTTGGGAGATGAATCAAATGGGTTTCCATGGCTGAGCAGCCTAAGATCACCATGCACAATGCCAAGCGCTGGCTGGAGTGGTGTAAAGCTCGCCACCATTGGACTCTGGAGCAGTGAAAATGCGTTCTCTGGAGTGATGAATCACGCTTCACCATCTGGCAGTCTGACAGATGAATCTGGGTTTGGCGGATGCCAGGAGAACGCTACCTGCCCCAATGCGTAGTGCCAACTGTAAAGTTTGGTGGAGGAGTAATAATAGTCTGGGACTGTTTTTCATGGTTTGGGCTAGGCGCCTTACTTCCAGTAAAAGGAAATCTTAACGCTACAGCATACAATGACATTCTAGGCAATTCTGTGCTTTCAACTTTGTGGCAAAAGTTTGGGGAAGGCCCTTTCCTTTTTCAGCATGACAATGACCCCGTGTACAAAGCGAGGTCCATACAGAAATGGTTTGTCAAGATTGGTGTGGAAGAACTTGACTGGCCTGCACAGAGCCCTGACTTCAACCCCAACGAACACCTATGTGATGAATTGGAACACCGACTGAGAGCCAGGCCTAACCGCCCAACATCAGTGCGCAACCTCATTAATGCTCTTGCGGCTGAATTTAAGCAAGTCCCCGGAGCAATGTTCCAACATCTACTGGAAAGCCTTCCCAGAAGAGTGGAGGCTGTCATAGCAGCAAAGGGGGGACCAACTTCATATTAATGCCCATGATTTTGGAATGAGATGTTCAGATGTCCACATACTTTTGGTCATGTAGTGTAGGTATGATTGTTACACCAACAGCAGACAGAGGTGTTTGAGTTACTGTAGCATGAGGTCAAAATAGCCAGACGCCATATTTCCTATGATGTTTTCTTTGATGATGATTTTGAAGCACTTTTAAATGATCATGTTCTGGTGGTGTTTCCACAGCCAGTGCCCATGCCACTGAGAAGGAAGCTCTGATGTCAGAGCTGAAAGTTCTCAGTTACCTGGGAAACCACATGAACATTGTCAACCTGCTGGGAGCCTGTACTGTTGGAGGTAAGAAGCAGTATGTCTGGAGGACTGTAGGGCTTATTCTCATTCTAATCTATGCCACTATCAATCTGAAGGGAATGGGTAATTGGGAACTAAGTTTTTTGAGATACAGTAATAATCTGAAAAAATTTCCCTTTTATCACTAATGATTGTATGGCTTGTTGGCAATGGTCCCTCTAAGCTGCATGTACAGTATTGTTGTATTTTGAGACGGGCTTGAATAAGCTAAGTAGCCAATAGGCAGAGGGTAGCATAATTTGTCTGATTGTCTGTAATAATGGTATGGGAATAATAATGCATTTTTATTTTGTAAACAACATGTTCAGTCACCTTCTTGTCTGAAGGACCAGTGGATAAATAGACTAATCTCAAGCCTTACATTATGATCAAATAGCCACAGTAGCCTACTTGGTCACTGTTAAAACTGTAACTTAAAGCGGGTACAGCTACAATGTTCACAGTAAATGTGCACTGGAAGTTTTTCACAACATTCAAGTTTGCGCTCAGCAGACCAGATATTTGCTGATTGCTTGTTGGGCGTTAGAATAG
Organism: Thymallus thymallus; assembly: GCA_023634145.1. Lineage (NCBI taxonomy): Eukaryota > Metazoa > Chordata > Actinopteri > Salmoniformes > Salmonidae > Thymallus > Thymallus thymallus. The sequence continues at coordinate 16,872,076 of CM042393.1, forward strand.
TTTACTTTTCGGTGTATTAATGTTTTATGATATAGGAGTGGTGCTCCTGAAACTTGCTGTACTTGTAGTAGTGGTGCTTCTGAAACTTGCTGTACTTGTAGGAGTGGTGCTCCTGAAACATGCTGTACTTGTAGGAGTGTTGCTCCTGAAACTTGATATACTTGTAGGAGTGGTGCTCCTGAAACTTGATATACTTGTAGGAGTGGTGCTCCTGAAACTTGATATACTTGTAGGAGTGGTGCTCCTGAAACTTGCTGTGCTTGTTTTGGGATATCTATATTTCATGGTGTTTTGTTTGTCTTTAGTGTGTTGTTTCTACGTGGATGACTTTCATGTGACTGACCATGGCTATTTGTCTCCTTGTCTTCAGGCCCAACCTTGGTGATCACAGAATATTGCTGCTTCGGTGACCTCCTCAACTTTCTGAGGAGGAAGAGGGAGACGTTCTTTTGTGCCAAGCTAGGGGAGGACTGCTACTACAGGAATGTCATGCTGCAGATGGAGACAGCTACAGTTGGGTCAGATGGGTCAGTGTGGACTCATCATGTTTACAAGGAGAGGGTGGTAGTTTGGTGTTATATTTTCTGTAATTCTCACTGCGCACTTTGTGTATATGTACTGTTGCTTGTGTCATCTCACCTGTTCACAAAAGTAAATACCACTGCCGTTGTTCTCCCACCCACTGGAAAATTACCCAATTTAACTAAGCATACAGTACTTTCATGGTCTATAAGGCAGGACAAGTCTACACTTTAAAACGACTACTCTTAGTTGTTATTGATAAAACATACTTACAGTAAATGTAAATGTCTCTGGAGATTCATAAATTTTTATATAAGGCAGTATTTCTTACCTAGTGTGTAGTAGTTATGTGTAGTATTTGATGGCAACTGAACTGAGACCAGACTGCTTATTTCCTCCTCTCAGAGACAGCAGGAATGGCTACATGGATATGAGGCCTTCTGTCGCTGGTGTCCTGCCCAATGGCTTCTCCTCAGAGAAGAGACGCTCGATACGCATAGCAGGCAAGACATCCACTTTTATATTAATTGATAATTATCACATATATCATTTGAGGGAGCTAATTTATACAACCTGCAATGTGCAGTATCTCCCTCTATACATAGTTAAGCTTCCTTAATACACAATGTTGCTCCCTCTATGCACCTCTCTAATTATCTTGCTCAATCGCTCTGTTTCTCTCAGGTGGTTCCAGTAGTGAGCCTGATGTTGTGAGTGAGATGCTTCATGAGGACAGTCTCTCTCTGGACACTGAGGATCTGCTCAGCTTCTCCTATCAAGTGGCCAAAGGCATGGACTTCCTGGCTTCCAAAAATGTAAGCCCTTAATTTCCTCACAGAAGCTCTCCTCTCCTAATACAGTGGGGAGATCAAGTATTTGATACACTGCCGATTTTGCAGGTTTTCCCACTTACAAAGCATGTAGAAGTCTGTAATTTTTATCATAGGTACTCTTCAACTGTGAGTGACGGAATCTAAAACAAAAATGCAGAAAATCACATTGTATGATTTTTAAGTAATTAATTTGCATTTTATTGCATGACATAAGTATTTGATACATCAGAAAAGCAGAACTTAATATTTGGTACAGAAACCTTTGTTTGCAATTACAGAGCGCTACCTGTAGTTCTTGACCAGGTTTGCACACACTGCAGCAGGGATTTTGGCCCACTCCTCCATACAGACCTTCTCCAGATCCTTCAGGTTTCGGGGCTGTCGCTGGGCAATACGGACTTTCAGCTCCCTCCAAAGATTTTCTATTGGGTTCAGGTCTGGAGACTGGCTAGGCCACTCCAGGACCTTGAGATGCTTCTTACGGAGCCACTCCTTAGTTGCCCTGGCTGTGTGTTTCGGGTCGTTGTCATGCTGGAAGACCCAGCCACGACCCATCTTCAATGCTCTTACTGAGGGAAGGAGGTTGTTGGCCAAGATCTCGCGATACATGGCCCCATCCATCCTCCCCTCAATACGGTGCAGTCGTCCTGTCCCCTTTGCAGAAAAGTATCCCCAAAGAATGATGTTTCCACCTCCATGCTTCACAGTTGGGATGGTGTTCTTGGGGTTGTACTCAACCTTCTTCTTCCTCCAAACACGGCGAGTGGAGTTTAGACCAAAAAGCTCTATTTTTGTCTCATCAGACCACATGACCTTCTCCCATTCCTCCTCTGGATCATCCAGATGGTCATTGTACATTCATGTAGACGGGCCTGGACATGCACTGGCTTGAGCAGGGGGACCTTGCGTGCGCTGCAGAATTTTAATCCATGACGGCGTAGTGTGTTACTAATGGTTTTCTTTGAGACTGTGGTCCCAGCTCTCTTCAGGTCATTGACCAGGTCCTGCTGTGTAGTTCTGGACTGATCCCTCACCTTCCTCATGATCATTGATGCCCCACGAAGTGAGATCTTGCATGGTGCCCCAGTCCGAGGGAGATTGACCGTCATCTTGAACTTCTTCCATTTTCTAATAATTGCGCCAACAGTTGTTGCCTTCTCACCAAGCTGCTTGCCTATTGTCCTGTAGCCCATCCCAGCCTTGTGCAGGTCTACAATTGTATCCCTGATGTCCTTACACAGCTCTCTGGTCTTGGCCATTGTGGAGAGGTTGGAGTCTGTTTGATTGAGTGTGTGGACAGGTGTCTTTTATACAGGTAACGAGTTCAAACAGGTGCAGTTAATACAGGTAATGAGTGGAGAACAGGAGGGCTTCTTAATGAAAAACGAACAGGTCTGTGAGAGCCGGAATTCTTACTGGTTGGTAGGTGATCAAATACTTATGTCATGCAATAAAATGCAAATTAATTATTTAAAAATCATACAATGTGATTTTCTGGATTTTTGTTTTAGATTCCGTCTCTCACAGTTGAAGTGTACCTATGATAAAAATTACAGACCTCTACATGCTTTGTAAGTAGGAAAACCTGCAAAATCTGCAGTGTATCAAATACTTGTTCTCCCAACTGTATAGCTCCTGAAAGCCCTCACCAGTAGCTATTAAATCCATGATGGTAGATAATGTAAATGTCCAAGCATTCTCTAAATATTTTCATTCTGTAAGTACTGTACATTCATGTAGACCAAGAAAAGCACTCTTCCCACTGGTATTTTTTGTTCTATGTATCAGATTAAATTTAGACACACACTAAGCTGCACACTCACACATTAGTTCCATCTTCTTTATTTCCAAACAATGCCAGGATCACATTTCCATAGCTGGTCAACAGGTCAAGAATGCATGTTTGAGCATGCTGCTGAAAAATGTATAAGCCAGTAAGGCAAGCGGACACCAGACTACAGCCAGGCCTTGTATCAATCAGGGTGTGTGGAACAGATTTGGGGAATGAAATTTACTGTCACAATGTATTAGTAGTGTTTAAGTGTGTTATGCTATCTTATGTTATCTTATTACATGACATTATGTTTTATTATTTGAGTGTGTGTGTCCAGTGCATCCACAGAGACCTGGCTGCCCGGAACATTCTGCTGACCCGGGGGCGAGTGGCAAAGATCTGTGACTTTGGCCTGGCCCGTGACATCACCACAGACTCCAACTATGTAGTCAAAGGCAATGTAAGTCTGGCCCATTGCTCACTACTGTAGATCTCAATGTGAGTTATTGATACAGCCATGGATATTTTGCAGTGAAAACCATCAATGGAATAGTCAAGCACAGGCACAGTATTGATATAAAGCCTCTCAAAACCATTGTCAGCTATGAGCCTGGGGGCATTATGGGATAGTACTGTATGTTCCAATTCCATGGCATGTGAAGTACAGTATGTATGTACACTGAGTGTACAAAACACATGCTCTTTCCATGACATAGACTGACCAGGTGAATCCAGGTGAATGCTATGATTCCTTATTGATGTCACTTGCTAAATCCACATCAATCAGTAGAGTCCATGCCCCGACAAATTGAGATTGTTCTGAGGACAAAACTCAATGTTTGGAAGGTGTCCCTAGTGTTGCTTTATACTCAGTGAATATCTGATGGATCTGACATTGTAATGTGCACTCTGACAGGTGTGTGTTTATGAATTCCTTCAAATGTCTCTGGTATGGGGCACCAGATACAAGTGTCTCAAACATTCAGCAACTTAGGGCAGTACCTCTCCTCTCATACTTAGACAAGAACGAGCAATTCTGAAAATTTCTGATCCGAAATTCCAGATTAATCAACAGCATCTGCATTCCTTATTTGCTCTCACTGGTTCTCCACACTTCACAGCTGTAGACAGCTGAAGTGATGGAGATGATGGATTACTTCAAGGATGTCAAGAGATTTGCTTTGAAGCTTTTTCTGAATACATCTGACGTATTAGACTGGTTGTGATGGTTTGTGTTCCATGCAGGCTCGCCTCCCAGTCAAGTGGATGTCTCCGGAGAGCATCTTTGAGTGTGTGTACACATTTGAGAGTGACGTGTGGTCCTATGGCATCTTGCTCTGGGAAATCTTCTCTCTCGGTACGTACGTCCACATTCTCCTTGTGTGTGTGTGTGTGTGTGTGTGTGTGTGTGTGTGTGTGTGTGTGTGTGTGTGTGTCCATGTGTGAGATTGCCTGTCTGTGTGTGTGTTTTCATAGATTTTTATTATCTTATTTTCTACATGACCTACAGGAAGCAGTCCATATCCTGGGATGCCTGTGGACTCAAAGTTCTACAAAATGATTAAGGAAGGATATAGAATGGATGCACCAGAGTTTGCACCGAGTGAAATGTGAGTGTGTGCGTGTGTGTGCGTGCGTGGATGTGCGTGGGTGTGCGTGGGTGTGCGTGGGTGTGTCTTAGTATCTTGAGAAAGTGAGTAGGAGGAGTGCATGCGTGGGTGTACTATGCAGGGGTGTGAATATGTGGGATTTAAGCAGATTGCAGATTTGATGAATTTCACCATAAACTTCACCATAATAGCTACATTATTATTTAGATCGTTATTAGCCGTTAGCTACGTACATTCCATTTTCAAAAGGATACACTAAATCATGTAAGAGAGGGGGGAGAGATAAGGTGCATGTGCTTTGTGCCATGCTTGTGCCATGCTTGGTTCTGTGCTAAATATGTGTGTTATGGTTTAAGGTATGAGATAATGAGGTCATGCTGGGACTCCAACCCCTTTAAGAGGCACTCCTTCAGCAAGGTGGTGGAGAGGATCGAACAACAGCTGTCAGACACCACCAAACACGTAGGTCACATATCTCCTCTAACCTGCTTGTTTACACGTTGACAGACTATGGATTTAAGGCATTCACAAGAGTTTTCCAGCAGTAAATTCCATAATCCATATTCTTGAGATTTGTGCCAAAAGGTCCCACCTTGAGATTTTGCTGTATTTAATAGTAGCAAACTATTATACAAATTCAATAAAATATTGAACAACGTTGTAGTAACGTCCCACTGGGCACACACTGAATGAATCAACATTGTTTCCACATAATTTCAATTATGTACTGTAGTGGTGTATTAATTGTATATGCTTTATATTTTGTTTGATATGTAATGTAAGTGCCTTAATGTGTTAGGACCCCAGGAAGAGTAGCTGCTGCCATGGCAACAGCTAATGGGGATCCCTAATCAATACAAATACAATAAAATGAAATGACGTGGAACCAAATTGGAATAGACATTGAGTTGACGTCTGTGCCCAGTGGCGTTAGTCTACTGCCATAGCCTTTTGTAAGGGCCCTCAGTGGTTGAAGAATGTGAGTCCTCTGACTCTGTCTCCCCACTTCTCTTTGAAACCTGACAGAAGTGCTGCCTTTTAAAATACTACCTAACAATCAGAGTCCCAACCACTGAACACTGCTGACCAGTCATCTGATAAGGCCATTCCAGCTGGTTGGGAGGCACGTGTCGCAGACTGTTAGAAGGATTGATCTAGTTGTTTTGACTGAGTTAATGGATTACCTTTGATCTCCTGGAGGCCCCAGGGAGCCACAGGGCCACATCTTAAGTACACTTACTTAAAGTAATTTTGTAGTCATTACTCAAACCGATGGAATCACTGTGACCCTGTAGGAGTTGAGTTGTTAAATTGTATCAGATTGAACATTTTGAGGAATGGCCCCACTAAGCCACGCCTCCAATATGGTTTCCTAGTGTGCCTTGTCTTTTCGAGTGAATTGTAGAATTACTACCCATGACTGTATTTGTTAGTGACAGAGACCCATGGTTGTTGAATTCGTTCATTTTCAGTCCTGTGGCCTTCACCAAGTAAGTTCCTAATTTAAACTGTTTATGACAATACATTACATATGTCATAAGGCCTTATTTTGACACCTAGCTTTACCCTAATACAGTGGCCTGAAACTCATGGTTTAAAACATTCTGGATTTCAAGGAATATCCCAACTGGGATTTCTGGGAAACCTGGGAAATTTACCAGAATTTTGCAACCCTATCTGCAAATCGCTTTATGTTATGCTTAAAACATATACAGCGGGTGAAATAAGTATTGAACACGTCACCATTTTTCTCAGTAAATATATTTCCAAAGGTGCTATTGACATGTGTTGGTAACAACCCAAGTAATCCATACATACAAAGAATTAAGTTATGTGTAATAATGTGAAATGACATAGGGAAAAAGTATTGAACACATGAAGAAAGGGAGGTGCAAAAAGGCATGGAAAGCCAAGACAACAGCTGAAAACTATCAGTAATTAAAAAGCAATCCAGCCCCCTGTCAGTGCAAATTAATATCAGCTGGTTCAGTCCAAAAGGTCTCATTGCCAAGGTGTTACACAAGACACATCTCATGATGGGTAAAAGCAAAGAGCTGTCTCAAGACCTTCGCAACCTAATTGTTGCAAAACATAATGATGACATTGGTTATAGGCACATTTCTAAGCTTCTGAATGTTCCAGTGAACACTGTTGGGGCCATAATACGGAAGTGGAAAGACAATCATTTCACCATAAATTTGCCTCGACCAGGTGCTCCTCGCAAGATTTCTGATAGAGGAGTGAAAAGAATAATCAGAAGAGTTGTCCAAGAGCCAAGGACCACTTGTGCAGGTACTGTTGTCTCAAAGAAAACTGTAAGTAATGCACTCCACCGCCATGGCCTGTATGCACGCTCACCACGCAAGACTCCATTGCTGAAAAAAAAGCATGTTGAAGCTCGTTTAAAGTTTGCTGCACAACATTTGGAAAAGCCAGTGAAATACTGGGAGAATATAGTGTGGTCAGATGAGAGCAAAACTGAACTGTTTGGATGTCATAATACACACCATGTTTGGAGGAGAAATGGCACTGCACATCACCCTAAAAACACCATACCAACAGTGAAGTTTGGAGGTGGGAACATCATGGTGTGGGGCTGCTTTTCAGCAAATGGTACTGGCAAACTTCACATAATTGAAGGAAGGATGAATGGGCAAATTTACCGAGACATTCTTGACAAAAATCTGCTGCCATCTACCAGGATGATGAAGATGAAACGAGGGTGGACATTTCAGCAAGACAATGATCCCAAACACACAGCCAAGGAAACTCAATTGGTTTCAAAGAAAGAAAATAAAGCTCCTAGAATGGCCCAGCCAATCACCTGACTTAAATCCCATTGAAAATCTATGGAAAGAACTGAAGATCAAGATTCATAGAAGAGGCCCACGGAACCTTCAAGATTTGAAGACTCTTTGTGTGGAAGAATGGGCCAAAACCACACCAGAACAATGCATGCGACTAGTTTCTCCATACAGGAGGCGTCTTGAAGCTGTCATTACCAACAAAGGCTTTTGTACAAAGTATTAAATAAATATCAGTAAGTGTGTTCAATACTTTTCCCTGTGTCATTTCACATTATTACACATAACTTAATTTCTGAACTTATTTGTTTTGGTTTCTTTGTATGTATGGATTACTTGGGTTGTTACCAACATCTGGTGAAAATGTCATGTCAATAGCACCTTTGGAAATATATTTACTGAGAAAAATGGTGACGTTTTCAATACTTATTTCACCCGCTGTATACAGTGGGGCAAAAAAGTATTTAGTCAGCCACCAATTGTGCAAGTTCTCCCACTTAAAAAGATGAGAGAGGCCTGTAATTTTCATCATAGGTACACTTCAACTATGAGAGACAAAATGAGAAAAAAAAAATCCAGAAAATCACATTGTAGGATTTTTTATGAATTTATTTGCAAATTATGGTGGAAAATAAGTATTTGGTCACCTACAAACAAGCAAGATTTCTGGCTCTCACAGACCTGTAACTTCTTCTTTAAGAGGCTCCTCTGTCCTCCACTCGTTACCTGTATTAATGCACCTGTTTGAACTTGTTATCAGTATAAAAGACACCTGTCCACAACCTCAAACAGTCACACTCCAAACTTCACTATGGCCAAGACCAAAGAGCTGTCAAAGGACACCAGAAACAAAATTGTAGACCTGCACCAGGCTGGGAAGACTGAATCTGCAATAGGTAAGCAGCTTGGTGTGAAGAAATCAACTGTGGGAGCAATTATTAGGAAATGGAAGACATACAAGACCACTGATAATCTCCCTCGATCTGGGGCTCCACGCAAGATCTCACCCCGTGGGGTCAAAATGATCACAAGAACGGTGAGCAAAAATCCCAGAACCACACGGGGGGACCTAGTGAATGACCTGCAGAGAGCTGGGACCAAAGTAACAAAGGCTACCATCAGTAACACACTACGCCTCCAGGGACTCAAATCCTGCAGTGCCAGACGTGTCCCCCTGCTTAAGCCAGTACATGTCCAGGCCCGTCTGAAGTTTGCTAGAGAGCATTTGGATGATCCAGAAGAGGATTGGGAGAATGTCATATGGTCAGATGAAACCAAAATATAACTTTTTGGTAAAAACTCAACTCGTCGTGTTTGAAGGAGAAAGAATGCTGAGTTGCATCCAAAGAACACCATACCTACTGTGAAGCATGGGGGTGGAAACATCATGCTTTGGGGCTGTTTTTCTGCAAAGGGACCAGGACGACTGATCCGTGTAAAGGAAAGAATGAATGGGGCCATGTATCGTGAGATTTTGAGTGAAAACCTCCTTCCATCAGCAAGGGCATTGAAGATGAAATGTGGCTGGGTCTTTCAGCATGACAATGATCCCAAACACACCGCCCGGGCAACGAAGGAGTGGCTTCGTAAGAAGCATTTCAAGGTCCTGGAGTGGCCTAGCCAGTCTCCAGATCTCAACCCCATAGAAAATCTTTGGAGGGAGTTGAAAGTCCGTGTTGCCCAGCGACAGCCCCGAAACATCACTGCTCTAGAGGAGATCTGCATGGAGGAATGGGCCAAAATACCTTGTGAAGACTTACTGAAAACGTTTGACCTCTGTCATTGCCAACAAAGGGTATATAACAAAGTATTGAGATAAACTTTTGTTATTGACCAAATACTTATTTTCCACCATAATTTGCAAATAAATTCATTAAAAATCCTACAATGTGATTTTCTGGATTTTTTTTTTCTCATTTTGTCTCTCATAGTTGAAGTGTACCTATGATGAAAATTACAGGCCTCTCTCATCTTTTTAAGTGGGAGAACTTGCACAATTGGTGGCTGACTAAATACTTTTTTGCCCCACTGTATACAGTGGAGAGAACAAGTATTTGATACACTGCCGATTTTGCAGGTTTTCCTACTTACAAAGCATGTAGAGGTCTGTAATTTTTATCATAGGTACACTTCAACTGTGAGAGACGGAATCTAAAACAAAAATCCAGAAAATCACATTGTATGATTTTATTGCATGACATAAGTATTTGATCACCTACCAACCAGTAAGAATTCCGTCTCTCACAGACCTGTTAGTTTTTCTTTAAGAATCCCTCCTGTTCTCCACTCATTACCTGTATTAACTGCACCTGTTTGAACTCGTTACCTGTATAAAAGACACCTGTCCACACACTCAATCAAACGGACTCCACACACTCAAACAAACAGCTGTGTAAGGACATCAGGGATAAAATTGTAGACCTGCACAAGGCTGGGATAGGCTACAGGACAATAGGCAAGCAGCTTGGTGAGAAGGCAACAACTGTTGGCGCAATTATTAGAAAATGGAAGAAGTTCAAGATGACGGTCAATCTCCCTTGGTCTGGGGCACCATGCAAGATCTCACCTCGTGGGGCATCAATGATCATGAGGAAGGTGAGGCATCAGCCCAGAACTACACGGCAGGACCTGGTCAATGACCTGAAGAGAGCTGGGACCACAGTCTCAAAGAAAACCATTAGTAACACACTGCGCCGTCATGGATTAAAATCCTGCAGCGCACGCAAGGTCCCCCTGCTCAAGCCAGCGCATGTCCAGGCCCGTCTGAAGATTGCCAATGACCATCTGGATGATCCAGAGGAGGAATGGGAGAAGGTCATGTGGTCTGATGAGACAAAAATAGAGCTTTTTGGTCTAAACTCCACTCGCCGTGTTTGGAGGAAGAAGAAGGATGAGTACAACCCCAAGAACACCATCCCAACCGTGAAGCATGGAGGTGGAAACATCATTCTTTGGGGATGCTTTTCTGCAAAGGGGACAGGACGACTACACCGTATTGAGGGGAGGATGGATGGGGCCATGTATCGCGAGATCTTGGCCAACAACCTCCTTCCCTCAGTAAGAGCATTGAAGATGGGTCGTGGCTGGGTCTTCCAGCATGACAACGACCCGAAACACACAGCCAGGGCAACTAAGGAGTGGCTCCGTAAGAAGCATCTCAAGGTCCTGGAGTGGCCTAGCCAGTCTCCAGACCTGAACCCAATAGAAAATCTTTGGAGGGAGCTGAAAGTACGTATTGCCCAGCGACAGCCCCGAAACCTGAAGGATCTGGATGGAGGAGTGGGCCAAAATCCCTGCTGCAGTGTGTGCAAACCTGGTCAAGAACTACAAGAAACGTATGATCTCTGTAATTGCAAACAAAGGTTTCTCTACCAAATATTAAGTTCTGCTTTTCTGATGTATCAAAGACTTATGTCATGCAATAAAATGCAAATTAATTACTTAAAAATCATACAATGTGATTTTCTGGAGTTTTGTTTTAGATTCCGTCACTCACAGTTGAAGAGTACCTATGATACAAATTACAGACTTCTACATGCTTTGTAAGTGGGAAAACCTGCAAAATCGGCAGTGTATCAAATACTTGTTCTCCCCACTGTATATTATCTACCTGCAGTATAGCATGCTGGGATATTTTTTTATTTGTTATCATAACTTTAAAAAAATGTGTTCATGACTTTTCATTTAGTTTTGAGTCAGTATCACATAAGTATTTTAAGTAATAATTACTTTTCATGACTTTGTGTTCAACTTACTACAAGTTAAAATGCCTTGGGGTTTACAGTTTACAGGGAGTCCAAACAGAACAAAGAAAATGTCTGTGGGCTCCCCCACCCCAACTACCCAGGGCCATATGTTTAGGCTACCTCCAGGCTAGTCAGACTAGCAGTTAACACACATAAATGTGTCATCCATTAACACACACGCCACACATATCACGCGCCACACACGCACCCACCCACACACACACACGCATCCATGCACACACACACACACACACACACACACACACACACACACACACACACACACACACACACACACACACACACACACACACACACACACACACACACACACACACACACACACACACACACACTACCCACTGAACGTCACACGACAGTTAGGAGGTGATGAATATGATTGATCAATTGTGCCATAATCACCTCTTTCACTGTGTCATGATGACTTAGGCCTCTCCTCAAGAACTCAGCTCACTTCCAGTGAGATCTGATAGAGCGATTTAGCTAACACAGAGCAGGTCTTCTCTTCTCTTCTCACACCTTCCCCTTCACACCTACACCTTCAGACCAGAGTGCTACTCGATCACCTTCTTTATTTAACCAGGCTGCATGTTTCTCACGCATTAAGCACTGCAATGAAAACCCCTCCAGCACTACATAGTATATTGTATGAACTCTCTTTCTCTCGGTTTCTCCCTCTCTCTGTAGATCTATCTGAACTTCAGCTCCAGGTTTCCGGTTACAATGGGGCAACAGGTTACCAGCATGGACCAGGGGACCCAGAATGCCAACGTCCTTCGTCTCAACTCTGTGGACAGCAGCAACGCCTCCACTCAGCCCTTATTGGCCAGAGCTAGCGATGACATCTTTTTGGGGGAGACGGCCAGCGGGCCCAGGGTCCACAGGGTGTAAGGCCCCACCCACTATGTATGGCTGCCCCATAAAGTGCCTGTTCAGTGCCGTTCTAAACACCCCACCACACCCTATCCCAACAATATACTGTGTCTAGCTATTAGCCTCCCCCTTCAGACAGAGGCTTAAAGAAGGATCCTCCCCATAGGGGGTACCATTCCTAGGTCACTACTGTATATCATTTTTCATGTGCTGTTTGAAATGAAGTGGACTTTCCTCAATGTTGCTGTTACCGTATCTTTTACATTTCATACAATGTTATTGATTGTTTCACATTTCCATTGTCAATATTTTAAACTGAATTACTATGTTTTAATGTTTTAAATATAGTTATTTTTCTCAAACTAAATCATGTAGCATTTATAATGGTTGAAAGACAATTATCGTTGGTAGTACTTGAAATGTAACATCTTTCCAGATGTATGCATCATGTATCATCAGTTGACCTTTTTTCTGCTGCATCTTTTAAGAGTTAATGTTAGTATTATTCCACAAATTCAGTTTTGGCGATTATGTGAAGGAGAGACATTTCTAGGGCTAATGGTTGAAATTATATTCAGTAGGTTAAGTCTCAAAATGTCTCAATCTAATGAACCGATAAGCATGGTACTATGACTTCAACGTGTAGTTGATGTTCCTGTGTATATTTGAATATATTGACCTTGTGTATGACTAGTAATAAGTGTATGATGCGAGAGGTAGCATTAACTTCGATTCAACAAAGGTTGCTTGCTGGACAATCCTAAATATGTTGCTTGTGTCGGCACCTCGTCTGTCCTTTACAGTATACAGTATGTTACCCTTGTTTACATTTCTCATCAGACAGGTACTGCCATTTCACTGTGGGGTTTTTTTGTATAAAAACTGTCACCAAAGATGGGGAAGGTTCAAACAGGGCATGGTTATGAAGAGCGTACTGTATAAGGGAAAAGGTGATCAGCCAGTGGATGCTTTCTACTCATACAGATTGTTAAAGAAGGCTTTCTGTTTTGAGATAAAAGGCCAATAATGCTCGTTTCAAATGCCAATGTGGAACTTGCAGAACAAACCACCATCAATAACTGTTCTGAGAAAATCCATGGGAAGAATGCTGCTCAGATGAATAGCCAATTGAAAGTTAGATGTTAGAGGTGTCTAATCAAACAAGGCTATGACATGTCTTATAGCTCCCTACAGTCCTGTGGGCAGTACCCTCAGTGCTCCCATCCCAGCCATCAGTAGCTGATTTCGCAGCCTTCCCTCTGCTCTTTGTTTCCAGCTGCTTCCTCTGACGGAAGTGTCACTTCCACCATCTCTCAGCCAGAGTTCTGTATCACTTCAGACTCCCATCACTAGAACTTCCCTCTTCCCACACTGAGATATTGTTGTGAAGAGCACCTGGAAATGCATGGACTGAAAGTGTGTGTGTGCGTGCGTCCGTGTGTCTGCGTGTGTAGGTGCCACAGTATGAAATGTATTAAATATACCCATCTCACTTTTCAACCCTGTCTCCTTCCCAAAGCTGGCTCTTTGTAAATATGTGTGTGAATACAATGTAAAGTAATGTGGATGTTTTATTTGTATTTTCTATTGATATAGTATATTTAATGCACACCTCTGATATACTGTAATATAAAAAATGTCCTACCACAAATAGATACACAGAGATACATCCACTAAATATATAATGTACATCTTCTTTGGAGTTAAGCTGCTTGTTTTACTGTGGACGTCTTTGTTTGGACGTTGCTGTAGAATGAATTATTCCCCTTGGTTAACCATCGCATGCTGTCTTCTACAAACAAGCCAAAACATTTATTTTTTATTTTTTCAAATGCTTTTGTAGTTTGTTTGTTTGTTTTCAGCCCCAAACAGGAACGCTTCGGCAATGGCAAATGTTGTCTAATTTGACTAATTACAAGTAGAGCTGTAGGACAATAACTCATTGCTCATTCCCCCATCTGTCACATGGAATTGGAGACCTCAAAATTACACAGTGATAACAAAGTAGTTACATTCAGCACACTGTTAAAGACAGCACTTAAATATTGTCAGATTATCCTTAACAAGTTTACTTTGGAACGGTTGATATAATATGATGCTTGTTTTAGAACTTTTAGGACCTTTTTGTATTTTTCCCTACACAGAGAGAAATGTATTATGTGTATTTTGTTGTATATTTATTTTACAAGAGGCAAAGTTGTTTGTTGTGCACATTTGTATTGTGTTGCTATCTCTTGTGTTACTGTAATATAAATAAAAACCCATAAACAAATAGTTTTTTAATCATGATTTGTATTAGAAATACGTTACTTTTTCATGTTATTATTTTTATATGTGTGCAGTTTTTAAAAATGTTGGGACATTACTGTCTTCTGTTTTGATCTAGTTTGATAATGTAGTGGAATCATTTTATTTATATCTGAGGGTCATGTTGTCAACCATTTGTGTCAAGCCTCTGAGCAGGGGATGCCTCAGGTCACTGTCAATCTCCTCCCCATGGTAGTCTACACTCATACTAGTGTACAGTCATTGACCGTATCTGTTTTTAAAATCATGTTTCCTGCTCCAGAATGGTTAGGGTCTTTGGCTTGGGTCCAACGGGGGACATCTGGCTGTAGGGGAACGCCGCAAGGACAGTGGCTTGTCCAGCAGGCCAGGCCGGTGGACGGACAGACAGAAGGCCCTTGTGCGTGTCACTGTGTGGGCTGAGCCCATTGTTCTAGCATCTATCTGATAAGAAGGACAGGAAATCCCACCATTGAAGCAGAATGGTTGAATGTATACGTTTGTGAGACAGAGTGGTCGCTTAAAGTAAAGAGCAGCTGAGAGCGGGAGAAGAATATTTTCTGTAATATTTCATCACATTATCTGAAGATCTATCTATTGCCAGACTGGATTTTTTTTTTAAACGGCAAATGCTACTTACCCTTGTGCTACCTTTCTGTTGTTCTGATATTAAATGTCCTGCAACAACAGGGTGATCAAATTAAGATCCTACATCTGAATAGGGCCCAGTTGGGATTTTCATACGTTATTACTCTCACAATACAGTCCAATTAGGCATAGTGTATTGCACCCTTCTTTTTTCATTCTCTATCCCTCTCCCTTCTCACCCTCTGTCTTTCAGTAATCTTCTGCCCAGGTCCTCATTCCAGCACAATAGTCTCATTTGTTTTCTAATAGCCTCTGGAAACTGATACTTCTGTCCAAGATGGAAAAACAAACACCCATTTGTATCATGGCAGTTCCATTGCTTTTTCTATAGCGTGATCTAGTTACAAGGGCCAAGTGCCAACACATGACACAATATGTCAATAATACACATGATATGGTGTGTGTGTGTGCGTGTTTACGTGTGTTTGCGTGCGTGCAGGTGCACGATCGTGCGTGCATGTGTTCATGCTTACATGTGTGTATTTGTGTGTACTTCTTAAAATAATTCCCCTGAATGTTGTGTTTTGTCAGAAGATTTTGCTGTGAAAGTGTGAGGCTTTATTTATATTGTATATATGTTTGTGTTGTGCTCCTTTAGTGAAAGCTCCGGTGCCGGTCTGCCAGAGTTTGATAGCTGCTGTTGCTGAAACTGAGGTTCAGCCAAATAAAGTAGCAGGGTTAAATTAATCTTAAATCAGCCATAAATCCCCTTGTGACAGGGGAAAGGAAGCTTGTTGTGTGCAATGGAATACAAGCTTCACACAAAAAATTAAAGTGTAAAAACATTTCTAGCCTGTCTATCTATGGGTAACAGAGTTGATGTGTTATGCTCGAACCACCGCTCAGTTTTACTCAACAAAACACCAGAAAATGGCTAAAAAGAGTAGAACCAGCTCACCTGCTTTACAGTGCCTTCAGAAAGTATTCACACCCCTTGACTTTTGCCACATTTTGTTGTGTTACAGCCTGAATTTAAAACATATTACATTTTGTGTCACTGGCCTACACACAATACTCCATAATGTCAATTTAGAATTATGTTTTGAGAAATGTGTACAAATTAATTAAAAATGAAAAGGTAAAATTACTTGAGTCAATAAGTATTCAACCCCTTTGTTATGGCAAGACTAAATAAGTTCAGGAGTAAAACATGATTTTTGAATGACTACCTCATCTCTGTACCCCACACATACAATTATCTTTAAGGTCCCTCAGTTGAGCAATGATTTTCAACCACAAAGACCAGGGATGTTTTCCAATGCCTTGCAAAGAAGGGCAACTATTGGTAGATTGGTAAAAACATTTTTTATAATAAGCAGACATTGAATGTCCCTTTGTGCATGCCGGAATTATTAATTACACTTTGGATGGTGTATCAATACACCCAGTCACTACAAAGATACAGGTGTCCATTCTAACTCAGTTGCAGGAGAGGAATGAATCTGTTCAGGGATTTCACTATGAGGCCAATGGTGACTTTGGCTGTGATTGGAGAAAACTGAAGATGGATCAACAACATTACTCCACAATACTAACCTGACAGTGAAAAAATGGAAAACTGTACAGAATAAAAATATTCCAAAATATGCCTCCTGTTTACAATAAAGCAAATCTGCAAAATCTGCAAAAAAAGAAACAAACTTTATGTCATGTATACAAACGTTATGTTTGGGGCAAATCCAACACAACACATCACTGATTACCACTTCATATGTTCAAGCATGGTGGTGGCTGCATCATGTTATGGGTATGCTTGTCATCTGCAAGAATTAGGGAATTTCTTTAGGATAAAAAGAAACGGAATAAAGGTAAGCACAGGCTAAATCCTGGAGGAGAACCTGGTTCAGTCTGATTTCTAAAAGACACTGGGAGACAAATTCACCTTTCAGCAGGTTAATAACCTAAAACACAAGGCCAAATATGCACTGGAGTTGCTTACCAAGAAGAAAGTGTATGTTCCTGAGTGGCCGATTCAACTTAAATCAGCTTGGCAAGACTTGAAAATGGCTGTCTAGCAATGATCAACGACCAACTTGACAGAGCTTGAAGAATTTTTAAAATAATAATGTGCAAATATTGTACAGTACAATCCAGGTTTGCTAAGCTCTTAGAGACCTACCCAGAAAGATTCACAGCTGCAATCGCTGCCAAAGGTGATTCTAACATGTATTGACTCAGTGTTGTGAATACATAGAATACATACTGTATGTAAATGAGACATTTCTGTATTTCATTTGCAATACATTTGCAAAAATGTCTAAAAACATGTTTCACTTTGTCGTTATGGGGTACTGTGTGTAGATGGTTGAGAAAAAAAATATATTTAATCAATTTTGAATTCAGGCTGTGACATAACAATATATGGACTAATTCAAGGGGTATTAATACTTTCTGAAGGCACTGTACACTATGATGTGACTATTAGATGTTAAATGTTTTTTTAAATAATTTTTTTAAAGCAATAGTTTCACCATATTAAAATGAGAGTTCAGCTCAGGGTTGACCTTAAAATTAGGGACAGATGTAAATTAATCACTAATCACATGATGTAAATAATAATCTTCAGAAATGACTTTGTCTAAGCAACAGAATAACTGGGACTTTACAATGATTGTGACAACATGGAGAAATGTTGGGGTTAAGTGGGTTCAAATATTCCTAGAAGTCACAGAGGGTTCACGGAGAGATGCTGAATTGTTACACTTTAGCAAGTCTTTATCCAGATTAATTGAATTCTCCTTGTTGTCCATATTAAAGGGCACTTCATAAATATTGATGCACAATTTCTACTTAAAATATCAAAGGGGTGCAAAAGTCACTATTTTAGTGGAACGACCCAACTGTCTCTGTATGATTGTATGGCAGCACAGCATTCTCTAGTGAGACTCCTAGGATTTTGCCCTCGGGGTCCCGGAATATTCTAGAGCACAATGACAGATTGGACGTCACAGTAGCTCATTATCTTTAACTCCCATACTTAAACAGGTGAGAGTCTCTATAGTGACCTATCGTTGCCTGTTATAGGGACCTACTCCCTTTCCTGTTTTCCATTGCCTGGGCCAGGTACATCATGTTGTCTCCGATGTGAAAAATCTCTGCCTGTACTCCACTTAAATTAACAGGTGACAACAAGTAAAGAGAATTTGCTGCACTGTACATGTTGATTCTCTACTGTATATCTTCTCTTGTTTTTTGGTTGATCATTCTTGAGTTTTATCAGTTTAACGGTGAGTAGTGGAGAATGGGGTAGGTGTCACATATGGGTGTGTTTGTGGGTCACCAGTGCACCACCACTTCCCTCTTTCACACAGCTGCTCAGGAAACATGTGCCCCTGTGTGTGGGAAAGACTGTGTGGAGACGGGCAGTGGGCTTGGTGTGACACCGCAGACCCAGCCAGAAGCTTGAAGATATGGAGACCGCAGCGGGGGTAAAGGAGACATAGGGAGGGCACAGGGTACACACAGTCCCAGTCTGGGAGGACCAAGAACAACAGTACATCAGTAAAGATAAATAAATGGATGGGGACTACACTGAGACTGTGGTGAAGTTGGAATGCTTTCTCTCTGTGCTTTATATTTAAATGTGCGCTCATAAGCATGTCGTTATGACCCAACAGTTGAACGTTTGCACTATAAAAGGTCAGATGATTGTGTTTTATATGTTATTTAAAATATTGCTAAAATTATCTTAAATAAGTAAAAGCTGAAATAGTCATAATCATACTATTTTCAATCATTATGAATAACCCTCGTGTTGTTTCCAGGTGTAGGATTAGAAATCCAGAGTGAGGTGGATTTCCTGGGAGGACTGGTGTGTTTTAGTTAACCCCTGGAAGCAGTGATGATAAGAGATCTCGTTAGTTCGTTGTGACAAGGTTAATCTAATGTTAGCATCTGACCTTTGACCTCTTACCCCAGGCTTGACAACTGGGTGTTCCTCCAAACCTGAACTGGGCCCCATGGGAACCTGACTGGCTTTCTTCAAAAGTCGGTTAATTGTCCTGGACCTGAACCAAGCATAAGAGATTGGATTAAAGTGACATTAAAATTGCGGGGTGTGTTGAGAGAGATTGTGTTGACAGGCAGAATTCACACAAGGGATCCGTGTGTTGCTGAGTTTCACATCCATTTGCCAAAAGTGTATCCATGTTTCTTATAATAGGTGCGGCACACTTTTCTACTACCTTCTTATGTACATTATGTTAGTACTGGTGTGTAACTGAGCCCACCATTCCCTTGGGAAAACATGTTTTGTACTGTACGCATGTTTTGTGCTGCGCCGCATTGCATCTAATTGGGGAGCCTATTTATGTTCAGCATTCCCACCTGTGTTTGTGGGTTTTTGTGTGTGTGTTCCTTTTTGTTCGTGCCGGTTCATGGCCGCAGTCTATCCTTTTGTTATTTTTGAGTTTTCTATAATAAAAGGAATGTTTTTGCAACACAGCTCTGTGCTTCGGGTCCTGTCTCATAGCGACCGTGACAGAAAAACCCACCACCACGGGACCAAGCAGGGCTGGACAGAAGAGGAACTCCCCGGAGATATGGAAGTTATCTCCCAGGAGGAGATCCTCCACTGTTTAGCTCTGGGACAAGGCTGGGTCCCAGAGCAGCAAGGACGTCGACGGGGGCCACGTCGGCGATCGAAGAGGCAGGCCCAGCCTAGAGCCCCGAAGAAGTGCGTGTCCTCAGCTCGGTAGCGCTAGTACCAGTTCCTAGCCCGGTAGCTCCAGTGCCGGGACCGGTCGTCAGCCCCGCTCCAGTGCCGGAGCAGCCCGCTCCACCGGTGCCCAGTCCGGGACCGGTCGTCAGCCCCGCTCCAGTGCCGGAGCAGCCTGCTCCACCGTGTGTTTTGTTTGTGCCGGTTCATGGTCGCTGTCTATCCTTTTGTTATTTTTGAGTTTTCTATAATAAAAGGAATGTTTTTGCAACACAGCTCTGTGCTTCGGGTCCTGTCTCATAGCGACCGTGACAGCTGGCCAGCATTAATATAGACCTATGGAGCAAAAGTCTGTTTTGCTAAGAGTGTCAGCAGGAGCCTCTATATCAAACAAATATCACATATTTTGAAGCAGCTGATCTCTTTTCCTGTTTAGTGTTTCATCAATCTTGAACTAATTTGTGTTTTGACATGGCCTGTATAAAGTGCCGGCTTGATCCTTTCTGTTATACTGTAAATAAATGCCACTGCATGGGCACAGGGGAAGCACTTGTACCCTGTTCTCTTCATCACATTACCATCTCTTCCTAACATGGTGGTATAGAGAATGTATGACAGAGACGTTGTGTGCTATTGATAGCTTTTGTCATGTGTGTTTTCAACCCTCTGTACCGAATTCTCCAATGGACATCTTAGGACCAGGTGAGCTGCTGACTGCAGTTTTCACTACCATTGAGCGGAGATGTTGGTCAACGCATCCTCTTTCTCCCTTTAAATTCCTAGGAACTACAGAGTGCATGTTTTGCCATGTTTTCAGAGTGCTGCCATGTTTTCTTGCATATACAGCAGAATGAGAGTCTCCTGCTGAAGGCTGGATCAGTAGACTTGGCTCTAGCAATGGATTGCGTTTAGTGTGGGCACTTTTTCAAATACCACTACTAAGGTTGTGGATAAGAGGTATTCTCATGCAATTCCTGCTAAATCTTTTCCCAAGGTGACGTTCTCAGGTTTAGCTTAGGTGTTTGGATTGTTTATGGAGAAGGCTTAGCCATGGAACATTCCATTAGGTGTGGGTATATTACCTGTCCACTTAGAAATGATTCAACGGCAGGCATGAGAGGTCACAAAGGATAAGGTTTCCAGTGAATTTTGGTGTGGTGACCTTTACCCTGTGAGAAATCAATAAATACATGTGTTTTTATACTTAATTTCTATATAGGATTACAGTACCTGATAATGTTGGATAACCCTTGATCTCAGTTTTATCCTGTATATTTTATTTTCCGTCATACACATGTCCACTGTAAATCCTATGGCTAAGCTTGACTTGACACATTCACTTGTGGAGGGAACATGTTCCCTTTCAACTCAGAGAACATTGTGATTAATAAGTAAGAGGTATAACATCACATCAGGCCCAGTTCTATTCCAGTTGCTAGTCCCTTTCCCTAGCTCCTTGACCCTAACCCTCACAGATCTGATAAGGGCTGGATCGGTGAAAGCAATATAGTATAAGCTTCACTTCACCTAAGGAAGGCCATAACAATACTGATTACCCCATTCCCATCCTTTCAGATCAGTGAACACATATGGAGTAGTGTCTAGGAGAAGTATCTAGGGATTGAAATGGAATCAGACCTACTTTACTCTACTGTCATTTAGGTGTCAATAGGAGTAGGGTCTTGATTCAATCCATAGCGCAGAAGATCTGCATTGTAGCATGGTTGAATTCAAAGGTAATTTCCGATTGAGCCAACATATGCAGCGTTTGCAGACTGAATGCAGACTCTGTGAACGTGGAAACATTGCCTTTCAACCGTGCTACAACACAGATCTTCTGTGCTACGGATTGAATCAGTTCACTGTCCTGTTCTGTTAACTGTTAGATTGCTGTCAGTGAAGTGAAATAAGCCAGAAGTCTGTGAGCAGTAATGACCTGTCAGCCACCTGTCATTTTAGGTCTCACTCAGGAAAGTGCTCATGTTTCGATAGGAAGGTTCAGACACATCAAGATTAGTTTGTGCAACATGCCTCGCTTCCTCTCTTTAGGCAGAAGTCAACATGTTACTGTACTAAAAAAGATTTGGCCTGAGCAACAAATGCTAGCTAGCCTCTGGCTGAACACACTCAAGTCAACTGTGTGATAATTAATATTGACACGTGTCAGATAGGTCATTAACCTTTAATGTGGTTTCTGTAAAACTCTTTGGACAACAGTCAAATACTGTATATGTGCCTTTTCAAAAAATATTATGCAGATTATATTTAGAAAGATTTGTATAAATCAGCCCTCTATTTTTGGTTGTATTGAAGGACTTCACTACTGAAGAGCTGTTTTGGCACTCACTGTCTGAGCCTCATTTATCCTGGGCCATGGGTTAAGGGTGTTGGTTAACCACTGCCACTCAGAGATAGTCTCTCAGCTCTGTCTGCTGTTGAATAACAGTGATCTCCTTTGTCCTGAGGCCTGTGCAACCCCTAAAGGCCATTGTGTGTGTGTGTGTGTGTGTGTGTGTGTGTGTGTGTGTGTGTGTGTGTGTGTGTGTGTGTGTGTGTGTGTGTGTGTGTGTGTGTGTGTGTGTGTGTGTGTGTGTGTGTGTGTGTGTGTGTGTGTGTGTGTGTGTGTGTGTGTGTGTGTTTGTTAAACTTAGACTCCCTTCATAACTGAATAATTACACACCCACTGAATCCATATTAGACAGTAATCAAGCCTTTGAAGAGCTTTGTTTGGTGTCATCATCAGTCATGTGGCTGTGTGAGTGCATCAGCTACAGTGTTAAACCCTCGCCTTTAAACATTAACTCATTTTATGAGTCTCTTTCACTGTACTGGTTATTAATCAATTAATTACGAGACCTTTTCTCTTTAATCCATGAGAGGTTATTGCAGCATAAAAACATCAAAGACAGCTCTATTACCCACATTTCCTACTGACTGCATATACCTAAATCATGCTCTATTGATCCTCCTAACTCCTCCCCAGTCTTACCCCAAGGACATTGTACCTTTTTTAATTACACCCACCTGTCTAGTACTACAAGCAAGGGGGGGGTCAACATAATTAATGTGGGATTTAGGGCCTTGTCTGAACTCAGACCTATAGTCAGTAAAGCATAAGAACGGTCTAGTTGGTAGAACTGATGTTTGGATGAGGAAATAGACGTGATTTAGCTGTCACTATTACTATACTCTATGTCACTGCTCTTGGCATCTGCTGCTCAGTGTTTTTCCATGTCATGTTTGAGCTTTAGGCTGTCCCGGGATCACTCAGGCTTTGGGGAGTCTTGTAGACCTAGCTAATAATATTCAAATGATCATATCTACAGTGCCTTTGGAAAGTATTCACAACCCTTTACTTTTTACAGTATTGTCTTGTGTTAGAATGTGGGATTCAAATGTATTTAATTGTCATTTTTTTGTCAACGATCTACACAAAATCCTCTGTAATGTCAAAGTGGAATATGAATTCTAACATTTGTAAAGGATTAATGAAAAATAAAACACTAATATATCTTGATTACATAAGTACTCAACCCCCTGAGTCAATACATGTTAGAATAACATTTGGCAGTGGGGTAAGTCTCTCTGGGTAAGTCTCTAAGAGCTTTGCACACCTGGATTGTACAATATTTGCACATTATTCTTAAAGAAATTATTCAAGCTCTGTCAAGCTGGTTGTTGATCATTGCTAGATAGACATTTTCATTTCTTGCCATAGATTTTCAAGGCGATTTAAGTCGAAACTGTAACTAGGCCACTCAAGAATATTTATTGTCGTCTTGGTAAGCAACTCCAGTGTATATTTGGCCTTACTGTATGTTTTAGGTTATTGTCCTGCTGAAAGGTGAATTTGTCTCCCAGTGTCTGTTGGAAAGCAGACTGAACCAGGTTTTCCTCTAGAATTTTGCTTGTGCTTAGCTTTATTCTGTTTCTTGATATTCTTAAAAACTCCCTAGTCCTTGCTGATGACAAGTATACTCCTAACATGATGCAGCCACCACCATGCTTGAAAATATGAAGGGTGGTACACAGTGATGTGTTGTGTTGGATTTGCCCCAAACCAGTAGCGCCCCCATAAAAATTCCAGAAATTTACATGTATACAAAAATTATATAAAAATGAAATAAAAATAAAAAATAAAATAGATTACTCATACGATGTGCCGGCTGGTAGTAAGAGCCTCAGCATTTAATAAAAACTGTCTTTAATCTGTTAACTATTTAGTATTTTATATGTTTTTCAATATGTTTCATGCGGTTTCATGGGCGAGGGACGCCGGACAAATGGATGTCTATCTGAGTCCATAAATCTTCGGGCAGCATGTGACCTGAAGCTGGTCTCTAATTGGTTTCTTAAAGATCCTCCCCCGGGCGCAGATCGCTGCGTCCCTGGCGAATCAGAATTGGATACATGTTATTTTATCCAATCTGATTGGTTCTCGTCACCTGCCATTCAACTCTACGCTCTTGGCCACTACTGCGAGTGCGCGGGCGACACCGACACACCGTCACTCAGAGTCCGCCAAAACCTTGCTAGGCTGATCACTTTCGTAGAGATAAATGGCAGCAGTTAAACCAAAGTGTCGGCACTGAAGTTTAGTGGACAACAACGGGGGTAAGAGACCTCAAACATCTATCTGAAAAATGCAAACGTCATGACAGTAGCCGCAGCCATCTTGATAATAGCATGAAACTAACGTTTTTGGGCAGAGTTAGCATTGCTGAACAACTAGATGAAGGCTAAAGGATTGGCATTAGAAGGCACAACGAAGAGGTGACAAAAAGTTCTCATTACCACACCCATGACCACAGCTGAAGCTGAGAGGTGCTTCTCAACCTTGAAAATAATAAAAACTTTTCTCAGAAACACCATGACCCAGGAGAGGCTGAATGCACTGGCATTGCTGTCCATGGAAAAGAGACTTGTTACTGAGATGACTGACTTTAATCAGAGAGTCATTGAGAAATTTGCTGGCCAGAAAGAAAGGAGAGCAAAATGTATGTTCAAGTAGTCAACATGCTACTCTGTTGTTGCTGTTTGTTTTTTTTCATTTAGTTAGATGTGGGAAAGGAATGTGTAAAAAGATAAAAGTGCAGACACTGTTTTCTCTTTTTTTTTAAAGTAGGCAACACGCTTTTTGGTACTGCATGCGCCCCCCCCCCCCCCCCCCCCCACCCCCCCAAAATAATTATCACCAGCCGTCACTGCCCCAAACATAACGGTTTGTATTCAAGACATAACGTTTATTTTTTGCAGTACTACTTTAGTGCCTTATTGCAAACAGGATGCATGTTTTGGAATATGTTTAATATGTACAGGCTTGCTTCTTTTCACTCTGTCATTTAGGTTAGTATTGTGTACAGTAGTAACTACAATGTTGTTGATTCATCCTCAGTTTTTTCCTATCACAGTCATTAAACTCTGTAACCGTTCTAAAGTCACCATTGGCCTCTTGCTGAAATCCCTCTGCGGTTTCCTTCCTCTCCAGCAACTGAGTTAGAAAGGATGCCTGTATCTTTCTAGTGACTGGCTATATTGATACACCATCCAAAGTGTAGCTTGAAGAATGGAGCTGGAGGGGATGGCTGCCATTTTACGGGCTCCTAACCAATTGTGTTATTTTGTGTGTTTTTTCGCAATGTTTGTAACTTATTTTGTACATAATGTTGATGGTACCGTCTCTTATGACCGAACAGAGCTTCTGGATATCAGAACAGCGATTACTTACCTCGAACTGGACAAAGATTTTTTCTTTAATGAGTCGGACACAAATGATATAAGGTTGCTCCCAGACAAGGCCCAAATCCCTGTCATTCGCATGAAGAAAAAAAGGAAATACATGGGGCGGAGATCAGGATGCCTTGTGAGAATTTGCTGGCGAGTGGGTAACCTGCCTCTACCATCTGTTCTATTGGCCAACGTGCAATCACTGGAAAATAAACTGGATGAGCTCCGTTCGAGACTATCCTACCAACCTGTAATATCTTATGTTTCACAGACTCGTGGCTAAACGACAACACAGATAATATACAGTTGGCTGTGTTTTCCATGCATCGGCAGGACAGAACAGCTACAACCGGAAAGACGAGGGTGGGGGTGTGTCTATTTGTCAATAACAGCTGGTGCGCGATGTCTAATATTGAGGTTGTCTAGAGGTATTGCTTGCCTGAGGTAGAGCACCTCATGATAAGCTGTACACCACACTATCTACCAAGAGAGTTTTCATCTGCCATCTACCACCACAAACCGACGCTGTCAGTAAGACCACACTCAACGAGCTGTATAAGGCCATAAATGAACAAGAAAATGCTCATCCAGAATCGGCGATCTTAGTGGCAGGGGATTTTAATGCAGTCAAACTTAAAGTCGAAAGTTTACATGCATCTTAGCCAAATTAATTTAAGCTCAGTTCTTCACAATTCCTGACATTTAATCCTAGTAAAAAATCCCTGGGTCAGTTAGGATCACCACTTTATTTTAAGAATGTGAAATGTCAGAATAATAGTTATTTATTATTTATTTCAGCTTTTATTTATTTCATCACATTCCCAGTGGGTCAGAAGTTTACATACACTCAATTAGTATTGGTAGCATTGGCTTTAAATTGTTTAACTTGGGTCAAACGTTTCGGCCAGCCTTCCACAAGCTTCCCACAATACGTTGGAGTAATTTTGTCCCATTCCTCCTGACAGAACTGGTGTAACTGAGTCAGGTTTGTAGGCCTCCTTGCTCGCACATGCTTTTCAGTTCTGCCCACACATTTTCTATAGAATTGAGGTCAGGGCTTTGTGATGGCCACTCCAATACCTTGACTTTGTTGTCCTTAAGCCATTTTGTCACAACTTTGGATGTATGCTTGGGGTCATTGTCCATTTGGAAGACCCATTTGTGACCAAGCTTTAACTTCCTGACTGATGTCTTGAGATGATGCTTCAATGTATCCACATAATTGTCCTTCCTCATGATGTAATCTATTTTGTGACGTGCACCAGTCCCTCCTGCAGCAAAGCACCCCCACAACATGATGCTGCCACCCCTGTGCTTCACGGTTGGGATGGTGTTCTTCGGCATTGTTGCAAGCATCCCCCTTTTTCCTCCAAACATAACGATGGTCATTATGGTCAAACAGTTCTATTATTGTTTCATCAGACCAGAGGACATTTCTCCAAAAAGTAAGATCTTTGTCCCCATATGCAGTTGCAAACTGTAGTCAGGCTTTTTTATGGCAGTTTTGGAGCAGTGGCTTCTTCCTTGCTGAGCGATATAGGACTCGTTTTACTGTGGATATAGATACTTTTGTACCTGTTTCCTCCAGCATCTTCACAAGATCCTTTGCTGTTGTTCTGGGATTTAATTTGCACTTTTCGCACCAAAGTACGTTCATCTCTAGGAGACAGAAGCTTCTAAAGCCATCATTTTCTGGAATTTTCCAAGCTGTTTAAAGGCACAGCCAACTTAGTGTATGTAAACTTCTGGAATTGTCATATAGTGAATTATAAGTTAAATAATATGTCTGTAAACAATTGTTGGACGAATTACTTGTGTCATGGACAAAGTAGATGTCCTAACAGACTTGCCAAAACTGTAGTTTGTGAACATGAAATCTGTGGAGTGGTTGAAAAATGAGTTTTAATGACTTCAAACTAAGTGAATGTAAACTTCCGACTTCAAATGTAATTTCAACCTGCATGTCACACAACTCTAGACCACCTTTACTCAAAACACAGAGACGCGTACAAAGCTCTCCCTCGACCTCCATTTGGAAAATCTGACCATAATTCTATCCTCCTGATTCCTGCTTACAAGCAAAAACTAAAGCAGGAAGTACCAGTGGCTCGCTCAATACGGAAGTGGTCAGATGAGGTGGATGCTACACTACAGGACTGTTTTGCTAGCACAGACTGGAATATGTTATGTGATTCATCCAATGGCAATGAGGAGTATACCACCTCAGCCACTGGCTTCATCAATAAGTGCATCGACGACGTGGTCCATACAGTGACCGTACGTACATATCCCAACCGGAAGCCATGGATTACAGACAACATCCGCACCAAGCTAAAGGCTAGATCTGCCGCTTTCAAGGACCGGGACACTAATCCGGACGCTTATAAGAAATCCTGCTATGCCCTCAGACTAACCATCAAACGGGCAAAGCGTCAACACAGGGCTAAGATTGAATACTACTATACTGAATCTGACGCTCGTGGAATGTGGCAGTGCTTGCTATTACGGATTACAAATTTAAACCCAGCCGCGAGCTGCCCAGTGACGCGAGCCTACCAGACGGGCTAAATGCCTTTTATGCTCGCTTCGAGGGAAGCAACACTGAAGCATGCATGAGAGCACCGGCTGTTCCAGACGACTGTGTGATCAAGCTCTCCGTAGCCGATGTGAGCAAGACCTTTAACCAGGTCAACACTCACTGGGCCGTGGGGCCAGAAGGATTACCAGGATGTGTACTCTGAGCATGCGCGGACCAACTGGCAAGTGTCTTCACTGACATTTTCAAACTCTCCCTGACCGAGTCTGTAATACCTCAAATTCAAGCAGACCACCATAGTCCCTGTGCCCAAGAAAGCGATGGTGACCTGCCTAAATGACTACCACCCCGTAGCACTCACGTCGTTAGCCATGAAGTGCTTTGAAAGGCTGGTCAAAAGGAACACCTACAGTGGGGAGAACAAGTATTTGATACACTGCCGATTTTGCAGGTTTTCCTACTTACAAAGCATGTAGAAGTCTGTAATTTTTATCATAGGTACACTTCAACTGTCAGTGACGGAAAATCCAGAAAATCACATTGTATGATTTTTAAATAATTAATTTGCATTTTATTGCATGACATAAGTATTTGATACATCAGAAAAGCAGAACTTAATATTTGGTACAGAAACCTTTGTTTGCAATTACAGAGATCATACATTTCCTGTAGTTCTTGACCAGGTTTGCACACACTGCAGCAGGGATTTTGGCCCACTCCTCCATCCAGATCCTTCAGGTTTCGGAGCTGTCGCTGGGCCATATGGACTTTCAGCTCCCTCCAAAGATTTTCTATTGGGTTCAGGTCTGGAGACTGGCTAGGCCCCTCCAGGACCTTGAGATGCTTCTTACGGAGCCACTCCTTAGTTGCCCTGGCTGTGTGTTTTGGGTCGTTGTCATGCTGGAAGACCCAGCCACGACCCATCTTCAATGCTCTTACTGAGGGAAGGAGGTTGTTGGCCAAGATCTTGCGATACATGGCCCCATCCATCCTCCCCTCAATACGGTGCAGTCGTCCTGTCCCCTTTGCAGAAAAGCATCCCCAAAAAATGATGTTTCCACCTCCATGCTTCACGGTTGAGATGGTGTTCTTGGGGTTGTACTCATCCTTCTTCTTCCTCCAAACAAGGCGAGTGGAGTTTAGACCAAAACGCTCTATTTTTGTCTCATCAGACCACATGACCTTCTCCCATTCCTCCTCTGGATCATCCAGATGGTCATTGGCAAACTTCAGACGGGCCTGGACATGCGCTGGCTTGAGCAGGGGGACCTTGCGTGCGCTGCAGGATTTTAATCCATGACGGCGTAGTGTGTTACTAATAGTTTTCTTTGAGACTGTGGTCCCAGCTCTCTTCAGGTCATTGACCAGGTCCTGCCGTGTAGTTCTGGGCTGATCCCTCACCTTCCTCATGATCATTGATGCCCCACGAGGTGAGATCTTGCATGGTGCCCCAGACCGAGGGAGATTGACCGTCATCTTGAACTTCTTCCATTTTCTAATAATTGCGCCAACAGTTGTTGCCTTCTCACCAAGCTGCTTGCCTATTGTCCTGTAGCCCATCCCAGCCTTGTGCAGGTCTACAATTTTATCCCTGATGTCCTTACACAGCTGTTTGATTGAGTGTGTGGAGTCCGTTTGATTGAGTGTGTGGACAGGTGTCTTTTATACAGGTAACGAGTTCAAACAGGTGCAGTTAATACAGGTAATGAGTGGAGAACAGGAGGGCTTCTTAAAGAAAAACTAACAGGTCTGTGAGAGCCGGAATTCTTACTGGTTGGTAGGTGATCAAATACTTATGTCATGCAATAAAATGCAAATGAATTATTTAAAAATCATACAATGTGATTTTCTGGATTTTTGTTTTAGATTCCGTCTCTCACAGTTGAAGTGTACCTATGATAAAAATTACAGACTTCTACATGCTTTGTAAGAAGGAAAACCTGCAAAATCGGCGGTGTATCAAATACTTGTTCTCCCCACTGTATGTGAGAATGCTGTTCATTGAATACAGCTCAGCGTTCAACACCATAGTGCCCACAAAGCTCATCACTAAGCTAAGGACCCTGTGACTAAACACCTCCCTCTGCAGCTGGATCCTGGCCGCCCCCAGGTGGTAAGGTTAGGCAACAACACATCTGCCACTCTGATCCTCAACATGGGGGCCCCTCGGGTGCGTGCTTAGTCCCCTCCTGTACTCACTGTTCACCCACGACTGCGTGGCCAAGCACGACTCCAAAACCATCATTAAGTTTGCTGACAACACAATGGTGGTAGGCCTGATCCCCGACAACAATGAGACAGCCTATAGGAAGGAGGTCAGAAATCTGTCAGTGTGGTGCCAGGACAACAACCTTTCCCTCAACATGAGCAAGACAAAAGAGATGATCATGGACTACAGGAAAAGGAGGGCCGAACACGCCCCCATTCACATCGATGGGGCTGTAATGTGGCGGGTCGAGAGTTTCAAGTTCCTTGGTGTCCACATCACCAAAAAACGATCATGGTCCAAACACACCATGAAAGTCGTTAAGAGGGCACAACAATGACTTTTCCCCCTCAGGAGACTGAAAAGATATGGCATGGGTCCCCAGATTCTCAAAAAGTTCTACAGCTGCACCATCGAGAGCATAGACTGTTTTCTCTGCTACCACACAGCAAGTGGTACCGGAGTGCCGAGTCTAGGTCCAAAAGGCTCCTTAACAGCTTCTACCCCCAAGCCATAAGACTACTGAACAATTGATCAAATGGCCACCAGGATTATTTGCATTGACTCTGTATTGTTTGTTAAGGGCTTGTAAGTAAGCATTTCATGGAAAGGTCTACACTTGTTGTATTCGGTACACGTGACAAAGAGTTACAGGTTCAATAAAAATATGTTTTTAAATAGCATTTGATTTGACTTGAATTAATAATTTCAGCATGCTCAAAGGGATATTCATTGTCTGCTTTGTTTTTTCATCTATCAATAGGTGTCCTTCTTTGCAAGGCATTAGAAAACCTCCCTGGTCTTTGTGGTTGAATCTGTGTTTGAAATTCACTGCTAGAGGGACCTTTGTATGTGATAATTGTATGTGAGGCGTACAGAGATGGCGTAGTCATTTAGACTTGTTAAGCACATTCTTACTCCTGAACTTATGTAGGCTTGCCATAACAAAGGGATTGAATACGTATTGACTCAAGCTTTTACATTTTTATTACTTTGTAAACATGTTTTAAAAAATAATTCTAGTTTGACTTTATGGGGTATTGTGTGTAGGCCAGTGACACAACATCTACATTTAACCCATTTTAAATTCAGGCTGTAACACAACAAAAAAAAGTCAAGGGGTGTGAATACTTTCTATGTCAATGTTTTCTTTCAGTTCTCTACCCCTACCATGGTGGAGTGTTTATTTGCGTTATAATGTAATAGGGCTTGAAAACTGCCTGGGGGTACATTCGCACTCAGAAAATAGACATTAAAACCTCTGTTAAAGGTCATTGGTCATATGATGACCATTAGACATGTGGCATTTGATCTACAATGACCCTTCTGCTTAAAACAAAACATGCCATTCTCCTTCTTGGTCTATTTTTTGCATCTTATTTTATCTCATGATGACTTTGGCCAGGGACAATACCAAGAAGACAAGTTATATTATAATCTTGTTTTAGGCCTCAGGGGCCTGGCAGGGACAGATTTTGCTAATCTCTCTGTGGAGAATTGTGTTGAAACAACAAGTGTGGTGATGGTTTTTGAGAGGGACCGGGGACCTGGTGAGGGGAGTCAGGTGTTTTGGCTGGTTTTGTTGGGTCATGTGTGGTGGCATTGGTACCAATGTGGTCTGTGTACTATAGGGGTTAATGTGGAGTTCTCTCCACTATGGTGTCCCTATCACTGGAGACAGAGCAGAGAAAACACTGGGACGTCTGCAGCGGTGCTGGGAGAGAGAGTGACGTCCATGTCTCCGGCAAGAGTCCTGATAAGCTGAGAGGATGGACTTCCTGTACAGCTGAGCCTCTTCAGATACAAAACACTCACTGGTGAATCATTCACTGAAAGACACACGCCAGAACACAAATGCCGGAACATACACGTTACGTAAGTGAAGTATGAAAAACTCTCTCTCGTTTGCACATACTGTACACACAAAAACATAGATACTAGCAGAGGACAGGACACCTGTGTTTTACCTTGATATTCAATTTGTCGTTTGTTTTTCCGGAAGGAAGAGACCAACTCAATGTTGCGACGAGGGAGAAAAAACATCCTGAGGTTATCCAAATAAAGATCCCTGTCCTGCCCCGGCCCCCTCCGCCTGCTCCTGTTTTCAATCTCAAACAGCTTAATAATGACATCATTAGGCATTTTGTGAATGGAGAGTGCCTGGTCATTCAGTCTTATCAGCCCCAACAGATTTCACCCCCGTCCGTAGGCCCAGGAGACACAATAACAGTGAGACAACACATCCTGTCCGCCTCAATGCATAATGGTTAATTGTGCAGTTAAATATTGTTTTGAATACAGTATAATTGTTTTGGCATTATTCAATCCATTCCCTGATAACAGCTGGTGATAGCAGTCTTTGTTCCACAGAATGTAGCTTGGCTGGACAGTCATTCATATAGGTATTTGTGTTCACACAATTGTTGTGCTGTCTAACAGGCCTAATTGGGGTACCTGGTCACACTGTTGGGGGAAAGCATGTACATGCCAATTACCCAAAAATCAGTCCAAAGGGCCACTGTAATGTTATAATGAACAGCTAAATTTGAGGGGCTCTTGGCTATGCTGATTTTCAGTGCATAGTTTGATGAACAACAGCCTTGTATCACCATTATCCAAAAATGATTGTTAAAGTAAACTCAGAATCAACAAAATCTCAGGCAAACAACTTCATATTATCCATTTTCACTGTTGCTTGTAGCAAGGCTCACATATTAGGTTTTGGTTTCATTGTGTTTTTTGTCTGTGGTATAATCACATTGCTTCCAAATGATGTGATTTGTGTCTGTTTTCCATATTTGCTGAATGTCTCCTTGAAGTACTGTAATAAGGGTCTTGTTCTTCTTGATGTCCTGGTCATCTTCGCTTTTCATTGGATCAAATCTACAGTGCCTTTGGAAAGTATTCAGACCCCTTGATTTTTTCCACATTTTGTTAAGTTACAGCCTTATTCTAAAATGGATAAAAAAAATAAAAAATCACCAGCAATCTACACACAATACCCCATAATGACAATACGAAAACAGGTTTTTAGATTATTTTGCTAATTTATCAAAAACTAAAAACAGAAATACCTTATTTACCCAAGTATTCAGACCCTTTGCTATGAGACTCGAAATTGAGCTCAGGTGCATCCTGTTTCCATTGATCATCCTTGAGATGTTTCTACAACTTGATTGGAGTCCACTTGTGGCAAATTCAATGATTTAGAAAGGCACACACATGTCTATATAGTTGACAGTGCATGTCAGAGCAAAAACCAAGTCATGAGGTTGAAGGAATTGTCCGTAAAGCTCAGAGACAGAATTGTGTCGAGGAACAGATCTGGAGAAGGGTACCAACAAATCTGCAGCATTGAAGGTCCAAGAACACAGTGGCCTCCGTAATTCTCAAATGGAAGAAGATTGGAACCACCAAGACTCTTCCTAGAGCTGGCTGCCTGGCCAAACTGAGCAACCATGGGAGAAGGGCCTTGGTCAGGGAGGTGACCAAGAACCCGATGGTCACTCTGACAGAGTTCTACAGTTCCTCTCTGGAGAACCTTCCAGAAGGACAACCATCTCTGCAGCACTTCAGCAGTCAGGCATATATGGTAGAGTGGCCAGACGGAAGCCACTCCTCAGTAAAAGGCACGACAGCCCACTTGGAGTTTGCCAAAAGGCACCTAAAGGACTCTCAGACCACGAGAAACAAGATTCTCCGGTCTGATGAAACCAAGATTGAACTCTTTGGCCTGAATGCCAAGCATTAGCCTGTCAACCACTCCCATCTAGCTCTGAACACCATCCAGTTTTGATTTCTAGCTGCCATATATTTTTCCAATAACGTGCAGACATTATTTACAAATAGTTGTGTCTGAAGATTTGAGTTGGTCAGATAAGAGATTGACAGGCTAATAATAATAATACAAAATAAAAAATAATTCTATGCAATGCGTTTCTATAGCTTTTTGCACTCCAGACTTTGTGTATTTTTATACTTTTTCATACTGCCGCACTATGTATCGTGTATCTGTATTTTGTGTATCTGTCTTTTGTCTATCTATCTATCTATCTATCTATCTATCTATCTATCTATCTATCTATCTATCTATCTATCTATCTATCTATCTATCTATCTATCTATCTATCTATCTATCTATCTATCTATCTATCTATCTATCTAATCAGAGCTGTGTGTTTGTTGCAGGACTGGATACATATCCAGTCTACTTCAACCCACCCCACCCCAACCGACACACTCCTCCCATCTCAGACCTCTGATAGCACCTGTCAATCATGAATCATGCCCCGCCTATTTGTTCCATCATCATAACCAAACGGTTATGAGGATTTTCTGATCTTTTGAGCAGACATACTTTAGTTTCCACAGTGACAATGGAAAGAATCTGCTGTTTTAATCTGCCTAAATAATTCATCTTTGTAGGTAACAACGGACTATTGTCTATGATTATCAGCTCAGTTTGCCATTGATACATTTCAGGGATTTTTCTATAACCATGGAATCTGTTGATATTTCATACAGTACCTTTCAATTTGATGTGCTAATACAAAATGTAGAGTTCCTAAATGCAAATTAAAATTCGGATAATTATGTGCACATTTTTTGATTAGTCCTTTATCTTATCTTGTGCTCTTTTGAATAACATTGATTGAAATGCTTGATAAACATTATATTATCTTGAGTTCTCATTTTAACCTAAATATTATTCAAATGTTGCAATTCAAAGACATTTCCTTCATTCCTTCATATGCGGAAGGAAGGCCTTCAATGATGTAGGTGTCAGAGATCCCAGTTAGATTCCAGTCCAAAAGACAAACCTATCACTCTACTCACTGTGTGTTATATGTACTATATGTAGTGCCAGCAAAACAACCTCTCACTCAACGTCAACAAAACAAAGGAGATGATCGTGGACTTCAGGAAACAGCAGAGGGAGCACCCCCCTATCCACATCAATGGGACCGCAGTGGAGAAGGTGGAAAGCTTCAAGTTCCTTGGCGTACACATCACTGACAAACTGAAATGGTCCACCCACACAGACAGTGTGGTGAAGAAGGCGCATTTACAGATGCACAATTGACAGCATCCTGTCGGGCTGTATCACCGCCTGGTACAGCAACTGCCTCTCCAGAGGGTGGTGCAGTCTGCCCAACGCAACACCGGGGGCAAACTACCTGCCTTCCAGGACTCCTACAGCACCCGATGTCACAGGAAGGCCAAAAAGATCAAGAACATCAACCACCCGAGCCACTGCCTGTTCACCCCGCTATCATTCAGAAGGTGAGGTCAGTACAGGTGCATCAAAGCTGGGACCCGAAAGACTGAAATACAGCTTCTATCTCAAGGCCATCGGACTGTTAAACAGCCATCACTAGCACATTAGAGGCTGCTGCCCATAGACACAGACTAGAAATCATTGGCCACTTTAAGAAATGGAACACTAGTCACTTTAATAATGTTTACATATCTTGCATTACTCATCTCATATGTATATTCTTTATTCTATACTATTCTACTGTATCGTAGTCCATGCCTCTCTGACGTAATATGTTTGGCGCCGCCCTGAGTGGTCGCCTGTTAAGCAGCTCCCGTTGTTCGTGCATAAATTGTTGTTTTAGTTCGTTTTCTTTCGTCTCTTTTCTTTATTTTTATTTTTTATTTTGCTACAGTTGAACTATAATAGTTCAGGATTAGTTCAGGATTATGGATTTTATGGATTTTATCGCAGCTGAACGTCGACAGGAGTCGTCAACTGTTATTGTTTACAACAGAGCCCAGCTCCTGGATTTAGCCCACGCAGCGCTGCTGCTCCCCAGGGAAAAGTTTGATATTCCGGACGAATTGAAAAGACGACGCCGTGGACGTAGGGCGGGATTGAAATGTAAGGCAAAGCGGAGGAAGTACAAGTACAAGCCGGCTATACCAACTATTATTATGGGCAATGTGAGGTGTCTACATAACAAGATGGATGAGCTGGAGGGACTTGTTCGTGGACAAAGGATTTATCGGGAAACGAGCCTAATGTGTTTTACTGAGACTTGGCTAAACGATAACATCCCCATACAGAACGTCACTATCGACGGTTTCCAGACCATCAGAGCGGACAGGGATCGCGTCTCTTCCGGTAAGAGTAAGGGTGGTGGGCTGGCTTTATTAGTTATCAACAGATGGTGTCATCCGAACCATATTACTCTTAAGGAAATGTTTTGTAGCCCGGACATTGAGCTGTTAGCCGTTAGCCTGAGACCCTACTATTTGCCGAGGGAATTCACGGCGGCCATTGCTGTTATTGTTTACATCCCGCCCTCTGCTGACGCAAACGCAGCGTGTGACGTCATCCACTCTGTTATCGCGAGGTTACAGACAGCGCATCCCAGTGCTTTCTTTGACATTTCGGGGGATTTTAACCATGCATCTCTCTCTTCAACGCTGCCCACGTTCAAACAGTTCGTGAAGTGCCCAACCAGGAATAATAAAACTCTGGACTTGTTATATGCTAATGTGAAGGATGCATACAACTTCACTGCACTCCCTCCCCTCGGTAGATCGGATCACAACCTTGTCCACCTCACCCCACTCTACAGGCCTTTGGTCCAACAGCAGCCTGCAACCACCAGGACTATTAGGAGATGGTCCCCGGAGGCGAATGAGGCCCTACAGGACTGTTTTGAAACAACAGACTGGGATGTGCTCTGTGAGGCTCATGGGGAGGACATCGATGGACTCACTGACTGCATAACAGACTATATTAATTTTTGTGTAGACAACACTGTACCCACCAGGAATGTACGCTGTTTCCCAAACAATAAACCCTGGGTCACCAGCGACCTGAAGGCCCTGCTGAATGAGAAGAAGAGGGCCTTCAAGGAGAGGGACAAGGACAAGGACAAATTGAAATGCGTCCAGAGGGAGCTGAAGTTGCGGATTGCTGAGGGGAAGAGAGTGTATAAGGAGAAGACATCAGCAAACCGCTTGCCGACACAACGCCATACACGCTGTCGCCATCTGCCCGGTACAGTTGAAACCGGGATTCATCCATGAAGAGCACACTTCGCCAGCTTGCCAGTGGCCATCGAAGGTGAGCATTTGCCCACTGAAGTCGGTTATGACGACGAACTGCAGTCAGGTCAAGAACCTGGTGAGGACAATGAGCATGCAGATGAGCTTCACTGAGACGGTTCCTGACAGTTTGTGCAGAAATTCTCAGTTGTGCAAACCCACAGTTTCATCAGCTGTCTGGGAAGTTGGACTCAGATGATCCCGCAGGTGAAGAAGCCGGATGTGGAGGTCCTCGGCTGGCATGATTACATGTGATCTGTGGTTGTGAAGCCGATTGGACTTACTGTCAAATTCTTGACGTTGGAGCTGGCTTATGGTAGAGAAATGAACATTCAATTATCTAACAACAGCTCTGGTGGACATTCCTGCAGTCAGCATGCCAATTGCACGCTCCCTCAACACTTGAGACATCAATCAATCAAATGTATTTATAAAGCCCTTTTTACATCAGCCAATGTCACAAAGTGCTATACAGAAACCCAGCCTAAAACCCCAAACATCAAGCAATGCAGAAGCACGGTGGCTAGGAAAAACTCCCTAGAAAGGCAAAAACCTAGGAAGAAACCTAGAGAGGAACCAGGCTCTGAGGGGTGGCCAGTCCTCTTCTGGCTGTGCCGCGTGGAGATTA
Organism: Thymallus thymallus; assembly: GCA_023634145.1. NCBI lineage: Eukaryota > Metazoa > Chordata > Actinopteri > Salmoniformes > Salmonidae > Thymallus > Thymallus thymallus. The sequence goes on from CM042393.1 coordinate 16,910,009, forward strand.
TAACAATTAATTGCCATTAAGGCCAGATGTTCAAGTGTTCATAGACGACCAGAAGGGTCAAATAATAATCATAGTGGTTGTAGAGGTTGCAACAAGTAAATACATCAGGAGTAAATGTCACTTGGCTTTTCATAGCCAGGCATTTAGATGCGGTAGAGAGTGCAGGGGCAGTAGAGAGAGCGAGAGAGAGAGAGAGAGAGAGAAAGAGAGAGAGAGAGAGAGAGAGAGAGAGAGAGAGAGAGAGAGAGAGAGAGAGAGAGAGAGAGAGAGAGAGAGAGAGAGATGAAAACAGCAGGTCTGGGACAAGATGGTGCGTCCGATGAACAGGTCAGGGTTCCATAACCGCAGGCAGAAGAGACATCTGTGGCATTGTGTTGTATGACAAAACTGCACATTTTAGAGTGGCTTTTTACTGTCCCCAGCACAAGGTGCACCTGTGTAATGATCATGCTGTTTAATCAGCTTCTTGATATGCCACACCTGTCAGGGAGATGGATTATCTTGGCAAAGGAGAAATGCTCACTAACAGGGGTGTAAACAAATGTATGCACAACATTTGAGAGAAACAAGCTTTTTGTGCGTATGGAAAATTTCAGGCATCTTTTATTTCAGCTCATGAAACATTGGAACAACACTTTACATGTTGCGACACACTTTACATGTTGCGTTTATATTTTTGTTCAGTATAAATAGGTTGAACCATTTGACCTGCCACTAAATCTGCTAAACTTGCCACTTTAACAGAGGCGCTGCTAACCTCTCCACTTAACCAATAAAAGACAACTGCATTTAAACTAAGTACTCATCTTATGTGTGCTTATGGCTCTCTATGGCTCCAGTTAGATGTCCTGTTGGAGGATAGACAGACAGATTGGAAGACATGCACTAACATGCACATGCACAATTTCCAACAACACACATGCATTCAATAGATATCAATTTCCAGACGGAACTGCCCAATTGTGTTCGGTCTTCTAGTCAAGTGTGTGTGTGTGTGTATGATTGTGTGTGTGTGTGTGTGTGTGTGTGTGTGTGTGTGTGTGTGTGTGTGTGTGTGTGTGTGTGTGTGTGTGTGTGTGTGTCAGGGTCTAGGCCTGTGTCTGTGTACATATGCCAAGGTATTTCTTGGTGGTGCAGAACTATGCCCAGGGCCTGTTTGTCTATTCCAGAGGAAATTACACAGAGTTCCTGAAGCAGAGAAGGAAGGGCTGTTCTATCTTATAATATTCTGGTTTTGTATGAGTGTGGGTCTGTGTGTCTCATTGTCAGGCTCTGATCATAGGGAAGTCTTTGGCTCCCTCTAGTTTTCTATGGTCAGAGCCTGACGGGTCTATTATATGTGATTCTATGTTTGGTTTTGTGTTGGTCCCCAATTAGAGGCAGCTGAAAGTCATTGTCTCTAATTGGGGGCTATATTTATGTTAATGTTTTCCACCTGTGCTTGGTGGTTCATTGTTTTGTGTTCGTGCCTGTGAGCACACAGTTATGTCACGTTCGTTATTTCCCTTTGTTGTTTTCAAGTTCGCCTTTAAAGTTATGTCGAACTTTATCAGCGCTGCGTCTTGGTCTGCCACCAAATGAAGACTAAGCGGTGCTCCAAGGGGAGGAAGGACCAGCAGCGGGCAGCCCCGAAGGACCCCATATACATTTTTGGGGGGGGCTATGGGGTCCTTGGAACACAAGGGTCAAGGAGGAAGAAGAGAGGTTGAGAAGATACTTCAGGTGGGCTGAGGAGGACTATAAGGTGCGTTATGTCTCCAGACCCTGCACCAGATCTCCAGTGCTCTTCAGCCCAGTCTGTCCAGTGCGTCTCCCCAGCCCGGTATGTCCTGTGCCGGCTCCCCGCAATCACCCTGATGTGCGTGTCACCAGCCTAGTGCCTCCAGTGCCGGCTCCACACACCAGACCTCCGGTGCGCCTCCCCAGCCCGGTAAGTCCTGTGCCGGCTCCCCGCACCCGACCTCCAGTGCGTGTGTCCAGCCCGGTGCCTCCGGTGCCGACCCCACGCACCAGACCTCCGGTTGTCAGCCCCGCACCAGAGCCGGAGCCCCCTGCCACACCGGTGCCCAGTCCAGGACCGGCCGTCAGCCCCACTACGGAGCCGTCTGCCCCACCGGTGCTCAGTCCGGGGGGGGGGGGGTCACTGTCACGGTTAGGATCTGAACATAGGGAAGCCTTTGGCTGCCTGTAGTTTTCTATGGTCAGAGCCTGACAGGTCTATTATGTGATTCTAAGTTTGGTTTTGTGTTTCCCCAATTAGAGGCAGCTGAAAGTCATTGTCTCTAATTGGGGGCCATATTTATGTTAATGTTTTCCACCTGTGCTTGGTGGTTCATTGTTTTGTGTTTGTGCCTGTGAGCACACAGTTATGTCAAGTTCGTTATTTCCCTTTGTTGTTTTCCCCTGTTTCAAGTTCGCCTTTAAAGTTATGTCGAACTTTATCAGCGCTGTGTCTTGGTCTGCCACTCCTTCCGATTGTAACACTCGTTACTCACTTCACCAACAAACACATTTGTATTGACACATTTGCAGCCTTTCTTTTCAGAAACACTTTTTTTTATTTAACTAGGCTGTTCATGTTTGACTCCCCACGAATGGAATCCATCAAGGTACGTACAGAGAACTAACCCCACTGATGCACTCACACTGAAAACACCTACCAACTGTTTTTCAGTGAACTGTGTCCAGGTGGGTCTGGGCCCTGTTTGTTATATCTGGTCTCCAGCCTTGATGACGCATCCCTCCTCCTCCAGCACCAGCACCAGCCCCAGCCCAGGCCGATGGGCATACCCTCCCCCACTCCCTTGTCCCTCTCCTCTTCTCTTTTTACACCTATGCCTCTCACAGAACTAGACCGGAACCAATCACCACACCAGAAGAGGTGCAGAGGAAGGACCAAAAATCTAGACCTACACCCAGAGCAAACAGGCCAAATGGGTGCACCATCACTGACCTCTGGGTCTAGGGCTGCATGTCTGCTTGCTCCTCCGGTTGTCCTTCCTCCCCTCTACCGACACAGATCCTGTCCAAGCACCTGAACTAATCCTGGTTTTTAATTATCTTTATTCAACTAGCAAGTCAGTTAAGAACAAATTCTTATTTACAATTACTGCCAAACCTGGACGATGCTGGGCCAATTGTGCGCCGCTCTATGGGACTACCAATCACAGCCAGATGTGATGCAGCCTGGATTCGAACCAGGGACTGCAGTGACTCCTCTTGCACTGAGATGCAGTGCCTTGTGCCACTCGGAAGCCCAGGTTCCTGTTCCCCAGTTCCTGGTCCCTGGACCAGACCCAGCATCAACCCCTGGTCCCTGGTCCCTGGTCCCGGGCCCCAGCACCAACCCAGGTTTTTCCCTGTTCCAAGTCCAAACAGCAACGACCAACCCCAATTGCCACCTCCATTCAGCAACTACCAGCCCAGACCCAAACCTTCTCCAACACACAGACTCACATACCAAAGAAGAAGTATGGCCCAACAGACAAAACAAGAAAACAAAGATGAGAAACCAACTGAGAAAGGACACCTTTTTAATGTATTTTTTTCTAGTCCCCTTGATAGGGATTTATTAATTTTTTTCCTTTGTGTGACATGTTGATTTATTGCCTTTGATTTAAAGACCATTTGATTAGCCTATTCTTGATTTAATTATGTATTAATTGAATTACATAGAATTTTGAACTAATTATTTATTTGAAATTATAGATTGTTTTTGATCATAAGTTGTTTGACATTTGAGTTTGTATTGACTTAACCAAATAAAATGACCATTTACATTTTAGTCACTTAGCAGACGCTCTTATCCAGAGCGACTTACAGTTTGCGTTTATCTTAAGATAGCTAGGTGAGACAACCACATATCATAGTAAGTATATTAGCAAAGTCAGTGCTAGTAGGAAAAGCCAAGTGCAAAGACATTTTCGGAAGATGGACAGGGACTCTTCTGTCATAGCATCAAGGGGAAGCTGGTTCCACCATTGGGGTGCCAGAAGGACAGAGAAGAGCTTTGACTGGTCTGAGCAGGAGCTGACCTCCCGTAGGGGTGGGCCAGCCAAGATACTAGACGTGGCAGAACAGAGAACTGAGGTTGGGATGTAAGGTTTGAGCATAGTCTGAAGGTGGGGAGGGGCAGTTCCCCTTGGTAGTTGGCAGGCAAGCGCCATGGTCTTGAAGTGAATACAAGGTTCAACTAGAAGCCAGTGGAGTATACGGAGAAGCAGGGTGACATGGGAGAACTTGGGAAGGTTGAACACCAGACAGGCTGTGGCGTTGCAGGGGTTTGATGGCACAAGCAGGGAGCTCAGCCAACAGAGTTGAATTAGTCCAGACGGGATATGGCAAGTGCCTGGATTAGGACCTTTGCAGCTTCCTGTGTGAGGAAAGGTTGTACTCTAAGGATGTAATAAAACAACTTCATAAATAGGTTGAACCAACTGACCTGACACTAAACCTGCTAAACTCTCCACTATAACAGAAGTGCTGCTAACCTCTCCACTTAACCAATAAAACACAACTGCTCTTAAACTAAATACTAACCTTATGTGGGCTTATGGCTCCAGTTATATGTCATGTTGGAGGATAGACAGACAGAATGGAAGACATGCACATGCACAATTTCCAGCAACACACATGCATTCAATAGATATAAATGTCCAGATGGAACTGCCCAATTGTTTTCCAGTGAGTCTTATGTTCAGTTTTCTATCCAAGTAAGTGTGTGTGTGTGTTGTGTCAGGGTCTAGGCCTGTGTCTGTGTATACAGTATATGCCAAGGTATTTCTTGGTGGTGCAGAACTATGCCCAGGGCCTGTTTGTCTATTCCAGAGGAAATTACACAGAGTTCCTGAAGCAGAGAAGGAAGGGCTGTTCTATCTTATAATATTCTGGTTTTGTATGAGTGTGTGTCTCGTTACTCTCTTCACCAGCAAACACATTTGTGTCGACACATTTGCAGCCTTTCTTTTAATATTTTGTATTATTTTACCAAACAAAAGACATTACCAGAATTCTGACCTAATCATAGACAGACACACACACACACAGACACGGGTTCACAGACACATACGCATGCATGTGCACTATAACTCACAAGTTCCCCACAGGACCAGAGTAAGACATGTAGACGTTATGTCTTCTCCATTCAAACAGCAGAGGGCCCCATAGCTCTCTTGAATACAGACACAGACACAGGAGACAGAGGCATCTATAGTCAATGAGTGGAACTGCATACAATTTCCTGAAACCCATAAAACGGAACTACCAGATCCTGCATAACCAAGGCTCAGAGTTCCGACTAACAGAAGGATGAGAGTTTTGGTGTTATATATTTACTCCACAGTAGTTTGCGTGGAAGTGGAAAACAAGCTCCTCTGAAGCTGCAAAACATTTCCTCCAGTATGCTATAATTAAACAGAGTGCAGTCCTTGACTGAACACTTACACACACTCCCATCCTCTTTACCCACAGATCCACGTTAATCAGCGGCTCTGATCCGACTGCTTTGGTAGTGAGAATTCACTGTTACAAGAGTGTGTGTGCAATTACATGCTCTGTGATGTCCTCAAGGTTATAGTGAGATGCTGTTCTTTGAACTCATCCTTAATGGTGGGTTGTAATAAATAGTCTGAACATTTTCAGCTTTACTTCCTGGGCACAGTGCGGGTCAGAGGTAAAATAATCCTCAACAGAACCCAGTAAAGATACCAACTCCTAACAAATTACTGAACACAAAACAGTGACAAACTTGGCACAATTAGTGTCAAGGCTCCAAAGTAGTTGTACAGGTATTATATCGGCATGAATTAAAATGTTTTTATTTGTTGGCGTTTTTTTACATTGCCCTCACCATTCTGAGCCATGCCAGCAGTGTTCCTCAAAAACACCCATTATGTCACCAAGATCACACAGGCCTTGTCCAGGCTATTCTGGGCATCTATTTTAAGGCAGGATTTACATAACAAAATACCCAAGGTATTATACAAACACACACACACACATCCAGAATAGCCAAGGCTGGGAAAATACTGTCAACTCACAGTAAATTTGACAGCGACAGAAAAAGAGGGGTCTGCGCGCATACACACACACACATATATTTGTATATATTAATTTGATAAAACTAGTTACATAGTAGATATTGATTTCAATAAAATAAGGTAAGAACTATAACAAATACAACATTCGTTGTAATAAGCTGTACAATTGAGAGGCAAGAACTAGAAAATCTGATATAAACTTTTCATTACAAAAATGATGTAGACTGGCTTCGTCCAATAAGACACAATTGACAGAAAAGTAAAGAAAACATTTGCTCATTCAATTGTCTCAAATTAGAGTTGCCATTTCCTGCAATAGAGGAAGAAGGCGGATTGCTTCTCAGGAAGTGGGTGTGGCCCTGTGGCTAGGTTCCACTGCCCTTCCCTTTTCTATGTAAACATAATAGTATTCCAAAGGCTCGCTAAAAACAATGGTCTTTACAAACATTAATTATTACATATGAAAAAGAGCGCCATCAACTGGTGGCGGTCTCCGAAAGAGGTGCCTGTTAAATATAGGTACAATCGTCCAGTTGCCTCTGTTTGAAGGCGTGGTAATGACCAGTAGGAGACGGATGTACAGAACACACTTTATTGCACTCACTTAACACACACACACCAACGTAGCAAGATGGAACTAGTAGAAGTGGTTTGCACTAACACTAGTGTGTGTTGGGAAAGTCCAGGGCTGCAGTAGAAAGGTCCATGGGTTGTGGCCCAGCATAGAGGTTTGGGAGAGCTCCTCACGCTGCTACTGCTGCTGAAGACTAAGAGAAAGATCTGTGACTCCAAATGACTGCCTGTGATTGGCTAAACCCACGGTGTGATAAGGCAATCCGGCCTAGCAACAGAGGTGTGAAGTGCCAGTTTATGACCAGCGGGTTTAGACTCCAGCGTGGGTGGGGCGCCTACTTGGTGCACAAAGTTGAGTCTCTGTGTCCCAGGGTCAGAGAGAAGGTTTTCTACAGCATACAACCTTTATCAATCCCATTGAATATATTACATGTATCTCTTATGAAAATACTTTGACTGAATAAACAATTCAATGTATAAGGCACTATTGCATGGGATGTGATTGTTCCTGATGGTCACCCGAGGGTCCTGCTGTGTGCTGCCAAAGGGGAGGGTAAAGACAGACTGTACAAAACCAGCCTCAAGGAGAGGGGTAGAATTTGTGAGCATTCAGGGGAACAGATGATGGTGGTGACCATTAGGGAATAAAAACAGGGGGTGCACTGTAGCGCACCTCAGCACTGAACTTGTCTGCTGTTTTGGCCGGCAGCGGCTTCTTCTGGATGCTCCTCTTCATGATCATCTCCTCATTAGCATAAACGGGGGCATCAGTGTCATCTGAGTGGTAGCCTGACTGGTAACCACTCGTCTGATTGGATGACTCGGAGGCCAGGGACTCCTTACTCTTACATCGCCGGATGTGGCTGGGGGAGGACGTGAGGAATTTATAACTAAATAAACAAATATAGTGACAAACAAATATACCAACACCATGAGAGTCCAGAGGATCACACATCACCATTATGGTTGGGGGTTATGGTCCTGTGGTCTCACCTGAAGTTGGGCGTGCGGTGAGGCTGATGGTCCAGACTCTTCATCTCCTCTGGTGATAGGCCCATACCACTGTCCATCTGACCTTCCTGTAGGAAGCACCCACATGGACTCTGTTCATTGGCTGTTGATATGTGAGGGGGAGGGACACTGTATGTGACCATGGAGACACTCACCATGATGATGCTATGCTCCATAGTGATGTCGTCAAAAGTCTTCACACCGAGTGGTTGATTGCTCCCGTCGCTCTGCTGGGAGAGCCTATAAGAAGCAGTGAGGGGTGTTCATACAAATTGTGCAAAGGTAGTCCATTATATGGGGGTTTAATTTGTGACACATCAATGTGATGCTTGGTTTTAATTTGAGTGAGTGTGCATGCTTGCTGACCCGAGGGTGATGGGGGGTGCGTTGTCATAGTGTATCTGGGGGTCGGGGGTTTCCTCTCTGATGATCCTGGTGAAGGGGTTCCTGGGTTCAGGGCTGAGTGAGTTCCCCTCCACCTCCACTGCTGTTAGAGGGATGTAGTCCTTCCCATCCTGAAGATAAACACACACCAATTACACTCTCAGACCTCACTCTCTCACCTCATACACAATAAGATGAAGACACACATACCTCTTATACCCCCCAAAATGTACTAACACATGTATACATGTACACACAAACACACAGTCACCTGATGAGCACTGGCCTGTAGAAGATTTCCCAGATGTTCTACGAGCTCGGTGAAATTTGGTCTGTCTGTGGGTTTGTCCAGCCAGCAGTCCAACATGGTTTGATATCTAAGAGAGCAAATCACTACATTTAAGCAATACGGCCAGACGGTCTTATTGCTATTATAAACTCGTTACTAGGGATGGGCAAGATTATTTGAATGTTTGAATATCCAAACTGACATTAGTATTCAAATAATTGCGAGAGTATACACTTTTTTAAAGACAAGGCCTATTTTAACAACTTTTAAAAGGCTTTGTCTAAATTAAATTAAATTATCTATGTGACATTGCTACACACAAGGATATACTATGACATTTGAACTTCTTAATTCAATAATTCAACAAACATTTTAATGTAGTTTTTATGACTTATGGTGCACCCCATAAAAATACATAAAGTAACCTACACGGGTTTCAAGCGTCTGTTGTTATTTTAGGCTAATCGACGTGGCACTACAGTCAGACACTCCATGTATAGCAAGGAGACGTGGGAGATCTCTAATCAATACAAAATGGAATAGAAATTATGTATTTAAGTTAGCTAATTGAGAAAGAGTAGGCTACAACAAGCAACCATCAGGTATGCGGTTGTTTAATCTGAACGGATTAAACAATGAAACTGAATGGATGGGAAGCGCAGTAAAATAGCCTCAATTAGCCTAGGTAGCTAGCCAGCTGGCTAACATACCTGGCTTTCTTAGCTAGCTTATTCACATCGATTTGATGCAGTAAAGACAGTCATTACAAGATGGGATGTCTAACACACTGACCACACTTCTCGCGGATGTCAACGAGCGTCTGCGTTGCCAGGCACTAAAATAGAACTTGGTTCTATTTGTGATGCTCAAGGCGCTGGAAGTCCTGCCTCTCCCATCTCCTCATTGGTTTTTAGGAGCATATACCCACGTGGGTGATTGAAAGATTAACTGAGGTTGGTTGTGGTATTGCACCTTATTAAAGTTGGTTGCCAACCACCATATAAAGTCCAAAGAAGAAAAAGAAGCCTGAAGGAAGGAGGAGAGATGACTAGAAACAAATTCAACTGACCGTTTTATCTGTGGATTAATTGTCTCAACCTGTGTGTCCTGATCACATTTGGTGTGTGTGCGGTCTGGTCAGCATGTTACTATCACAAATCTGAATGGGTAATCTCTCTCTCTCCCTCCCATGTTAAACTCAACAACCCCTGCCCATCTCCGGCACTGCTGCAAGCAAACAGAGCTGCAACCCTCTCCCAAGTGGCGTAGGCTGCGCAGCAAGCCAGATCGCAAACTTTTTTTAACACTTATTTAGACTATCTGGATATCCGAAAACGTTTCATATAATTCAAATAGTGAGATTATTTAAAATGCCCATCCCTATTGGTTAGCAACATAAATAAAACAATAACCAATTATTTTTGGGTCATACCTGTGGTATATTGTCAGATAAACTCCCAGCTAAAATGCAGTTTCAGCCAATCAGCATTCAGGACCAAAACGACCAGGTTTATAATGCACTATAATCCACTAGGTCCACATTGAGTTATCTATTGCCTCATGCAACAATGTTAATGTACATAGTACAAGCTATTACATACAGAATCCTACTATGTTCTCGTTAGCCCACTCACATCTCAGTGGTGGCGTAATCTGGTGCTCTCATCCTGGTCCCTTCCTTCAGCCTCCTGCAGAAGGCCTCATCAATACCAACACCAGGATAGGGTGATGCCCCTGTAGTGGAGAGAACAACCGTTACAATATCAGTTACAGTTAGGGTTAATCAAATCAAAGTTTGTCAGGATACAACAGTGTTACTGTTGGTAACCTGGCTCACCTAGAGAGAAGATCTCCCAGAGCAGGACCCCAAAGGACCACACGTCACTCTGTGTGGTATAGACCCGGTCAAAGATGGTCTCAGGAGCCATCCATTTCAGAGGGAGCCGTGCCTGTAGAGAGAATCACAATTTATAGCACAGTTTATAAGTCATAACCACTGCTAGTGACTGAGGTTACGTTGTGTTCTTAGTAACTTACGTCTCCCTTGCGGACATAGTCAGGATCTTTGTAGACGTCTCTGGCCAGACCAAAGTCACAGATCTTCACAATGTTGTTCTCTGACAACAGGATGTTCCTAGCTGCCAGGTCCCGATGGATGCACTTGCGAGAGGAGAGGAATTCCATGCCCTTGGCCACCTGGAAACTATAGCTGATCAGGTCTTCCACAGTTAGGTGCTCCTCCCACTCACAACTGTCTGCATTGGGTTAAACTGAGGATTTAGTAAAAGCATGCATATAACAAATACAGTGGTGAGTTTACATCATCACATCACACATTATACATTGTCATCAGCGCAGTGATAGATATGGGTAATATGTACAGTATTTGCATGTGGTGAGTATGGAGGTTAAGAGCTGCAGTACCATCCTCCTCCTCTATATGGCTGACAGCGCTCTCCTCTCCCAGTCTGGAGCAGATATCCAGGTGGGTGCTGGTCCCCAAACCCAGGTCCCCCTCAGCCACGTCCTCCCCCATCCCGTCTAACTGACCAGACTGTGGCCTCATCCTCTGTTACCATTGAGAAATTGCATGTCAAAGGATCAAGGACCAAAAGTCCAATTGAAAAACTGTACTGGAAAACTCCTGGCCCTAACAATACAACATAAAATGAAAGCTGGCAGTTCAGCGGATCAGGAAGACAATGTGAGAGTGTCATGGAGAACAGTTGTGTAATGGTCTGGGATCAGTGTAACCACATCAGAGTCTGGCTGGGCTTTACAGGCTGTTGTAGCTGGGGCACGTCACATTTACCTTGAAAGGGCTGTACTCTCCACGCTTGCTTTTTAAGTAGCTGGAAAGGTTGCCATTTTTACAGTACTCTACAATCACCATCAATGGACCTGAGGGGAGAGGGAGGGACGAAGGGAGATGGAGGGAGAAAATGTTAAATATCAGAGGAAGATCATCACACTGTAGAATGTTTGTTTGGAGAAGTGAGAAAGAGACAGAGGACATGGAAACACAGGCCCTCTTCCCCAATTGCAGGAACATGGCTTCCTCTCTGGGGTTTGAGCAGATATACAATTAGGATAGACAGAGCATGCTTGTTAAATTCCGCCTCTCACCGCTAATAAAGTAGATACTTCCTGATGAACACAATGTGCAGAACACCAGCGGCAGAGGAAGTGGGGACAAGAAAGGTAGAACCAGAATTGGCGAGAGAGAAAAAGAGGGGAAAATAAAAAAAGGAAAGATGGAGGGTATTGGCAGTGGAAAGGTGAGATATGAAATGTGTGACATATGAAATGTGTGAGTGTGTGTTCATAATGTGAAGACTCACTTCCTGGTTTGGTGCAGGCCCCCAGCAAGTTGACGACATTGAGATGATGGCCGATGTGGATGAGGATCTTCAGCTCTGACATCAGTGCACGGTACTCACTGGAGGTGGCTCCCTCTGTGGTGGGCAGAGATAACACTCAATCAGCTCATTAAGTGTGTGTGTGTGTGTGTGTGTGTGTGTGTGTGTGTGTGTGTGTGTGTGTGTGTGTGTGTGTGTGTGTGTGTGTGTGTGTGTGTGTGTGTGTGTGTGTGTGTGTGTGTGTGTGTGTTGCTTGCATGTGTGTAGGGGATGAGAAGGAGTTGTACACACCTTTCAGCATCTTGACTGCCACTGTGGTGCAGGTACTGGCCTTCTCTATGCCAAAGGCTGCTGCCTCTATTACCTGTCCAAAAGCTCCTCGCCCCAATTGGTCCCCTTTAAAACACACCATATATCATTTCAGACAGTGGACATAAAAGTCTCACTTAACGTGTGTATAACATCTCTTTCTCACAGAACATTGACCTATAAGGATCTGAAAGTCTCACCTAGCTTTAGCCTGTCACAAGGGAACTCCCACTTGTTGGCATCGTATGTGAGCCTCTCACAGTGCTCGTCCATGGGCATGTCCTCAGAGTCCAGGATGATGGACAGGTACCCTGTCTTCATGTCCCCATTATTTGGCTAGAGGGAGAGAGAAAACCGACATTAACATTCACAATAATGACCAACAGTGCTCTTCCCCTTTCAGTGCCTTCTCTGGCCCGTCAGTGAGAGGCCAGGCCAGCCCAGTGACGGAGGGATGGCTACGTGACTTCTGGCAGCAGAATGAGGCTCTGTTGTTCCCTAATACAAAGGAGTGTGGACACAGAGCTAGACCAGTCACTTCTCATCTGTCAGACCCAGCCCACTGTGTGTGTAGCATAGCGTGTGTGCGAGGTAGTGTGTGGCAGGGTTGTGAAAACGAGAGAAAGATTCTGGGGAAGAAGAGGAGAGTAGTCTTACTCTTTTCCTGCTGCGGATGACGAAGACAATGAGTAGCCAGAAGAACATGGCAATGACCACAGAGCCAATAGGAACAATCAGCTCCACGTTAGTCTTCTCCTCTGTTCCTATAATCAATACAATAACCAGAGTGAGATCAATGACAGTATATGAACTACAGTACACTGTACAAAGGTATTTACCTCTTCATTAATCAATCAATATATACGTATGTCAGCCAGAACATATTTTTCTAAAACTATTTCATAACAGACAGCTTTCAGCATGTCAGTCAGATCTATTGTCAATCACTTAACAAAATCATATTTAATTTACAATTTTCATAGTTTTGAAATAGATTGTCTCTGTAAGTTTGGAATGCGGAGTATTTGCCTAGTACCAAGCTAGGAGGAACACGGTTTCAGGAAACCTGTGTGTCTGTGTGCATGTTTGTATTGGAGGAAGGCCGCTGTTGGAATTCAGGCTGTGAGCAGACCTGTTATTCTATCTAGTCATAACAAATGTTCTGGGGTCAGCACCACTCTGGCCAAAGTTAACCTGGGAAAAAAACTGTCATTACACAAGAAGTCTGTGATTACAAGCTATAGAACCTAATGATCTACCCCATCATTAACACCCGTACTCCTTCTCTTTCTTTCCATCTCTATCCCATTTTCTCATTCTCCCAATATCCCTCTCTCATCCTCCGCCCACATATAAGATACATTTCTCGTTAGTGAGCTGAGGCAGCCTCTGTCCTCTGTCCTGCTTCGTTAGTGAGACCCGCTGTCTGGAGCTCTAACTGGGTGATGGGCAGGTGGCCAGTGGCCAGTGGCCAGTGGCCTGTGCCTGGGCCCGGGGCCCGGGTCACGTAGGCCCAGGATGCTTACTCTCTGCACGTCTGTTTGTTGCTGTGTCTCAGTGTTCTAAAAGAACAGGGGGATAGGGGAGCTGGAGCAGGAGGCTAGGGGGAGAGGGGAGCTGGAGCAGGAGGCTAGGGGGAGAGGGGAGCTGGAGCAGGAGGCTAGGGGGAGAGGGGAGCTGGAGCAGGAGGCTAGGGGGACAGGGGAGCTGGAGCAGGAGGCTAGGGGGAGAGGGGAGCTGGAGCATGGGGCCAGGGCCGGCCTCTCCCTTTGTCCTCGATGGGCTTCTCATTGTTTTGTATTCTGAAACTCCCAGGAGGATGTGCTCTAACAGGGCCCACTTCCTGCCCCGCAGGGGAATTGCTATTTATACAGTTAATCTTTGATATAACAAAATGTCTTAAGTGGGAGGTGAATCAGGGAAACCTTGAGGCCAGCTATAAATAAATCAATAAATGAATGAATGGCCTAGCTATATGGGACATTTTGGGTAAGACTGTGAGTTTATGGGTAAGACATGAGTAAAACTTAACGAATTCATTGTGGTTTGAATCCCTCTTTCGATATGGCTGTGCCATCTTTTGGTTATGGTTACACCACCAGAGAACAGAAAATACAGGCATTCTGTAATACTGCATAATGTTTGCAGGGTGATTAGTGGTGTTTGCTGTCCTGTGGTGCTGTGATCCAGTTTCCTGTAGTGGGGTCACTGACCTTCAGTGATTAGGTAAGCCTGAGATGCGTCGCAGCCACGGCTGTTACAGGCAGTACAAGTATACAGACCACTGTCCTCCTTCTTTACACGCTGGATGGTCAGGGTACGGTTCAATCGGCTCAGAATCACACCTGTGGCAAAAAGAGACACTTGGCATTAATACCAGTATCGTACTTTACGTAACACAAAGTAGAAGTGGCAGTAGCAGAAGTGGTATTATTAACCATTGGGTCATGCCCTTACCTGAGCCCTCCACCACTGTTTGGTTGTGTTTGGTCCACATCACGGTTGGGGTAGGTGTCCCGGTCACCTCACATATTAGCATGGTCGTGGCACTGACATTTACTCTCTGGTCTGTCAAATTGTTCAGGATCCTCGCAGCCTCGAGAGCTACAAAAACAAGGAAAAAAGACTCTGTGCCCATGAGTGAACCTTGGTTAAGGGCCTGTTAGAGTGGTCCAAGTGATTGTGGAGGAGTTGACTGATAAATATGGTCCAGGTACAGATCCGTACCTCTGAGGGTGAGGTGTCGGAGGAGGCAGGTCTTCTCCCCAGTCTTAATGTTTTCCACCTGGCAGGCATATACCCCCTGGTCCCCCCGAGACACGTTGGTTAGGGGCAGCTCCAGGCTGATGTTGGTGCCCTGCAGGCCAGACAGGACAGCCTGGGATAGGGGCCCCTGGTACAGGAACAGGGCCTGACAGGGCTGCACAGCTGGGACCTGCTCTGGGTCAGACACATTCCCCACACGGAACCAGGCTAGGTTTCCATAGATCAGCCTGTCTGCCTTACACCTCAGAACCACCTGGTCCTGCTCAATGGGATGCTGGGACGGAGACACACTCAGCTCCAGACCACCTGTAGAGTAAACAACCACACACACACACGCACACACACAATCATGAGGTGTTCTAATGCACGATCAGGCATGTGCACAGATAGAGGTATAAGGGTGCCTGAACACCTGCCCTTTGCCCTCCTATGAGAAAAGTGCACTTTCAGATTGGAGTAATTTTTTAATTATTACATTTTTATTTCCCTTTTAGTTTATGTTCTCTCTGGTTATTTTAATGAATTAGCTAATTCCCATCAAACTAGCTAATTTAGATTGTTTCAACAGTATAGCTAGCTAGCTTGATGAGTGTGATTTTGCAGAAAATAAAGATATAAAAAATATAAAAAATAAAAAATATATACTGTATATGAAGAAATGTGGCTACATGATAATTAGGGGGGGTCAATTTGAGCACCTGCCCCTCCAAAAGCCTGTGCACGGTCTGTGCACGATGCACCAATGTACACAAACAAAAATAACATAAGAAACATAAAAAGAAGCTTACGTGTCACATGGAAAAGGATGATTCGTGAATCTTTTCCCACTTTGTTAGAAGTCAGGCATCTGTAGAGGGCGTGGACCTTGGCTTTCTGGATCTTTAGAGAACTCACAGTCTGCAGACAAACATGAGCTTTACTGTTATTTTACTGATTCATTGATATCATAAATGACTGCGATCACTTAGAGAGGAATGGTCATGACCTTGTGTAAGTGATCTGTGTTAGTGCTAATTCGATCAATAGGATTCTTCTGCCCTGTGGTATTGCTGATGTCCCTCCAATTGGTACAACCCTCCAGCTTGACCCGAGAGTTCACCAGTCCTGACCTGCAGGTCAAAACCAACATCATTCAACTGACACACTATTATAATCAGACACAGAAGATTCATATAAGCACAGCCCTGTACATACACAAACACAAATAAACATGCACACACAAATGTAAAAAGACGATTATGATCTTTATAAATACAATATGTAGGTCCCCAGTCTATTGGTCCCAGTTCTCAGCTGGGAGATGGTTAGTTTCAGGAGAGGTTACGTCATTTATTTACACACGGGAGCGGATAGGACCGTCAACAAACACACACGAGAGAGAGAGAGAGAGAGACAGAGACAGAGAGAGAGACAGGGAGAGAGACAGAGAGAGAGACAGACATAGAGAGATAGGGAGATAGAGTGGAGAGGGAACGTAAAATTATCTGTAAAACGGGGAGCCAGAGATGATTGAAGTGATGGTGGTAGTGAAGGATGGAAGGAAGATGAGGAGGTAGAGATGAGGTTTCACAGGAAGAAGCCTTTAGACAGAATAGTGCACTGGGAACAACAGGAAACCCTGACTGGAACTAAGGAAGTGCTTGGATGTGCAGGCTGAAGGTAAGGCCTTACTGATGGTACTGGACCATACACTCCAACCACTCTATCAACAATCCTCACATTACTGCATACCTGAGGGGCCCATTCACTAATCACAACCCATTCTAAAGCCCCAGCTCTACCCAATCACAATCTTCCTAAGAGACTCAATCATCAAAGTTCTCTTGAATACAAGGCTAAGCATAATCCATAGAGAATACTGGGATCATAGATAGATAGGTACTTTATTGATCCTGAGGGTAAATGTATTCGTCAAGCAGCTAAACACAGGGCAGGTGCAAAATGCCCGAACGAAATACACAAAAGAAGATACATGATACATAGTGCGGCAGTATGAAAAAGTATAAAAATACAAGAAGTCTGGAGTGCAAAAAGCTATAAAAAGGCATTGCATAGGAAAACACATACAACATCATACAAACACACAAAGATAAGCTTGGTCTTAATGTTTTTCTCAGTCTAATTCACCCTGGTGTTGTTAAACTATGCACGCAACTTATTGTGAGAAGTATGAATCACATCCACTTATCTGGTGCAGGTCAGAGGGCACACTCATTGTCTCTGTTGATGCTTTCATCAACATCTAGAATGCTGTTTTTCCTCCACGGAATCAACAATCTGTTGACAATGACCACACGCACACGAACACACACACACACACAAACACACACAAACACTTACTGGATGATTGGGCAGTCCTCTCTGGACATCCACTGCCATTGGATGTGTGCAGGGGTGGGGATTCCACGGGCGGTGCACCTGAGGGTGGGGCTGCTGCCATACATGTGGACATCAGTGTCCATGGCAACCCCCTTCTCAATGATATGGGGACGGACTGAGGAGACATGAATCGAAGACTTGACTGGTGCAAACTCCATATAACCCTGGGCTAAGTGTAGTGTGAAAAAGCCAATGGTCACAAAACAGAGGTAAAGTATAAAGGAGAAAGAGAGGGATAAATTATAGGACAAAGGGGAGGAGAGAGAGGGGAGAGGAAGAGAAGACTGGAGAGAGTAGTGAGAGAGGAAAGGGGAGGAGGCACATACCATTGACCAAGACCTGGACGGAGCGTCTCTTCTCTTCTTTTCTTATCTTATTGGTCAAGACCACGGTATAATTCCCAGCATCATTTTCAGTAATTTCAAGGATTGTGAGAGAGTCCCTGGTAGGTTTAAATCTATAGTCATCCTTACTGATAGGCTGGCCATTCTTGTACCTGCAGAAATAAGGATAGGTTACATTTACATTACATAGAATACAATACAAACTACTGCAAGCATATACAGTGCCCTCGAAAAGTACTCAGACCCCTTGCCTTTTTCCACATTTTGTAAAGTTACAGCCTTATTCTAAAATGGATTAAATAAATAAAATAATCAGCAATCTACACACAATAACGCATAATGACATAACGAAAACAGGTTTATAATTTCTTTGCAAATGTATTAAAATAAAAAAACAGAAATACCTTATTTACTTAAGTATTCAGACCCTTTGCTATGAGACTCTAAATTGAGCTCAGGTGCATCCTGTTTCGATTAATCATCCCGATGGTCACCCGATTTCCAGAAGGACAACCATCTCTGCAGCACTCCACCAATCAGGCCTTTATGGTAGAGTGGCCAGACGGAAGCCACTCCTCAGTAAAAGGTACATGACAGCCCGCTTGGAGTTTGCCAAAAGACACCTAAAGACTCTCAGACCATGAGAAACAATATTCTCTGGTTGATGAAACCAAGATTGAACTCTTTGGCCTGAATGTCAAGCACCACAACTGGAGGAAACCTGGCACTAACCCTATTGTGAAGCATGGTTGTGGTAGCATCATGCTGTGGGGATGTTTTTCAGCAGCAGGGACTGGGATAGAGGGAAAGATGAACGGAGCAAAGTACAGAGAGATACTTGATGAAAACCTGCTCCAGAGCGTTCAGGACCTCAGAATGGGGCGAAGGTTCACCTTTCAAGAGGACAACGACCCTAAGCACACAGCCAAGACAACGCAGGAGTGGCTTCAGGACAAGTCTCTGAATGTCCTTGAGTGGCCCAGCCAGAGCCCGGACTTGAACCTGATCTAACATTTCTGGAGAGACCTGAAAATAGCAGTGCAGCAACTCTCCCCATCCAACCTGACAGAGCTTGAGAGGATCTGCAGAGAAGAATGGGAGAAACTCCCCAAATACAGGTGTGCCAACTTGTAGCGTCATACCCAAGAAGACTTGATGCTGTAACCGCTGCCAACGGTGCTTCAAGTACTGAGTAAAGGGTCTGAATACTTATGTAAATGTGATATTTCAGTTGTTGTTTTTTTATAAAATTGCAAAAATGTATACAAACCTGTTTTTGTTTTATCATTATGGTGTTTTGTGTGTAGATTGATGAGGGGAAAAAAATGTAATGAATTTTAGAATAAGGCTGTAACATAACAAAATGTGGAAAAAGTCAAGGAGTCTGAATACTTCCGAAGGCACTGTATACCATTACTGTACATGATCAACGTACCATCTGACTGTAGGTTCTGGGTAGGCGTCGAACTTGACTGGTATCTTAGTGGTCTGGCTAACGTTCACCCCCAGAACCTTAACCCACTTGTGGTCATCGACATCAATGAAGGGTTTTTCTAATGACAACAAAAACAACACAAACGTCATCAAAACAATTCAGTGTCACAAAGTAACATAATGGATTATTGTGCTATAAAACCAGACCGGGAGAAATATTCAATCTAAACAAACAAGAGGATATCCTTTAAAAAAGTGTACTCTGCAAAATCTCCAGACTATCTACCTTGGACAACTGATGTGGCTTAAACCACTAAGAACCTGGTGTACCTACCATAGACCATGAGAGATGCAGATGCACTTTTGACCATTTGTCCACTGGAGGCTGTGCATTTGTATTCTCCTGTGTAGTTGACAGTCACATTCTCCACTATGAGTTTATTGGACAGCTCTAGATGGTTCCACAGCTTCTTCTTGTGTGACGTGGTGTAGGCACGCACAGAGCCATTCATTGGGGCCTGCAAGAGGGGCAGAAGGGAGAGCGAGGGGATAAGAGCTCCATAAATCAACCTCAAGACTGGTATACGGGAGAGTGGGGTAAGTTGATTTTTTTTTTTTACATTCAGCATCACTCTGTCAAGGGAAATATAGTATTCTTTCTAACAAAGATATCTACATATATTTCAGGATGCTGTGTATCCCTGGAAATAATAGGAATTAATGTAAACATTACAGTCTTGAAAACATAGTTTGTCCAAAAAAAAGTGGTAGGACTGGGTAAGTTAAGTCGCCTACAAATATATGTACTGAATTAAATATTACTACTACCTTTTTAAAATCATGTGCGTTTTTATTTTCGAAAAAACACAATTCAACACAATCACAATTGTATTTTAATAATGTTAAGCATATTTTAAAACAGACTTAACACCTAACAAACGCTTTGTACTTTTTTAAAACACTTTTGACATAGGCCAGGCCCTGTTGTTACCTCATATTCCAGCGCTAATGCATCGCATTACTTCTGGGAAGAAAACACTTCAATTTGCTCAACTTGCCATTTGCTCAACTTAACCCAAGGCAAACATTTTGACTATATTAGCCCACACAGCTACAAGGATGCACTTTCATGCTAGGTTTAGGACCTCACATTGAAGCTTATAGAGACCAAATGATGTATAGAACAATCTTAAAATGATCTACTTTGGTTTAGATACAAGCATCATGAAACCTCTAACACAATAATTAATGTGTCATGGTGAAAATACATTTTATTTTACCTAACTTGCTTAATAAAAATTCCATGTGGTTTCTTCCTTCACAGACTCCATGAAATGATGACCTCTTCCTAAATATTTGATCAAATTATACATTTTGTGTATGGTTTCCTAAAAACAAGGGTGGCTGAACTTAATCCATTTGTTGCAACTTACCCGAGTCTCCCCTAAGTGTACACGAGAAGATGATACCATGAATTATATAAGGGCAGCCTTGAACTGAAGTTGTGTTTAACAAAAGTTACTGAAAGCAGTGTGATGAGTAACATGTCTGTCAATAAAGCCTGAGTCAGTGATTTCATGTTCATTTAGTGACCATAGGCGTCTCTATAAGAGTGGGCAATGCAGGGTACTGACCAGGCTGAGAGGGTGTGTCCAGGTGAAGTCAATGGCAACGTTGAGCTCGGTGTTGGCAATGCAGTTGAGAACCAGTCTCTCCCCCACAAACAGCCTCTCATGTGTCGGGGTCAGGGTGAGGTTATGGATCTTATATCCTGCAGAGAAGGGAGGGGAGACACAGCAGAGTGGTGAGCAGACTATTGTTCTCTTGAGACTCTCAAACACACACACACACAGGGTGCATACATGCAGACAATACACTTAGATAAACACACATGCATTAAGTTATGTAAACACAAACTTACATTGACACTTTGAATGACACCATGGCAATGTAAGTGATGCATACAGTTGATCAAACAGGATTCATACACTAAACTAAAATCTAACCCACTTACCAACAACAGCAACAATGTAGAGAGGTGACTTGTAGGTCTCGTTGCGTATGTGTGTCTGACAGAAGACCACTCCAGCGTAGCTGATCAAGTGACTGGGAACGGAGAAACCCTTCATGCTATCCCAAAAAATGTCCTTCCCGTTTGGATAGAGTTCTTTCTTGGGAAACTTCTGACGAAAAGGTCACAGAAAAAAAGAAAACTAAATTACAGTTATATCACAACATTGTATCGATTTGACAAAACTAAGTAAAGCAGGTTCTATGCTGGTTGACTCTATGTAGTGGTGCTAACCGACCGAGTGATGATTTACCACTTGGTCAGCACTGGCTAGGGACTCTATTCAGAATCCCTGCTGACATTATCTGCCACTCACATAGCCTGCAGTCTAACAAAACATACTTGAGAGAGCGAGGTCTTTACCAACTGGCTTTGTTTGCTACATTATGCAGTTAGACTAGAGGAAAGGTGGTTTGAAAGTGAAGGAGGCTTATTTGTCAACTTTAGACAACGATAAAATAACTTCAGGAAATGTCACTCCATTCTGAACAGAATCTATTGCATGTATCCCATACTGTAATACTGTTCTGTGTTTGAATGTCTTTTAAATATAACAAGCATGCCTTAAAATGTCCCCTCAAAAGGATAATAAAGTCAGTGGATCTGTCCTTACGGTATGTAGCGTGACGTTGAGATCTTCCACAGACCCTCTGCATGGGATGACCACCTGCACTCCCTCACTGATAAACACAACCTCATAGTCCTTGTCAGAGGGCACAAATGGCACTTTATAGTCTGAAATAAAACACAAATGCATAAAGAAGTTATAAGACATGATGAGAGCTAACAACATACAGTATGTAATTCATACTGTACGTAATGAAAGATCAGGTGGGCCTGCCTGCAGCCAATAGTAATTAAGGAAGCTCTACTATAAGCAGCTCTTGGGTCAGATAGGAAAGATCACCCATTGAGTCACTGTTCAGAGATTCTGTAAGCCTACTTGTTATTTCAGAGTGAGGTAATGATGATGCACACCTTGGACATGGACATAAACGGCCACAGAGGTTTTTCTATCCTCCACCATCAGGTCTCTGTAAGAGCACCGATACTCTCCAGTCTCATTGACAGTGGCCGAGGAAATGTGTAATGTGGTGCAGAAGAATCCTGACCCACTGCAGTCTACAGTGGAGAGACGACTGCCGGCACGGATGCGATTAAATGATGTGGTCCATTCCAGGTACTGACGGCCACTGTAGAATCAAAGAACGGAGTGACAATGATGATTGTTAGCAGGGGAACATTTTTATGGATGGATGACTTGGAGACTCATTATGTGAGGTATCAGATGTAGTTGATATCAGTTTTAAGACCATTTATGCTCTTGGCCGTATTTGCCAGGCTTCTGTGGGTAAGAGCCCCATCAGGCTCCAGTATGTCTCACCTGCAGGTGATGTCCAGCGAGTCTGATGTGTTGATCCTGAGAACCTTTTCCTGGATGCTCAGAATTGGGGGGTCAGGCATGAACCGGAGTTCTAACGCTGTAGGAATGGAGGGGTAAACAGCCAGTCAATCACCCTGATGATTGACTTATATCAACAGTTCAGTCATCATTACCACACAGTGGAGATCAATATGAGACTGCTTACTGGCATGTCAAATCAACCTTAAATCATGTGTATAGAAATGTGTTGAGTGGGAGTGACGGCTGAACATGAAATCAGATGGTTAATGGTTCCAACTATGGTTATTGCTCTCATATCAAATCCCCAAAATTCATGTATAGTGTGGCACTCTGGTAGGGTGATGCCAGACTCCTCAAATGTAATTGTTTATTCTCTGCAACTAGATTGTTGATAGCCAGAACACAAAATAATATGTCTGTAAGTCAATGATAAAATACAGTTTATTGAATCATCCCAACAGTGGAAACCACAGACAGGAGAAACGTTTTGCTCCCATGGCGTGGACTCTAACTCTGGGGCTATTCTGCAGCAAATGGCAGAGCTGTGTCAAAACAGGAAGCCGATGCAGATGGGCTGGGTCAGGCTCAATAGCCCAGCTATTCAGTCACCTAAGGTGGGGTTCCTGTTCTAGAGGATACAGCCCTCCAGCCAGTGAGGGCATGGACATGTATGTTACGCGCTGAAATGTGGAATATTTTGCCCTTACTGATCCAAAGAATACATAAAAAAGTGTAGCACCGGACTATTGAGGGGAGGAACATGTGTTGTCTCAATGGTAATTTGCTAAACTGCCTCAAGTGAAGTGATTTCCAATCAGAATGGATTGTTAAAGTGATTGAGGGCCAGGGGGAATGAGGATCACAACAGAATGTGGAGCCAAGGGGAATTGTAACTGACCTATATGCACAAGAGAATCACAAGAGAACACATTGTAATAATGCATCACATTTTATACCTGGCATGTGCACCAGTGGTTGTTACCAACTATTCCAAAACTTTTACTAATTTATGATTAATCATTCTACTATGTTCTATTATATTGTCTACAGCCCTAATGAGAAAGAACATTTGAGACTTTTATACGTAACAAAAAATCTTTGAAATGATTTTAAGATATTCTAATAAACATCTAAATACAGTCGTTTGTGTTAGTAAACTTATAATAAACCACAATTGAAACACATTAAGGTAGCCGTTAGATACCATTTTTTCTGGACATACTAAACTGAATCAATTGTACCAATATTATTTATGTTTCATCTTACCAATCACCCTGCTGACTCCCATAATAATGCCTACGATATGTAAAGTCATGACGGAGAATGCCTTTGCCATCGTCCGACAATAGATATGGACTGTCCCCGCATTAACACGCAATACAAGTTCACTCCAGAAGTAATCCAAGGCTATCCGTTCATCACCTATTGAAGCACACCGACACTATTTCTGTTCCACTGGACAAAATGCCGAGCCAAAAACACATGGAACTGAATAAAAAAGGTAAACCTCCTTCACAGCAGTGCACTGAGGTCACTACAGTCAACAGTTTGGTGCCGGAGTCGCAGTCGCAGTTTGGTGAGTGGAGTTGATGGTTCGCTCTGAGGAAGGATGGAGCGCAGCTAGGAGCGGGCAGTGGAAATGCGCTCTAGCGGAGAGAGGAGGGAGACAACGCAAGGGAGGAGCGAGCGTCCCCATCTCCTCAGCCCCCAGCCCGTTATCCCTCAACTTAACCGACCGGTTTCAAAGAAACTTGGATAAATCGACCCAAAAAACGACGTCAAATGCAAGATCTATAGCCAAGGCGCTTCAAACACACCAACTGTGTTTTTGCGTTTTGGGTACACCAGAAGTACATTCATTTCCAGTGGAATGCTGCGTTTGCCTTGCAGCATTGCGTTGCAGAGGCCGTTGCAGTGCGTTCTGTGTGGTGCATAAATTGGATTTATCGAACATGTCAAACTATGCTAAACAGGTTGACAGAAATGGTATCAGAAGGTGAATGTTGAACTTTTGTTGTCACATATCTAGATGATACTGCATACTATTTTGTGCAATGACACAGTTGCTGTGTTCGAAGCTTTAGGCTACTCGGAAGCCTGCACTCCACTCTGCACATACTGTATATGCCTGTATTTTATAATCTCACTTCATAAAATACAATTTCTGCTCACTTTACAAACACACTACATACACACAGTGGCGACCCGTAATTCAGGGCCAAGCCCCACCTGTTTTGAGCCCCACATAAAAAAAACATGTTTTGCCTGTTATTTTGGCATTAATACGTGTCACATATCAGTTTGCAAACAATGTATAAATAAATAAAAAATCATTGAGTTAATAAAGCCTCCATACAAACATGGTCTCTTTTTTACTTCATTGAGTAAGGCAGCTCCAAAATGCAGGTGCTTCAGCCTAGCTAAGTGCTTTCTGTGGTGGTGGGGCAGCCAGCAGAAAATACGGAGCAAGGGGTTGGTAATGTTGTCTAGTTGCACCGTGATTGGCTCTGTGTTCTTTCACTCATGGGGACACTATGTCACTGCCAAATCTAAGGGTAGAGCTGAAAAGTCATGTCTCTTGGGTGCTGCCATAGAGTTACATTAGAAGTGCCCATCCAAGAAGGCTCAAGGTCATTGTCCACAGATAAAATGACATAAAATCACGTTATATGCACAGTAGCTTTGATTGGACTGATCATGTCAACCTTATACTTTCAAAATCTTAGCTAGCAGTCATCACGAATCAAGTTGACAATCTATTGGCAAATCCTTTTTAATCCTTGTCAAATTAAGAGAAGTAATGAAGAGAAATTATAGATTGGATATAAACATTACTCAAGTTAGAAATCGCAAATTCATCAATGAGTTGTTTGGAAGAAATCAGTGGCTATCTGCAAGCATTGCAAAGCAATCACCAGCCTGCTATTCAGTGGAGTGGGTGTGTGGTCCCAATTCTCGGTTCAAGGGTCTCTTTTCCAAGCTTAAAATGATAAACATTCAACATTGGCCATGCTGTCAATCTAGCATGATTTCTGCTGCACTCAAAACAACTGTTACATAGAACTGGGAAATCTTTAGTGGCCTCTTTCTAGCGCTACGACCTGAAGATCACTGATGTCATCATGATTCAACCTTTTTTCGAGTTCCAGTTGTCTTAAAAGCACCATAAATCCAGAGAATGGCAGACTTTGACAACAAAGTTTGATGACAATTTTCCCACGAAGAACCGTCACGCCACCTTCCTGTTCAAGTGAGCACAGCACAAGGTAAGTCCAAAAATGTATTGCATGCTCCTGCATAAATTATGTAATATGCCAGGGAGATATGTATACTATAGCTAAGAAGGTAATACTAAGTGTATGTTGTTTAGTAAACTATTAGTAGCCCATGTGCCTCACCTTAATAATTTGGTCTATTTTCCCCTCTTAATTTCACCTACTGTTGTGCACATGTAGCCTATAAACAGTATTTTTATTTTATTTGTATTATTTCTTTTGACCTATAACGTGTTTTAGAGAAATGTAATCATTGAATATTGGAAGAGCTTTCATTGTTTGCTTATACAGTATGCCATCTTTATTTATCATACAGTTCTGACTTGGTGTACAGGGAGAACACTGTAAGAACGGCCTATGTTCTGAATTCTGTCACTGTACATTTCAAAAGTGCTGAAGAAATAGTGTATTGACTCCTATCTCGCTCATTAATGTCTTAATCGAAATTACGGACTGCCTCTTATCCGCTTATCGTCCCCTACTGCCATAGTTTGTACATCTCAATTGCCAGTAGAATGCACATTTGTTTAAGCAAGTCAGCTATATCAGCTTTGTTTTTTTAAAGGCAGTAAATGAGGCTGAATGAACAGTTGCTGCCAGACAAGACTCCACTGATAGCCAAGTGTAGCAGTGGTAAGGTGTAGGGACTGCTGTCAGGACTCTGCTGTTGGGACAGCTTTATGTAGGCCCTAACAGTTTGTGGGCACTGTTTGTCACAGTTTTGACTTAAATCGTCTTGAAAATCTATAGCTAAACATGGAAATGGCTGTCTAAAAATGATAAACAACCAACTTGACAGAGCTCTACATTTCTTTAAGAATAATGGGCCAATATTGAACAATCCAGGTATGGAAAGCTATTAAATACTTACCCAAAAACACTCACAGCTGTAATTACTGCCAAAGGTAATTCTAACATGTAATGACTCAGGGGTTTTAATACTAACCTTATCAAGATAAATATATTTTATATCATTCCATTTTGACATTAGATAGATAGGTACTTTATTGATCCCCGAGGGGAAATTTCTTTGTCAAGCAGCTACTACAAAAACACAGGGCAGGTGCAAAATGCCAGAACGAAAGTACACAAAAGACAGATACACGATACATGATACATAGAGCTGAAGTATGAAAAGGTATAGAAATACAAGAAGTCTGGAGTGCAAAAGAAGCTATAAAAAGACATTGCATAGTATGGGTGGATGGCTGAAAATGTACACTACATTAGTGGGTGGTTCATGGTTAACTATACTATACAGGTCGATGGCAGAGAAATACTTCAATAGCTAAAAGTGTGTATGATATGAGTGAGGGTAATAATAGTTTACTTAATATACAGACTGGTTAAATGAACAGGTTGTCACGATGCAAAGTTAAGGGACGATAGACGGAGCGTTCGTGTAGAGACATTCCTTTTTATTCTTACTATTAACACTAATAAGTGCAAAAACAACAAAGGAGAGTTAAGTAAAGTGACTTACGTGAATACAACAAATGCAGTCAGACACAAACAATGATCCACACGCAGGTGTGTGTGGAGAGCTTAAATAGTATCCCCAATTAGAGACAACTCTAGACAGCTGTCTCTAATTGGGGATCGTTATCTTCCCCATCTTGATGATGTGAGGGCTTGACTGTGGCCATTCCACTCCCCCTAGTGGGAGTCCAAGACCTGGCTTCAGTCAAACCCTCACACAGGTAATTGAATATTTTGCATGGTTAAATTAACTGTACAGGTAAATGAGAGGAAGAGATACTGAAATATCTAAATGTGTGTATGATATAATTTAGGGTAATTATAGCAATTCCCTTAAAATACAGTCCTTAGTGCGCAGGGTTTAATTACAGATAAATGCACGTATTGCACATTCGATATACTAAAAGCAATGATACTAATATGCATTCCTGAGTGAATGACTACGTAAGTTAAGTCCAAGAATGACTTGCAATATTGCACGTGATATGATATAACAACTGTACATGAATATGTATATACAGACCTGAATGAATAAATAAGTCCTGAGTGAATGAGTGATTACAGACCAGAGTTACTCACGGATGGATTCATTAAATAGTCTAATAGCCGCTGGCAGGAAGGACCTCCTGTAGCGCTCTCTGGCACACCGTGGTGGGATCAGTCTGTGACTGAAGGTGCTCCTCTGCGTCATAACCATGGCATGCAGAGGGTGGGTGATGTTGTCCATGATGGCCAGCAGTTTGGCCAGGATCCGTCTCTCCGCCACCTCCTCTAGAGTGTCAAGGCTAATCCCCAGAACAGAGCTAGCCTTCCTGATCAGCTTATTTATCCGAGAAGCATCACCGTCTTTTATGTTGGCGCCCCAGCACACCACTGCAAAAAAGAGTACTATGTGTGGAATATTGACAAAAAAGGACAATAAAACACATTTGAATACCACTTTGTAACATAGCAACATGTCGCCTCAAAACCAGTCACTGTGGTCTGGCTCGGAGTAAACTATGAGGAAGGACATGACTAATTGAAGAAACACTGGTAGTGCTGTCATCTGCCGCATAACTTATATACATGTTTAAGATTTTGTTACTGATGATTTTGCTGTTGGAGCTTCCGCCATCCATGAGACAAATTGTTATTTGAAACTTTGTTTTGTTATTTTGCCTGATGAAGTTGATGGGGTGGTGGGATGTGGGCCTCTCTGCTGTTTGTTTTTGGGGGTGGATGTGGGGGGTTGGATGTCAGAATGTAGGTCTCCTATCTCCATATGTTTCCTGTCCCGGTCACCTCTGCTGAGACTCTTTGCCACCTGAACTGCCTGTCATCCTAACTAACACTTCCTGGCGGGCACTCCAATCCCGACAGGGCACTTAGAACAGGAACTTGTGTTGTTAGATTCACAATAAGAGGTACTAATTGTTCTCTACTCAACAAAGATAATGTGAGAGAGAGCAAGAGAGCTTGGAATAAGAAAGGATGGTGAAAGAGACAGGGGCCGGGGGTCTTGAGGGAGAGAAGTTGTACCAGAACAGCATGATCTTCTATGTTTATGAGGTATTTGGGTGTTGATGGATGGAGAACACATATCTCACAGTGGAAAAAAACAGAGTTGTGATTCCTGCTAGAGATTTGTGCAAGGTTTTCCAGTTGTTAAAACAAAGAGCACTGCCCTTGTTCTGAATGTGCACCCTGATCATCCACCCTTATGTCACCATTGCCATGTGTCAAAGTCAGACAAAGGTGGGACTCTGTTTCTGTTCGCTCAACAGACAGGCCTCTGGAGAGGGAAACAAAGACAGCAGTGGAAACTCAACACTAATACAGTTTACGTGGGAATACTATAAAACAGATACTGACGGTACTGAGAGTGGGATAGTAGAACAACTTTTTCACCCCTTTCATTAGCTGGTTGGTGCAACACACCTTTTATAAAGGCTGTGCCTTGGTCTCTATAAAGGAGGTATACTGCTGTGGGGTCATGGGTGTGACATTAACAGTTTTCATGGCTGTAAAAAGTGTTCAATTGATGTACCCCATGCACATGGCATGTACAGTACAGCCAACGCGGACCATACAGTGCATACCTGAAATGTAGTCATATAACTCAAGCTTGTAAATGAAACCTACTCTACAGTGTTTTTACTGTATTGTCCTGGCTTGCATTAGTACCGCTAAGGTTTAGGGCATGGTCTGAGACCGGGGCCACAAAGGGCCTTTCAAATGTCAGCATCACACGATTCAACACATTTCTGGAGGTGTGTGTGGTGTGTGTGTGTGTGTGCACATGTGTTATAACAATGTTAACAATATCTTCTCCAATTACCATGACCAGACAGGAACATGCATCTGAAAATATGCCACAAAGATAAACTGCTAAGAACCTCAAAAGACCATCTACACTATGTGATGTAAGTTGTATGTTTGGAAAATCTGTGATTTTCTTTTAAAACACGGGTGAAATGTTCAAAAGTTGCAGAGGGGCCACAATGTGTTTGCAACATCTGGCTCTCAGGCTTTTGTAAACATCATCTTAATGTTCCTCATACTTCCAGAAGTCAGATCAGACAAGTGAAAATAGCACTTTGATCCAAGGTTATGTCTAGGAATTCTGTTGTTTTAATACAGCATGCCTTCATAGGCTATACTAATATGGCACCACTACAAAACACACAGTAAACCTATGACTCTGTATACTACGTCTGGTGGCCCATTCAAACTGTGATTACTACTAACAGATAAAATAGGATACTCCTAACCCTCTGACACACACATTCATATACAGGTTACCTTGCTCAACACACTGTACACACCCCAAATGATTAGCAGAATGTTATTTAATGGCAAGAAAACTCCTTACAGTTATTGTTTTATCAAGTTTATTTTGGCAATATTCTCCATGAAAAATCGACTGATTCTTTGAGCTGGATGTTTTCTAACAACATGTATTTTAAGACAGAGTTCACCTTGTAGCCCCAATCAGATTCTTTGGTTTGAAAGATAATCTAAATATCAAAAATCTAACATGGGTTCAGATATCGGATTTATTTTGAATAGTTAAACTTTGTACATGAACAGAGGTTCTCACAGGCATTTCTTAGCCATCAAACATTCCTTATGTTTGATGGCAGGAGAGGGGAGAGGGACAGGAAACAGTCCACACTTCCTCAGACAGGATACTGCACTCCTCTAAGAGGCATCCTGGAATCAAACGCCTCAAAGGCAGGACACAAACACACACACACTGGCCCTAAACAAATTGATACAAACAGCTCTCTCTCCCTCGCTCTCTCTCTCTCTAATTAAACCTCTGTTGCACTGCAAACATACGGTATAGGTAGAGGAGGACTGAATTTATAGCCTCGTAATGAATTTCAATTGTCATACAGATCATGTCCAGGAATATGTTTTTAAACTACAAGACTGCTAGTATAAATACATTACATCAGGTTATTACAACAAGCTTTAATAGACAATTGAAACAATTGCACACTTCTGTAAATGAATTTAACAATAGTTAGAAACTGTCAGATCGGCACCAGGCAGATTTACCAAACTGTGTGGAGACAAGAGGGACCTCGAGTTCACCAACCCTGCGACCAGTTTAGGTATCTCATATTTGTATATTTCAAAAGGGAAGTGAGGTATGTTAGAAGCTTGTGGAGCAGTGCTTTGCCAACATAAAATAAAGAAATAGTCAAAATAAAGAAAAACCCTTGACTGGTACTGTATACTTAGTTTTGCCCGCATTAACCAGTTTTAAATCAACAAGGGCTTTCTGTAATGCAACAAGATCAGATTGCAGCTCTAATAAAGCTTGCACATAATGTTCTGAGAACCATATATTTCGTAGAGATGCTGAGAACGTGGTTGTCCTATGCTAACTTTGCATACAACCTTCACACAACTTTCTGGGAATGTTGCAGGGTAGCTGCTTGAAAGAAACAACATTCTTCTATGGGAATTTCAGTACTTCAGTATAAAGGTTCCTACATGTTTCCTCATGGTTCTATCTAAAGTCATGTTCTCAAATTGTTCTGAGAATGTTAAGAAAAACACGTTCCATAAAAACCACAAGAAAATTTAGTAAGGTTCAGAGAATGTTATTTAAAAACATATACATTCTGTTCTCAACATCAACAAAGCTCTCTCTATCCTCTATCTTTAATGTGTGTTCAGGTGTGTTGGCCGCACCCACTAATTGGCCACACCTGATCTTAATGAGTGATTGTTTCCTTTGAAATGGGGTCTGTTTGAACAGACTGAAATTACCAGTTTTGTATGTGTAAAAAAAAAAAATGGCATGCTAGCTCCATCCTGGTGGCACAGTGGGCTAATTCCATGGATAGAGAACAGAAGATTATACATTTGAATCTCACTGATGCCATGCCACAATAAAAAAAAAGAAATGATTAATCATCAAACATTTCCATGTGTCCTATCTATGCTTGGATTCTAAGAAAGTTAGCCCAAAATAAGCAAGCAGTGTTATTAAAAGTCTTATTGAAACATTGAGTGAAAGTTAAGGCTGTTATTCTAAAACCTCCCAGGAAACCATTCAGGGAACCAGAGTAAAACGTTCTCAGAACCTCCCTGGTAACCTAAAAATAAACATTCCCAGAACAGGCTAACTTTTCACATTACGTGTTACCGGTTAGGAAACGTATGGCTTTGTTCCCACAACCAATGTGAAACCAAGAACATACGTTCCCACAACTTACAAAGAACCAAATGTGCTAGCTGAGATTTGATATTCTGTTGCACCTGAAGTTATTCTGTTATAATGCTCTGTGAATAAAGTGAGGCAATTTTCTGCACACAAAGCGAATGTCAGCCATCCCTCTCCTGATCCATTTTGGGTTGTCAAAAGCCAAGCCCCAATAAACACAGACCACTAAAATGTCTGAAGTTATGACTGGGTCTTGACTGCTGGAGCCACTGTACCTCTCATGCTGTCTCCAACAGAAGGCCATTACAGGAAAAAAAAGGGTATAGAAACAGTTAACATGGTTCTGCCTATATTTGCTCTACAAAAGCTGAAATATACTGTACATTTCTACTGGAAAGCAAAATGAATGTGTTCATTGAAAGTTCCTACAGCAGCCACTGGATGACACTAGAAAGTTGAGCCAATGTCTGTTTGGGTTTACAATGTGGATTGACTGCTTTGAGCCGTTTTCTCTGGCAAGTCAGAGGTTGTTTGAGAAGATCAAAACCACAATGTATCATGGTTAAATTGTGACTGACTAGCTAGGCTTCCATCCAATTGCCACAGATTTGCATGCGAATATTCTAAAATATACATAAAAACAATATGCGCATTTTCCATCAAATCGACCTGTTGCAGAAAATACACTTAGTGACAGAATATGGAGAATGAACAGAGCGCATCTTCAAGACCAAAAATGTATTAAATATGTAAATGAAAAAATTAAAAAACCTTTACCAATACAAATGTAGACATAGAGGACAGAGAAAAGTCAACCAAACATAATTTGGGATGTATTTAAGGAATACATTAGGGGAATGAAAATCTCATACTCTGCAAAAATTAATTCTGAGTAAAAATAATAATTTTCTGAATTTAAGCAGGAATATGATATTTTACTAACTTTTGAAGAGAGCCAACAACTACAGTGCGTTCGGAAGGTATTCAGACTTCTTCCCTTTTT
Organism: Thymallus thymallus; assembly: GCA_023634145.1. Taxonomy (NCBI): domain Eukaryota; kingdom Metazoa; phylum Chordata; class Actinopteri; order Salmoniformes; family Salmonidae; genus Thymallus; species Thymallus thymallus. The sequence continues at coordinate 16,942,791 of CM042393.1, forward strand.
CCACATTTTGTTACGTTACAGCCTTATCCTGAAATGTATTACATTCTCATTTTTAATCTCTTCAATCTACACACAATACCCCATAAATGACACAGCGAAAAACAGGTTTTTATACATTTTAGCTAATTTGTTAAAAATAAAAAACTGAAATAACATATTATATAAGTATTCAGACCGTTTGCTATGAGACTTGGAATTGAGCTCTTTGGAATTGAGCTCAGGTGCATCCTATTTCCATTGATCATCTTTGAGATGTTTCTACAATTTGATTGGAGTCCACCTGTGGTAAATTAAATTGGTTGGACATGATTGGGAAAGGCACACACGTCTATATAAGGACTCACAGTTGACAATGCATGTCAACGCCAAAACATGAGGTCAAAGGAATTGTCCATAGAGCTCCGAGACAGGATTATGTCAAGGCACAGATCTGGGGAAGGCTACCAAAAAATGTCTGCAGCATTGAAGGTCCCCAAGAACACAGTGGAACTACCAACGCTCTTTCTAGAGCTGGCCACCCGGCCAAATTGAACAAATCAGGGGAGAAGGGCGTTGGTCAGGGAGGTGACCAAGAACCAGATGGTTACTCTGACAGAACTGCTTCTGAGTGCTTCTGTGGAGATGGGAGAACTTTACAGAAGGACAACCATCTCTGCAGCACTCCACCAATCAGGCCTTTATGGTAGAGTGGTCAGACGGAAGCCATTCTTCAGGAAAAGGCACATGACAGCCCGCTTGGAGTTTGCCAAAAGGCACCTAAAGGACTCTCAGACCATGAGAAACAAGATTCTCTGGTCTGATGAATGCCAAGTTTAATGTCTGGAGGAAACCTGGCACCATCCCTACAGTGAAGCATGGCGGTGGCATCATCATGCTGTGGGGATGTTTTTCAGCAGCAGGGACTGGGAGACTAGTAAGGATCGAGGGAAAGATGAACGGAGCAAAGTACAGAGAGATCCTTGATGAAAACCTGTTCCAGAGCGCTCAGGACCTCAGAATGGGGCGAAGGTTCACCTTCCAAGAGGACAACGACCCTAAGCACACAGCCAAGACAACGCAGGAGTGGCTTTGGGACAAGTCTCTGAATGTCCTTGAGTGGCCCAGCCAGAGCCCGGACTTGAACCCGATCGAACATCTCTGGAGAGACCTGAAAATAGCAGTGCAGCTACGCTCCCATCTAACCTGACAGAGCTTGAGAGGATCTGCAGGGAAGAATAATGGGAGAAACTCCCCAAATACAGGTGTGCCAAGCTTTTAGCGTCATACCCAAGAAGACTTGATGCTGTAATCGCTGCCAACAGTGCTTCAAGTACTGAGTAAAGGGTCTGAATACTTATGTTACTTAACATTCTGGGACAAAGTAGCACCCCTATTTACTCAAATAACAACACACGCCACTGAATTGAGTGCTTCCTAGTTGCATGTATCAAACCGCTATCTCAGATATATTAAAACCAGGAAAATCTGGAGCTCCTTGCAGATTACAGACCCATAACTTTAATAAATTGCGACAATAAAATAACAAAATATAACAAATAAGCAACAGAATGGCAAAAGTCTTACCAGAATTGATACATATTAATCAAACAGGGTTTATTAAAATTAGACACTTAAAAAACAAATACATGAACATGTTTCAGTATAATACAATATGCTAAAAAACAAGATGTAGATTTATCAATAATGGAAGTTGATGCCGAAAATGCTTTCCACCATCTTGAATGGCCTTTTCTATTCAAAACTTTGGTAGCTTGACAATTGAGACATGGATTGTGTATGTGTGTTAAATATACAGTATATACAGTAGAAACACATAGAATCCCAAACACCAAATATAATGTTCATAAAATCAGGCTGTTTTGAGGGCAAAAAGGGGGGGTGCAACTCAGTGGAGGTTGCTGAGGGGAGGACAGCTCATAATATCTGGAACGGCGTAAATGGAATGGCATTTGATACCATTTCACCAATTCCACTTCAGCCATTACCACAAGCCCGTCCTCCCCAATTAAGGTGCCACCAACCTCCTGTGGCACTGCAACTCAATATTAGGAAGGTGTCCTTAATGTTTTGTAGAGTCAGTATATAAAAGATAACTTCATCCCATTACTCAACAACATTAAAGCAGATATAATTAAATTGAATAATATTCCCATAACTCTTACAGGTAAAATAAACCTTTTTAGAATGGCATGGCTCCCAAAGTCTTTATATTTATTTTTGGTAATAACAATTACCTCGCCGAAGACATTCTTTAAAAAAGTATACTCAGTCATTACAGACTTTATATGGGCAAATAAAACTAAAAAGGAAAGTTTCATATCTTCCTAAGTCTGAGGGTGGTTTTAACCTTCAGGACATGGAATTGTATCAACACGCAACACAAGGCTTTTATTTGTTAAATGCACTAAAGAAGAACAATGGGTACATACTGAAGATGTGCATGCTCATCCCTATAGTCTTTTCACAAGTCTATTTTCAAAGAAAAAAGCTAAGAACATTCATAGTTAAGAACACTACATGGAAGTATGGGAGTAAATTAACCAATATCAATCTGTAAAAGAATTTCAGAATTCACCAATAAATTAATGTTAAAATAAATGTTGGACTGACCAATGTAGACATTTTCAAATATATGCAACTTCAAAGTTTTATATCACGAAATTTCAACCTGAAAGATTTTATTTGGACATCAGAGCAACTACTTCAGTCAGAAAAAAGATACTCATATGATAGTTAAGATACACAAAACCTTGCAGAGATCCTATGCAACTGACAATCTCTTAGAAAAAAAATATAAACTATTGGAAAGATGTTTTTATTTATTTATTTAACCGTTATTTAACTAGGCAAGTCAGTTAAGAACAAATTCTTATTTACAATGATGGCCTACCTACAGGGTCAGCGCCTGGAGCAAATTAGGGTTAATTGCCTTGCTCAAGGACACATTGACAGGTTTTTCACCTTTGAGGGAGTGTTGGAACATAACAAGAAAAATTACAGTTTGGGGAATATTCAGAGGTGGAAACTTTCCATGGGAATTAACGGGAATTAACGGGAATATATGGGAATTAACGGAAATATATGCAAATTAATATTAATACCATTTAAATGTAGTTGTTTTTTGCATTGGATATATTTACCATATCATATGGATATCCACCTCTGTCCCCCGGACGTTAGTCCGGGGCATCGCTCCGCCTGCGTCTTCTGACGGGCCACTGCCTCCTGCAGACAGATGTGGGCGGCGGACCAAACTTCCCCCGCCGACCGGACCCAGTCCTCCACAGCAGGCATGGTGCTGGGCTCGGTCCTGGTCCAAGGACACAACAGAAGTGACAAAGTCAATCACCAGGTGGGACCAAGGCCACTGAGGTACAAGCGAGGGGTGGAGCTTACCCTCGGGAGCCTGCCTCGACGCCTTGGACTGTGCAGGACTGGAAGTAGTAGCGCATAGTTCTCCCCATGCCAGGCTACCAGTACTTTGCCCGGAGTGCCTCCGTGGTCCTGGCGATCCCCGGGTGTCCCGTCTCCGGGGACTGGTGCGCCCAGGTCACCAGCCTTCCACGCACCCTCCGCGGCACACCCCAGGAGAAAGGACCTAAGGACGTCAAGCTGCCCTTACGTATTCCAGGTTGCGATGATCCGTCAGGACTGTGAATGGCTCACGTGCACCCTCCAGCCAGTGTCTCCACTACTCAAGTGCTAACTGCACCGGCAGGAGCTCCCGGTCACCCACGTCGTAGTTCCGCTCCGCAGCTGACAGTTTCCGAGAGTAATAAGCACAGGGGTGCATTTTCGGGGGACTCCTGTGCTGTTGGGAGAGGACCGCCCATACGCCGACCTCAGACGTGTCGACCTCCATGACGAAAGGTAGGTGCGGGTCTGGATGGCGTAGCAGAGGAGCCCTGGTGAACCTGAACCTGATGACTTCCACCTTCAGCTCCTCCATCTTGACGCCCTCTGGAAATATTACATCCCTGGAAGGAAATGGTGGTAGACACACTTTTCTCCCTTGACGTAGAGGTGGTTCTTGAGTAGACGTCTCAGGACAGCACGAACGTGAGTCACATGTTCAGGGTAGGTGGGGGAGTAGATGAGGATATCGTCGATATAGACTATGACGTGTCTCCCCACCATATCCAGGAACACCTAAACCAGGTAGGACTGGAACACTGCAGGAGCGTTGGCTAAGCCGTACGGCATTACCAGATATTCATAGTGGCCCGACGTTGTGATGAAAGTGGTCTTCCACTCATCTTCTTCCCAGATGCGGATGAGATTATACACGCTTCGGAGGTCCACTTTTATGAAATACCGTGCCCCCCTGAGCTGCTCTATGGCCAACGGGATGAGGGGCATCGGATATCAGAACTTCACCGTCACGTCGTTTAGGCCCCGGTAATCGATGTGTACGGCTTAACGTGGAACGTTGGGCTGAAGGGCGCACACTGATGTAGCTCCACAGGTGATCTTGAGGCAGGTCTTCCGGGCATTTTGGCGATCAGTCCTGGACCTTCCTCTTGCTCTATGAGATGTTGGGGTCCTGCTTTTGGAGCCAGGGAAGACCCAGGATGACCGGATGGATGGATGATGTCATGACCAAGAGTTCCAGTCTCTCCTGATGGAAGCTGTTGATAGTGAGGGTGAGTGGTCGAGTCACGTCCCTTCGGCACAGACCCTGTTGATTCCGGCGGTCTATCTCCTCAGCGGGGAGCCTCATGAGTCCCAGCTCCATCGCCTCCGGCTCCTCCCGACGGACAGGAAGAGAGGAGCGGCGTGCCAAACGGTCCCGGAGCTGCCCGTCAATGATAATGGCCCAGGTGATGAATGTGTCCAGCAACATGGTTTCACTAACACAAGCCAGCTCCATCCAAACCTCAGCTCACAACCCCCTACAGAAAGAAGTTTGGAGAGCAGGCCCGTTCCAGCCACTGTACGCAGCTACCGTCCGGAATGACAAGGCATCTGTGCCCGTCCCCTGTCTAAGGCGCAAAAGCTACTCGCCCGAGTCTCTCCCCTCCTCGGGATGGTCGAACACGGCTCGGAACTGGGCAATGAACCTGGGGAATGACCTCAGTTCCTCAGAGTCGCTATTCCATAACACTGTTACCCAATCAAGGGCGCGTCCGGTAAGGAGCGAGATCATCGCGGTTACCTTCTCTCAACTTTGGGTTGATCCCCAAAGTATAAATCACATTGGAGAAGGAAACCTCGACATCCCTCCGGATTACCATTGTACCGTTCCGGGAGAGCTCTCCGGAGCTCGCACACTGGAACGCTGCTAGGTGCCACACTCACAGGCGAGGAGGATGCTGTGGCACCACTTGGCTGCCTCTGGGTTCCCTCACCCGATCGTGGTGTCATGTGGGACATGAGCTCTCCATACGCTCCCATCTGTCCCTCCATGACACGGCACCTCTCCTCTAGATCGGACAGCTGGCCACCCGAACCGGCTCCCCACTCTCGCGCTAATGGAGAGGGGAAAGGGGAGAGAGAGAAAAAAAATTTAAAAAAGAGGAAAAAAGGGTGAAGAAAATACATTGACCGACGAGACAACAGCAAAAAAAAAAAAAACTCTGGGGTGGGTGGATTATTCTGTGACGGTGCGAGGACGGTAAGCACAAGAAGAAGGTTGGAAAAGGAAAACAAGACAACACGAATCATAAGCATGGATCTTTAATAGTGCACCAGCACTAGCAGTAACTATGCGCAAACAATAGTCCACAAACACACAACAGCGAGGGTAACGTAAATAGGTTGTGCTATCAGGTGAGGGGAAGCAGTTGTGTGTGCGTGTGTGCATGTGCAATCAGGTGATGGGAAGCAGGTGTGGGTGCATGTGTGTTGCTGCCATCGTCCTCATGCCGGTGGTTAGTACACCAGCGAGTCGGAGCGCCAGGGCGGGCGGGGCACCGCCGAAGCAGGTAGAGCAGGCGTTACACTTATCATAAGTAGACATAATTGCAAATGATTAAATCCTTCCAATAGAAAAAAAAAAAAACAATTTAGTTACAAATTGAACTTTAACTAAATGAGTTGACTCTTCACATGGGATGATTTCACTGAACAACAAAAGAAAGGGAATATTGAATGATCCCCAATGATCCATTGCATCTCCCAAAAACGTTTTCAACATACATCTGTAAAATGATAGTCTAGAAACTAAAGTTTGGTTGTCTTCCTCTCAGGCTTCCATATCTTCTCCCTAGGCCTCCTCAACGTCCACCTCTTGAACATCAGACTCCAGGCCTCATCTTCACTGTCACTTTCCAACCATGTTGAGGATGGCTCGTTGTCAGGCTTAAAAAGCCTCAAATTTGCCCGGATGGCCACCAATTTTTCAACCCTTGTATTGGTCAGCCTGTTGCGTGCTTTGGTGTGTGTGTTCCCAAACAAGGACCAGTTGCGCTCTGAGGTGGCTGCTGTTGGTGGGATTTGGAGGATGATGGAGGCAACAGGGTAAGAGCCTCAGATCCACAAAGTCCCTTCCAGGTGGCTGATGAGATATGTTGGCATGACTGCCATATTGCATCTCCATCCCAAAGCCCTTGCTTGGAAGTGTACTTCGCCAGACTGCCAAGAACCTTGCCCTCATCCAGGCCAAGGTGGCGAGACACGGTAGTGATGACACCATAGGCCTTGTTGATCTCTGCACCAGACAGGATGCTCTTGCCAGCATACTTGGGGTCCAACATGTACGCTGCGGCGTGCATGGGCTTCAGGCAGAAGTCTCCACACTTTTTGATGCATTTCAGAACTGCAGTTTCCTCTGCTTGGAGCAACAGTGAAGTGGGCAGGGCAGCGCGGATTTCTTCTCTTACATCTGCAAGCAGAGTCTGAACATCAGACAGGATGGCATTGTCTCCCTCAATCCATGCAATGGCTACTGCTATAGGTTGCTTACATCTCTCCCAAAACACATCATCCAGGAGGATCCGCTTGATGGGGCTGTCCATAATCGGCAGACTGTGATATGGCCATTTCTTGGAGAGACTCCTTCCCCTCCAGGAGGCTGTCAAACATGATGACAACACCACCCCAACGGGTGTAAATTGGGGGCCACACACTTTGCTGTAGGCTACTATTTACTAGTTTAAAAAAATTATGTATGTCATATAAAATATATTCACCCCACCCAGTATTGTAATCAAAACTTACCAGAAAGCATGTAGTCCTTGGCTCAGACAGTGTAGTAGTGTAGGCTCAATAGCATCTCATTAGTGTGCAAGATCTTGAGAATCAGCTGTACATGTGATGGAAGAGTGCACTGCGCATGCAGAGGTTTGAAATTCCATTGAATTGCGGATAGTTTAACCAAAATATGTCACAAGACCTAGAATTGCCTTATGTGTATCCCACAAAAAGGGTTCACTGTTATAAGCTAACTTTTTTGATGAATTTAATTTTACCAGTTTCCGACCCTTTGCAACCCTAATTACACTTAACAAAAATGTATGCTTAATTCAGTATAAACTAATTTATAGAATGTATTATACAAGAGACAAAATTAACAAATCCTACATCACAACGGTAGAGTCATGTCTTAAGTGTAAAACTAACAATGACTCAATGTATCAAGTTTAACAATGTAATTTTACTTTTAATCCTTATATATCTGCGTATTTCAAGATATGGCATATGATGGTGATAGATACCCAATGGGTTGGACAATATTATTGACAGTGTTTAGCAACATGAAATCTTATTAAAATCTGTTCATATACACCAGGAAGAATATGTAACCTTTTTTTGTGTGTGAAGCGAGCACTTATAATTTCATAAGAGGGAACAGTAGATAAACCCATTTTTTTAGGTTGTACTTGCCTGCCTGCCCATGCTAATACATTTGATTGACAATTAAGAGATATGCTGACTGTGGATAACAGTCGTTCAAGTTCAGCATTGCTAGCTAAGTGATTCACATTTCTTGCTAGCTAACAAAATGACAGCGAAAAACAATATTGGAGGAAAATGTTGTCCACTCACCCACTTCTCAAATGACATGACATCCTAGGGTGGACGGTGGCCTAGCTGTTACAGCATTGGTTTGAATACCCGAGCCGACAAGGTGGGGAAAAAAACCTGTCGATGTGTCCTTGAGGAAGGCACTTAATCCAAATTTGCTCCAGGGGTTGACCCTGTAGGTAGGCCATCATTGTAAATAAGAATTTGTTCTTAACTGACTTGCCTAGATAAAAAAAAGGTGAAATAAAAAATAAACCCTCCCAGCAGCTAGCTAACTTTAGGCGCTGTGTTTTTAGCTTGCTAAATAAATAGCTACTTAAATAGATAAGATAGCCTATTAGCCACATTATGACTGACTTGTGGTCATTGCTCTTGTTAGTTTGATTGTATTGAGTCTTAGTTACATTCGTCCGTTTTTGTCCAAAATATTGAGTCAATGAAACTGGAACAGTGCATCCCAAAGGGCTGGAGGCAGCAAACAATGTACTAGGCCAGCTGTGATTTACAACCTACCAAGAAAAGTGTTGGCGATATACAGTATATTAATCATGCATTGAACTGCATCCATCAATTCTGTCATATTGTGTGACACCTTGGCAATGAGACCTTTTTGTAGGCCATCAGTTGGGACTGAACCAGCTGATATTAATTTGCACTGACAGGGGGCTGGATTGCTTTTTAATTACTGATAGTTTTCAGCTGTTGTCTTGGCTTTCCATGCCTTTTTGCACCTCCCTTTCTACATGTGTTCAATACTTTTTCCCTGTGTCATTTCACATTATTACACATAACTTAATTTCTGAACTTATTTGTTTTGGTTTGTTACCAACATCTAGTGAAAATTTAATGTCAATAGCACCTTTGGAAATATATTTACTGAGAAAAATGGTGACGTGTTCAATACTTATTTCACCCGCTGTATACAGAGGTACGGCGTAAATGTGCGAGGGTACAGGTTAGTCAAGGTAGTTTTTAACATGTAGGTAGGGGTAAAGTGACTATGCATAATTAATAAACAACAAGTAGCAGCAGTGTAAAAACAAAGGAGGGGGGGGGGGGGGGGGGGGTCAATGTAAATAGTCCGGGTGGCCATTTGGTTGTTCAGCAGTCTTATGGCTTGGGGGTATAAGCTGTTAAGGAGCCTTTTGGACCTACACTTGGTGCTCCGGTACTGCTTGCCATGCGGTTGTAATCGATGTGAAACTAGCTAGTGGTGCGCGCTAGTAGCGTTTCAATCAGTGACGTCACTCGCTCTGAGACGTTGAAGTAGTTGTTCCCCTGTCTGCAAGGGCCGTGGCTTTTGTTTAGCGATGGGTAACGATGCTTCGAGGGTGTCATCGTGTGCAGAGGGTCCCTGGTTCGAGCCCAGGTAGGGGCGAGGAGAGGGACGGAAGCAAAACTGTTACATTGATGCTGTTGACCCGGATCACTGGTTGCTGCGGAGAATGAGGTCAAAGGGGTGTGAGTGTAAATGGTGTGAAATGGCTAGCTAGTTAGCGGTGCACGTTAGTAGCGTTTCAATCGGTGACGTCACTCGCTCTGAGACCTTGAAGTAGTTGTTCCCCTGTCTGCAAGGGCCGTGGCTTTTGTTGAGCGATGGGTAACGATGCTTCGGGGGGGTGACTGTTGACAATGTGGGCAGAGGGTCCCTGGTTCGAGCCCAGGTAGGGGCTAGGAGAGGGACGGAAGCAAAACTGTTACACAGTAGCAGAGAAAACAGTCTATGACTTGGGTGACTGGGCCTTTCTCAGACACGCCTGGTATATAGGTTCTGGAGGGCAGGAAGCTTGGCCCCAGTGATGTACTGGGCTGTACGCACCACCCTCTGTAGCGCCTTACCAGGCGGTGATGCAACCGGTCAGGATGCTCGCGAGGGTGCAGCTGAATAACTTTTTGAGGATCTGGGGACCCATGCCAAATCTTTTCAGTCTCCTGAAGGGGAAAAGGCATTGTCGTGCCCGCTTCACCACTGTCTTGGTGTGTTTGGACCATGATAGTTTGTTGGTGATGTGGACACCAAGGAACTTGAAACTCTCTACCCGCTCCACTACAGCCCTGTCGATGTGAATGGGGCGTGTTCGGCCCTCCTTTTCCTGTGGTCCACGATCAGCTCCTTTGTCTTGCTCACGTTGAGGGAGAGGTTGTTGTCCTGTTGTGTCGTCAGCAAACTTAATGATGGTGTTGGAGACTTCCTTGGCCACACAGTTGTGGGTGAACAGTGAGTACGGACTAAGCAGGCACACCTGAGGGGCCCCACTATTGAGGATCAGTGTGGCAGATTTATTGTTGCCTACCGTTACCACCTGGGGGCGGCCTGTCAGGAAGTCCAGGATCCAGTTGCAGAGGGAGGTGTTTTGTTCCAGGGTCCTTAGCTTAGTGATGAGCTTTGTGGGCACTATGTGTGTTGAGCTGTAGTCAATGCTGTAGTCAATGAACAGCATTCACATCAGTATCACCCCCACCCGTGGCGGCATGCATCTCTAACTGTTTTTTGGACTGCCATAATACCATAGAACAAGAAGAAGACCATGGCTGTGTTCGGATACCCATACTAACATACTGTATACTACATACTTAATGAGTATATACTACATACTATTAGTTCATTTTAGTATACTGTAAACAAACAGTATTCTTTCAGTTGAGCATACTAGCACTACACCTGTCTGCCAGAAGTTGATTATGTTGCGTTGCAACATCTTGCTAGACAGATATTTTTGTAAATTCAAATCTGGAGTGCCAGAGTGTGTTCTGGGTGTTCTTAAATTCAGAGCGTTGTCAGATTGTCCATTAGTAAATTCTGAGCGTTTCCCCTCACGGAGCGTTCAGAACGCACATTGGCCGAGGTGTAGGGTTGATCCGAGGGTTCTGACCATCACAACGGCAGTCAAGCACACAAGCTAACTGGCTAGCTACTCCCAGACACAAATAAGAGAACGCCTCACTCTGACCATTTTACTCGCCATAGCAGAGCTGGTTAGGCTGTTTTCATGTTATCCAGAGTGTTGGTGACTGTAACTGTGCTGCTGACAACAATTTAATTACGCTTTTTGGCCGATGTTTACTGACACCGGCCATATTAAATGTATACCTAACAGTTATTCTGCGCTCTGGCACATTCAGAAGAGAGTGCTCTGAAATCGGAGTAGATAGCCATAGCGAATTTATGTCCATTGACAACGCACCACGACTAGACCACTTATGCCGGGCACACACTACACAATCTCCAATTTACAAATCGTAACAGACCACACACTTAACGACAAATAAATATATGTTTTACGGTTTAGAACGTTAAGTGTGTGGAGGGTAATGATTTGGCCAACACCACACACTAAACGATTCCATTCCCGAAGAATCCAGTCCCGATTTTCAAAACCGGAAAACTCGCAAATCTCTCGCAATACAAATCGTGACTTCAGCATAAACAAAACATGGTGGACGACGAACAGGAGGAGCTAGCAATGCTAGCTTGCGCAATATTTTTTATCTCAAAGTTGTGAAATAAAACTTAAAAGACAGTGGACGAAGTCAAGGAGACAGCGTGAAAATGGACTCTACATGCTGTATTGTGAATTGGAGGTGAGTGAACTTGTCAGAGGCGATATTACGACTAACTTTCGCTTTTGCCGCCATGGCTTGTTGTGAGTTCTCGTGATTATTACTTAAGTCAGCGTGGCTCCCAATTGGCTATCGTCATTCCCACGTGACAATTTCTTGCCGGCGTACTCGGCTGTCCTCTGAGTTTCCCCCACACTACAGGATATCGGATTGTAAATATTGAACTTTTAAAGTTTTGAAGCTACGCCCATTTTCTTTAGAATTTAATTATGGGCCCTAAAAGTACGGAAATAGTGTACACTGCATGTATATTTCGTGTTTTGGCTAATGTAGTACGATATCCGGGAACTTTTGGCATACTAACTCTATCCATACTATGACCAATAAGCATACTCAATATGCGTCACAAATAGTACGGTTGGTGCGGTTAAGATGAGTAGTCGAACACAGCTCATTTCCATCTCAACTAGCGAAAAGCCACTAAAATCCACCAATGGGAATACGAGACAATCTCAACTAACTTGTATCCAACCACCATCGCCCGTTTGACGTGTAGTCCAATCATATTCGCCCTTTAACCTAAGCCCCGGCCCCAACTCGAATTTTCCAAGAACAAATGGCGGCCATGACACTTTTCTCGCTTCGGATCATTGTTTATATATCACGGTGTAAAGGTACAGAGTAAGTATCTTTTATAAGCTTGAATGAAAACGATTGTAATGTTATTGCTACACCTGTGAAGTTGTAAGAATGGAAAAGCGAATTGTAAACAATGCGATATCTGGTGTCAACTACCTATGATGCACGTAGCATTGGTTTCAGAATTGGTAGGTACCTGTAGAATCAGCCAGCCCTTACTCGCTTAAATTGTTGTATGGTATAAGACGTCTGTGAAGTTGCAAAATCGTGTGTACGTGATGTAGGCTACAGTACAGTACAGTACAGTACAGTAAAGTTAGCATGCTACAATAGTTTATTTTCGGTTCCCGTGTATCGCAGTTTTATTCAACATGTATGTATCAGTCATGTATTAGGCCATGATGACACTCCCTTCCTGTATCTGTCATATAGGCCTATGCATTCTTTGTCCTATAGCTACATAACTAAATCTAGTATCTGTCACTTACAATTCATGCTGCTGCTTGGCTGTAGATTGGCTCTCATGGTGCTGAGAATGCTTTGTACTGTAGCTGTCAAAAACAGCAGAAGAGGGTGATGTCCGTCCTGTCTCCAAGGCATGTCTCAGAAAGTTTTAAATAATTGATGAGACGCTTAGAAATGGTAATTTAATATTTGCTAATGTTGGGTTGAATATCAGTAGTTTAACTCTCTCTCCCTTAAATGCAGCTAGTGATTCCAGAGAGCTGGCTGGAAACTCAACAAGAAGCAGCAGCATTAGGTTGTTGGTCCAGTGTTGGCTTGTCTAACCAATGCTGACAAGTGACATTTTAATTTGGGCATTTTGTAACTGATCAGCATTTCACTCAAATGTGTGGCATGAATATGCAATGTTTAAAAAGCTGATGAAACTGAGGAGTAGTGTCTGTAATGAAGCCCTTTTGTGGAGAAAAACTAATTCCGATTGTCTAGGCCTGTCTCCCAAGTGGGTGGACCTATGCCCTCCCAAGCCCACCCATGGCTGCGCTCTGGCTGTCATGTGAAATCCATAATCAGTCCCTCCAGGATTCCGCATTTTTTTTGTTGTGATTTCTGTGGCCAAAAGTTGATTTTGGGGCAGCTTTTCTGAAATTCTGCAATGAATTTTTTCACGTTAATTTCATATAAAGCAATAAAAAGTAACATGCTCAGTTTTAGGATGATTGTAAGCAGAATACAAAAACACCTGGCATCCGCCAAACCCAGATTCGTCCACCGGACTGCCAAATGGTGAAGCGTGATTCATCACTCCAGAGAACACGTTTCCCCTGCTCCAGAGTCCAATGGTGGCGAGCTTTACACCACTCCAGCCGGCATTGCGCATGGTGATCTTAGGCTTGTGTGTAGCTGCTCAGCCATGGACACCAGTTATTGTGCAGACGTTGCTTCCAGAGGCAGTTTGTAACTCGGTAGTGAGTGTTGCAACCAAGTACAGGCGATTTTTACATACCATGCACTTCAGAACTTGGCAGTCCCGTTATATGAGCTTATGTGGCCCACCACTTCACAGTTGAGCCGTTGTTGCTCCTAGACGTTTCCACTTCACAATAGCAGCACTTCCAGTTGACCAGGGCAGAAATTTGACGAACTGACTTGGTGATAGAATAATTTGTATGTTAAAGTAATTACTAAAGTATTTCACCCTGAAACTGTGAGAAATATGTGAAATGCATTAGAATCATGAGAGGTGGGGGGGTTTAGACAAGACTGCAGTTAGTGTAGCGACTAGGAGATGTCTGGGTAGGTATGAACGTAGTCAGTGGAAAAGTACAGAATGTCTTGAAGGGAGTGAACTGAGATAACAGAAACTTGTGTGGGTATAAAAAAGGGGCTCCTCATGGGAGGGGCAGAGCTCTCTGAATAAACGACTGATCTGTTGTAGACTGAAACTTTGCTTAATTCTTCATTAACTAGAGCCTTACAACCTCTGGGAATTAATCAAAGCTAGAGTGAAAGTTCATTTAGAACATTGAGATAGAAATTCTCGTGACACTTGGAAAGGTGGCATCCTATGACGGTGAAACATAGAATGTCACTGAGCTCTTCAGTAAGGCCATTCTACTGCCAATGTTTGTCTATGGAGATTGCATTGCTGTGTGCTCGATTTTATACATGATTGAAATAGCAAAATCCACTAATTTGAAGGGGTATCCACATACCTTTGTATAGTGTATATTTATCCTTTAAATACAGTCTAGATACTGGCCGTGCGCATGCACGCTGACACCATCGCCAGGTGTACAGTGTTTCCTCCGACACATTGGTGCGGCAGGCTTCCGGGTTTAGCGTGCATTGTGTTAAGAAGCAGTGCGGGTTGTGTTTCGGAGGACGCACAGCTCTCGACCTTCACCTCTCCCGAGTCCGTACGGGAGTTGCAGCGATGGGACAAGACTAACTACCAATTGGCTATGACGAAATTGGGGAGAAAAAGGGGTATACATTTTTTTTCTAATAAAATACACTCTAGTTACAAACGAATAACAACTTACAGACACACACAAACAACAACTACATCTCACAAACATCAACTACATGCCCAGACCCGCATACTCACACCCCCATCCCTAGTCCCTGCATTATTGTTTGCCACTTGGCCTTAAAATTGTACCAATTAGTTTTTCTTGTTGGGTCGCCCATGATATTTCAATAATAAATCATTCGATGTTTCCATTGTGTTAATGATGGCGGATTATGTTATGTTTTTTCAAGATGAGTGATGAGAAGAGAATCGTCCAGACCATTGGGTATCTCACTACACCCAATGCTTGACTTGGGATGGAAGAATTGCAGGAGCTGTCTTTTTCCAAGTCGGCCCGAGGCGTTACTACAGACCCAAGTTCATTCCCGAGCTGTGCCACAACCTGCCGTGGCAGTCCCATAAGACGTCCCACAATTGGCCCAGCGTTGTCCGGGTTAGGGGAGGGTTTGGCAGGTGGGGCTTTACTTGGCTCATCACCCTCTAGCGATTCCTTGTGGCAGGCCGGGTGCTGACCCCAGTCGCCAGTTGAACAGTGTTTCCTCCGACACATTGGTGCGGCTGGCTTCCGAGTTAAACTGACGGGTGTTAAGGAGCGCGGTTAGGCGCATGACTCCACCTTCGCCTCTCCCGAGCCCGTTGGGGAGTTGCAGCGATGAGACAAGATTGAAAACTGGGGAGAAAATGCCACCCCCAAAGAATGCAATCATAAAACTCCTTAAAAAGTATAAAAATACAAGAATTATGGAGTGCAAAAAAGCTATAAAAAGACATTGCATAGTATTGGTGGATGGCTGAATATGTACGCTATACATTGTTACAGAGTGTTAGGTGAAATAATTTATAAAAATATTGCAAGTTGATATAGATAAATGAGGAGTATTTGCATGGTTAACCATACTATACAGGTCGATGGCAGAGAAATACTTGAATAGCTAAAAGTGTGTATGATATAGGTGAGGGTAATAATAGTTTACTTAATATACAGTCTGGTTAAATTAACAGGTAAATTAATATTTTGCATGGTTAAATTAACTGTACAGGTAAATGACAGAGATACTTTAATAGCTAAATGTGTGTATGATATAATTTAGGCTAATAATAGTAATTCCCTTAAAATACAGTCCTTGCACATTCGATATACTTAAAGCGATGAAAAAATATACAACTGACAGGATACTAAAGGTAGAAATGACAAAACATCACGCCACAGCTGTCAGTATGATTGTCCATGATTGAGTCTTTGAATGAAGAGATTGAGATAAAACTGTCCACTTTGAGTGTTTGTTGCAGCTCTTTCCAGTCGCTAGCTGCAGCGAACTGAAAAGACTAGCGACCCAGGGATGTGTGTGCTTTGGGGATCTTAAACAGAATGTGACTGGCAGAACATGTGTTGTATGTGGAGAATGAGTGCTGCAGTAGATAGCTCAGAAAGGGGGGAGAGAGGCCTAAGAGGGTTTTTATAAATAAGCATCAACCAATGGGTCTTGCAACGGGTATACAGAGATGACCAGTTTACAGAGGAGTATAGAGTGCAGTGATGTGTCCTATAAGGAGCATTGGTGGCAAATCTGATGGCTGAATGGTAAAGAACATCTAGCCACTCGAGAACACCCTTACCTGCCGATCTATAAATTATGTCTCTGTAATCTAGCGTGGGTAGGATGGTCATCTGAATCAGGGTTAGTTTGGCAGCTGGGGTGAAAGAGGAGCGATTACGATAGAGGAAACCAAGTCTAGATTTAACTTTAGTCTGCAGCTTTGATATGTGCTGAGAGAAGGACAGTGTACCGTCTAGCCATATTCCCAAGTACTTGTATGAGGTGACTATCTCAAGCTCTAAACCCTCAGAGGTAGTAATCACACCTGTGGGTAGAGGGGCATTCTTCTTACGAAACCACATGACCTTTGTTTTGGAGGTGTTCAGAACAAGGTTAAGTGTAGAGAAAGCTTGTTGGACACTAAGAAAGCTTTGTTGTAGAGCATTTAACAAAAAATCCAGGGAGGGGCCAGCTGAGTATAAGACTGTATCATCTGCATATAAATGGATGAGAGCGCTTCCTGCTGCCTGAGCTATGTTGTTGATGTACCATCCAACTCTTATTATTACCATAGGTGTATGGTAATAATAAATACCATACACCTATTTAAATGTATTTAGTCCTACCTCAGGCCAACAGCCTGAAAGGATGGGACACCACCACTTAACACACCCTGTAACTCTTCTCGAACACCCAAATACCTCTTTGCAGCTGCCACCACAACCTATTTCTTTGCGATTTACGTTCCATCTGTGCGGTCACTTGTTGGTTTATCTACTACTCGCACCACTCCTCTCAGGATCCCTCCCTCTTGACCCATCTTCCTCTACTTTCTTCACCACACCTACCACCTCCGATACTTTGCCCTCATTCACGTCCATTTCTCCTCCTGTCTTCAACTCACTCTACTTACACTTTCTACCTTTTTTTCTTTAACAAACCATCTCCCTTTTTTCCGCAATTTTTAACTGACTCAAACTCACCCTCTTTCTCCCTCTCTCTTAGACCTCCTCTGCCTCTCTTTTTCCCTACATTCCTCCTCAGTATTCCAAGTATAACTCTCCTTATGACAATACTGCACTTCTCCTGACATACATCTAGTTCTTGCCTTGTCTAGGGACGCCATTTAACCGGCTGTCACAATCTCTGTACAATCAGCACGAACCCCTCGGGATGTAGTGCTCAGCCGTGCATCACACTTGTAAAGCAGCTGCTTCGTCTTGATGTTCTTCTTTATAAATAACTACCGCGACGCTTTTCCCTTTCAAACAAGCTCTCTTTCTCCCGGTGTCCTCCCGTCGAAAACCCAGCCAGACAGCAGACAGACCGGTCTTCTGTTGGCAAGTATCACTAAGGTGACATTTTCCATGACATCTAGAAATTGACAGTTGAAATAGCCAATGACAGTACTGCAGAGTAGGTACGTCAGCACATTACACACACGTCCTCCTTTCAGCGATCCAATCACATAGGTAGTTTGTCTTTCAGGTAACAACTTCACATCCCGTATGAGTTCGATCAGTCAGTGAGCTATGTAGTTAGGCAGTTTACAGCTAATTATATCGAGTGATTCATGCAGTCAGGGGGCAGTCATTTAACACACAGGTACACTACTGCAAACTGCCCTTATCAACATTTTAACAAAATCTGCGCGCTTCGCTGAAATGTTTCTCCCGGCCGGCGTAAGGAATGGAAGGGATAATAGAAGTGTGCTATGTGTCCTGCTGCCCCTGGCTATCGCCGTGTTGTTGTCGGTCGGAGTTGCTGGGATCCAGGAGGAACACAAACCAGTCCAAAAACAAACGCCACAAGAGGTAGCTAGCTAACAATCATCAATAAAATGTAATATACAGATGTTTCGCATGCATGCTAACGCGGTAGTTGATAGGTAGCTAACTAACGTTAGCAACTCGAAAGCATTACACATAGATAGCTGATGCTAACTAGCTAGCTAGCATTGTTAGTATAGCCAAAGGAACGTCACCACCACCAGTATCTATTCCCCTAGTCATTGATCTCCTTTTGAGGTTCACGTTTTGGCGACATAGCATGGGGAAAAACATAGCTAGTTGGGTTTGCCATCTTGTTGGCTGTTCCTTTCGAGCTCGTGTGGTCGTGTCACGAGCTCAAGTCAGGAAGTTAAACAAGCAATCAGTGAAGTAATTGATTCTCTTAGCTAACAAGTCTTATTGTACCCCTCTAAGTGACTTGACTACCTGCTTCAATTAGACAGACTTTACACATTCCAAGGTACAGTATGTGGACACAAATCATAACATGGTGTGTTCATGGCCAACCTGTTGTGGACCTGAACTGACATGCGTTTCTGCCTTCAACAGAAAGCACCTACTACTCACGCCATTGGCCCAGAGGTCAGTGGAAATGACTCCAGCAAATCCGAGAACCTGGGCTTCATCCATGCCTTTGTGGCTGCCATCTCTGTCATCATTGTCTCTGAGCTGGGAGACAAGACTTTCTTCATTGCTGCCATCATGGCAATGCGCTACAACCGCCTCACTGTGCTGTTGGGGGCAATGCTAGCGCTTGGCTTTATGACCTGCATCTCAGGTTAGTGGATGAGATGGGGGGGCCTGATGATTCTGTTTTTTTTCTGTTTCAAAATGGTGTGTGGGCGTGGTCAATTGTGCAGTAGTCGATCAAAAATGTTAGAGGCACTCCTGTTTGCTGCAGTGACCCAATTTTGCTGTTTTAAACCAAATATCATGTAATTCTATACATTTTGCCAAGTGGTGGAGATGCATTGTTTCAGTTTGCTAATTTCCTGCAATTCTACACATTTTGCTATGAAGCTGAGAGAAAATTAGCCGTTTTAAAGCTAATTTCCTGCAACTCAATACAATTTGCCATGTCTTATGCGATCTGAATGATCAATGGGGGCCTCATGCCATGACCAAAATACTCCTGAATGCATAATTGTTTCAGTTTTACATCCTCCCTGACTGTCTAACTTTTTGTTTGGTGGTTTGTTAGTTATCAAAGATGATGTAATTTAAACATATCTAGGTCAATTATATTTTCTACATACTTTATATCATAAACTTAAACAACGTTTTAGTTGTTTAAGTTTACACAGAATGTTTTTCAATCACGGCAATTCTTTTCATAAAATAGTTGTTTACATTTTTCACTGTTTGGACATAGGCGGCCCGAAAAAACACTTAGGCGGCCCGCTCAATACTTTTCAATGCAGGAAAAACCCTTGATTGGAATAGATGTGACCTGGCTTTTAAGTTTGTTAATGTATCCCAATTAGTGGAGCTACCCCTGATGCATCCTGGGTTTGTCAGAATGTTTGTCTGAATATTTGGATCTGTACAGACTACAGGGCTGTCACCCTGCCTGTTCTTTGTCTAACCAAGACCCTCTTGTGTTTTTATCAGTGATGTTTGGCTATGCCACCACCATCATCCCCAGGATTTACACATACTACGTGTCTACGGCTCTGTTCGCCATCTTTGGTGTGCGCATGCTGAGAGAGGGGCTGAAGATGAGTCCAGACGAGGGCCAGGAGGAGCTGGAGGAGGTGCAGGCTGAGATTAAAAAGAAGGATGAGGAGGTCTGTACAGACACACGGACCATACCTACATTTGTATATTACCCTGCTGCATGTCTTGTTCTAGGGTTTACATGTTTGGCTTGTATTCTTATTTACTATAGCTGCAGATGTCTAAGCTGGTAAATGGGGCTCCAGATGTGGAGTCGGGCTCAGGATCAAGCCATGCTCAGAGGAAGTGGCACAGCTTCATCTCACCTGTGTTCATCCAGGCCTTCACCCTCACCTTCTTGGCAGAGTGGGGAGACCGCTCTCAGCTCACCACAATCATCCTGGGTGCCCAGGAGGTGAGCACTGACAGACCAACTGTCGAGTCTGTCTGCTTGCCTAGTCAAAATGGCGCTCTCTGGCAAATGTTACACTGACTTCAAGCCAAGGCTATAATGCTGAGGTGTGGCTGCAAAGCATTTTACAGTAGATACAGAGTTAGTTAATGATTAATGTCAGGATGAAGGGTTACTGTTGCAGTGTATACTCAAAAGGAATTATATTGTTAGGGAATTATTCTGCCCTACCAAGCAAAAAGGCAGTAACTGCTCATTTGGTCAAATTAGTTAATGTAATTTTTGTGGACAAGTATTCTGCCTCTGTTGTATTTTGTTTTGACAAGTATTCTGCCTCTGTTGTATTTTGTTTTGGTGAAAATGGGGGTCATGTTAGCAGTAACTGCATAAGGTTACTGTGAAACCAAGGTAAATAAAAGCACTATTTCTCAGTTACACGCTATGAGCAGTTACTGCCCTTTTGCTTGGTAGGGCAGTATTGTTGTGCATTCTTTCTACTTTACTGTCATGCTTTTTGGTTCTGTGAGAGGGTTCAAGGTGTCATAAACCAATGCTCTGTTTCAGGATCCTTTTGGAGTGGCGGTTGGTGGTACTCTGGGACACTGTCTGTGCACAGGACTGGCTGTGGTTGGAGGAAGGATGATTGCACAGAAGATCTCTGTCAGAACTGGTAACGTTTTTTTATTTTCTTCCTTTCATTGTTCCTGGTCTAGTGGTCATCATAGCCTATACTGTAATGAATGTAGTAGTCATTGGAATTGTGTTATGGACTTCTGTGTTTTGCATTCCTCCTCAGTTACAATCATTGGTGGGATCATGTTCCTGGCCTTTGCCTTCTCTGCCCTCTTCATCAAGCCAGATGCTGGATTCTGATTGGAGGGAAGACTTTCAGGCAAATTTTGTACATACCTGTAAAGC
Organism: Thymallus thymallus; assembly: GCA_023634145.1. NCBI lineage: Eukaryota > Metazoa > Chordata > Actinopteri > Salmoniformes > Salmonidae > Thymallus > Thymallus thymallus. The sequence goes on from CM042393.1 coordinate 16,963,767, forward strand.
TCAACTGTTTATTTAGAGAGGCTGTGTGTGTGTGTGTGTGTGTGTGTGTGTGTGTGTGTGTGTGTGTGTGTGTGTGTGTGAGTGAAAAAAATTGAGAATATTCTCTAATGGGACTGAGTGAATGTATGTGTGAATTCTGTTATCTTGTCTTACTGAGTCTGTGATCCCTCACCGGTCTGAGTCCTGTGGTAACACCCAGAACAAGACTTACCTCTCCCTCACAGGGAGGAACACCCCACGGCCAGTCAGTCCCATTGGAGGCTGTGGGAGGAGCTATAGGAATACGGGCTCATTGTAATGCCTGGAATGGAACATTATCAAACCCTATTTGACTCAGTTCCATTAATACCATTCCAGCCATTACAAATGAGCCCTTCCTCCTATAACTCCCCCACCAGCCTCCTCTGGTCTGTCCGTTGTCTGCCGCTCAAATTGCTACTAGGGTTTATAAAGGCCTTCTGGCGACGAAATCATGGAACTAAATATATCTTTACTTCCTCCTAAATTTCACTGCCGATAAAAAGGACCTGAGCCAACTGCACCATTCCTGAGTGGTTGGTTATGGTATTTATTTACAACTTTGGAGCACAGATGAGGATTTTGTTCTTGTTGAAGGTACTGTAGACAATAATATACCTTTTTAAAAAGTACACATGGTCAATATTTGACCAGTTGTACCCTGTGACGACCAACCAGGCGTGTACATGTACGTGGTTTGCGACAGTTTAACTTTTGATTGTTGAAAAACCTGATCAATATTTAAATGCTCAATAAAACCTATCATGCCTAGACTTTCTTACCTTAACTTATTTTTCAGACCCTTCATTTTATGTACCAACATATCCTGGATATTTGCATTTGTAATTTAGCAGACACTCAGTCTTATCCAGAACGACTTACAGGAGCAATTAGGGTTAAGTGCCTTGCTCAAGAGCACAGACAGATTTCTTTACCTAGTCAGGTCAGGGATTTAAAATAGCAACCTTTTGTTACTTGCCCAACACTCAACTGCGAAGCTACCTGCCGGATATGAGTGATTGCAGCAAAGTACAAGAAGCAGGTTTCTTACCTCACACTTGACACTCGACTTCTGGTTTGGCTTGTCCATCAAAGGATTCTTCAATTGAAAACATCAATACTTTATTGAATAAGGGGAGAAAACAGCACTATTTGCTTTAAAATGTTCCATTGTTTAGTTTAAGATTAGTCTGGCTCTAGAAATTCCTTGCTGTGATATTAAAATGCCTTCAGAATGTGTCTTAGGGTTTTCACACAACCTAACTTAGCTATGCTGCAGAGCAGGGTTAGCCCTATAAAAGTAAAATGGGTAGAACAGACAATGCACTTTTAGTTTAAGTCCATACAGGATTCAAGGGATGAAACTCCCAAATAAATGAGGCCACCATAGTATTTTTTTATACGGGTACTCTGAGAACAATTAAATATGTTGGTCCATTCTACTGATTTCTGTGCACCCTCAAGGATCAATGTGTTTGAATTTTGGGGTTCAACTACTATGGTGTCACAACTAGCCAGAGGTTGTGGAATTTGTTACTTGACTAAAATGCTGAGAAATGCATTGAACAACATTTACATTTTAGTCATTTAGCAGCTGTTATCCAGAGCAACTTACAGTAGTGAGTGCATACTTTGTTTTTCATACTGGTACCCCGTGGGAATCGAACCCACAACCTTGCAGTTTCAAGCGCCATGCTCTACCGACTGAGCTGTCCATTCTACTTGTTCTAAATCTATAATTAAAAGTCTAATCATGGGTTAGCCCAAGTCAAGAACAGCTGGTGTAAAAAGTGTAACGACTCGATAGTGCCAAGAGATAGAGTATTAAAACAGAATTTTCCAGGTGCTTTCTGGAAAGTGTACTGCACAGATTAATTTAATGAACCAAACAAGTGTTCTGCAAAGAACGCCACACATACAAAGATTAAATGATAGCAGAGAGAAGAACACTCACTGATAGACATCAGAACTATAGAACATTGAACATGATTCACCACCTTTTACATTGGGCTTCCCATCTGGGTATTAAAAACCGGTATAACAATTTGTTCCCATCTTTCGCTTTGGATACAAAACAATCAACACCACTCCCTCCATTTTTCCCCACCTCACATAGGGTTGAATTACCTTATTGTAGCCATTTGAGATACAACAGGGGATCCCTACTTTGATACGTCCAATAAACATGTGAATAATAAGTCTTATATAGGTAATTTGTTAAGGGATCATAATGTGGTCATCCAAAATATTAAAATCTAGCATTCGTAATTGTTAATGTAATAAAAACAAAAAAGTATCTAGTATTTCAGTGGAATATTTTTAGAATTAACATTTTATTGGGAAAAATAAACCAATTACATGGGAGATCTTATGTTGAATGCAGATTTCTTTAAATATTTTAGTACACCTTTGCATAACTATGAGCTCATGATGAGTTCTGTTTTGGGGACATTAGATCAACAGTCCTCGTGTGTCACAGTTTGTTTAATTCCTTTTTCATTTGAGGTAACATTGGGTAGATTTATTTTCTGTTTTGCTTACCCTTTCTACACAATGAAAGCAGTATATTACAGTGTATATCTACTAGCTCAATTCATCTTTTGAGGTCTAGCTTGGCCATAGAAAAATAATCTTAAAATAAGAGGTTTGTTTTCTGTTAAAATACTTTTAACCAAGCCCTCAACTAGTAATTTAATTATGCATGACCATTTTTACACAACTATGTTAGATATTGAAATACATTCATTCAAGTATTGCACTGCCTGACCCGGTACTGGTAGCTGTAAGGTTTATCACACCATAGGTGGCACAGGTTTACTTTGTGTCAAAAAAATATAAAATCACAGTGACGAAACTACTAAGTAAGAGCCACAGACTGTTTCTATACAATGTGTTGAATAATCTGTGTCGATATGCATTACTGGCAATACAATAACTTTGTGGTTATAAGAAGGACCAGCTTAGTTCTACTGTACAGGGCAATGCACCACCAATAGCCTAGCAGTAGGGACCACCATTTGCACAGTGTGAATTTCAAAATGCAGAGACTAGCAGACTGTGTGACTTACTGCACTGTAAACACAAGGGCCTGGGATAGTTTTGCCTTAAGGTACTGCAACATGAACATAAATTGGAGCAGCCAGCCTTGTTAGAGACCGGAGCAGGAAATGACCCCTAGAGGGCCCAGACATTCTATAGTGTTGTCCTGTGATACCAGAGAGGCTTGATATGTGAACTTCCACCAATAAAAAGTTAAATGTAGGTTTCACACAATCCTCAAGAAATGTTTTTGCAATCTATGAAGTAAAGTCAATTGAAATCCAACAGACCACAAAGATAAATGCTACCAATTAAACAACTTATTTCTAACCACATGATTCAGGATTGTCACACAGTAAATCAAGCAATGAGGGGCAATGCCCAAGCAAGCATAACTAAATAGTTTAGCAATATTTTTTTTCTTGAGATGAATTTAGCTAATCCTGTCCCTGACCATTACAAGTGAACATTCACTACTACTACAACAACAACAACAGAGGCCCCTGACAAGAAATGAGCAGCTTGAAAAACCAGAGGCTCAATTCCCAAGAGCCCCACTCCAAAACAGTTACCATATAAACCTGGAAATCCCCAATGGAAGTTAATATGGCACTGTACAGTACAACCAGTTCATAGGACCCCACTCAACAACAGTCATTTAACATTTTCCATGGCAAGTGACACCCCATCACCTTATAACACAGTTACATGGGGATACGTACTGTGACAGGAGCAGCAGAAAAACTTCAAACACTTATCCGTATGATTAATTGTTTCAATTCATTCTCTTGGCAGGTCCAACTAACGCCAATTTCACCTATTTCAGAGGTAATTAGTGTTCTAGGTCATGGATGCTCTATTCTTGTCTGGACTGGGCTTAGCCACAGTACACTTAAGGATACATTTTTGTAGTTTGTCTTCTCCCATTTAAACAATGGAGAAGTGGAGAGTACTGTTTGCAAGGGGTACTTCATGTTAGAGGTATAATAAGTGCTATATGTTTACTTTAATGATCCCCAGTAGCTCAGATTAGTATTTTAACATCTCATGGTTAAGATAGTACCCCCCCCCTCCCACACGCTCACACACACACAGTGTAATGCCTCCAGCACTGACTGGCTTTAGATAAAACAGACAAGCTCACTTTACTAACACATGAAGATTAACTCAGATCACAACAATTGCTAGCGGCATTCTGTCCAAACACTTATTTGATGAGATCCACCATCATTTAATTTTCTAAAGAGGAGAGATATCACTAATTTGTTTGTTCTGACATTGCCTAACCCATAAAAAGCTTAATAGGAGATAAAGGTCATAAACATGCTGTAGTTGCTGGTTGTAAGTGACAGAAGAAAGTAGAAACATAAGGGGATGCATTTCATTCATAGAACAGACACTACATTTCTAACAGCGCAAATATGATAATGTGCGTGAATTGCAATTCTTAGTTTGTTTAAGGACATTTTTGTGACCATTTAAAACATAATTGATTATATATTTATATGAGAATACTCATTTCCTTTAGGGCTAAAAAAGTACAGTATTGTAATGCACTAGTATAGTCTATACCTGGAGGTACTTTGCATGCATCGCTATGAGCGTTACGAGATCTTAAAACAGTCATAATGCCTCAGATTTAAATCAACTAAAGATAAACTCTAATTACTTTTTTAAAGTAAAAAATGCTAATGAATAGCTATGGCAAATGTTATGAGGCATGATGGCAGAGTAAATAATTAGCTCATAAGGTTTTTATAGGACACATTTAAGTCTATTTGGTCAACTTTGGGTCTTTGCTTTATTTACTGTTTAAAATATTGTTCTGAGTAAAATCATGTATCTATTTAGTCCTCAACATGTCGTTTGGACCACAGCATATATTCTAAAAAAATATTGTAACATTTGTTTTTAATCTCAATAGAGGAGTTTTACTAAAACTACGAAAGTGAGGAGAAGGATGAAACAAACTGTGACACGACCAGCAGCAACAGCTGTGTCTGCTACACAGACACCCACGCCCCCGAACAGGAGAAGAAAGTCTGAAAATATCAGCCATTAAGCGTGTTAGGTTTCCTTTTTTCATAGAGTACTAGAAAAAAAGTTATATTCAAAGCTACAAATAACAGACTATACTTTTCATTTCATGCATCATATAAAATATTAGTTATTTTTCTTTTTTGTCCATATATTTACATATTATTTTTTGTTCTGTACAGTAAAAGTTCAATCCACATGATTCTTAAAAATATTTTCTGACCCATAATTACTTTGACAACAAAAACAATAATATGAGAAAAACACAAAACAAACATGGCGTCTGTCTGCTGTCTGTAGGACTTCTTTGAAGCCTGGATTGAAGCTCCAGACTGGATCGTTCTGCATAAATACAATCTGAGGGTGACGGGAGCACACACTGAACACACAAGAAGAGGGGAGGGGACAAGCACTGGCCCATGTCACCGTGGTGGGGGGACCTCAACAAAGTGGAAGTCTCTGTGGGGGAAGAGTTCTGAGCATGACCATGAAGCAGAGCGACCCCGTGCTCACTGTGAGCACAGCCTTGCTTTCTCTCTGACGCGCCAGTGGCTCATGAGTTCAGTACAGGCAGCCAGAGATCCATCTATTGAGCCATCAATACATCACTCACTCTACAGACCAAGTTGAAGCAGGGTGGCCTCAGCGGCATAGACTCAATACTGCATTCTCAACCAAACTCTTCACCCCATCACACAAACAAATAGACCTGGGCTTGGTTCAGTCCACATGTCTGATTGGATGTTGCCGGGTTACTGGGGCTGTGTGCTGGAGCGGCCTGACAAGCTATCTGCCCTGTGAGAGGCCAGCTGCTGCTCCTGTTGCTGCTGTTGTTGGAGCTGTTGTTGCTGTTGTTGTTGCTGCTGCTGAAGCTGTTGCTGCTGCTGCTGATGTTGCTGCTGTAGCTGCTGCTGGTGTTGTGTGCTGGTGAAGGCTCCTTGTTGCTGCAGTGGGAACGCCGTCTGCAGGATCAACTGGGTGGACTGGTTTCCATGGAGCAGCCGAGGGCCCTAGAGGAAGAACAGAGAGGTGAGTGGCTGGTCAGAATAGGGACAAGTACTGGATCTACCTTTAGAGACAATCTCTGGTGGTCACCTCACCTGGAGGAACTGTGTTTGTTGCTGGGCCAGCCCTTGCTGTATGACTTCAGCCTGAGACTGAGACTGGGTCTGCTGCTCTTGCTGCTGAGGCTGCTGCTGGGCGATGCTGATGGTCTGAGTCTGGCCCTGCTGAGGAGCAAAAGCTGTCACCACCTGGCCCATGAACATGGTCGTAGGGACCATGACCGCTCCACACGCCATCGGCCCAGTCACCAGCTTAGTCAGCAACTGAGAGCCAGCAGGGAACCTGAGAGAGATGAGTGAGTGAGGGTGGCAATAAATGAGCAACAGATTAAAAAAGACACACAAATGCATGCAAATGCCTTGGATAATCAGCACAGTTCTCAGCAAAATCAGCCGCTGAGTGTGGCGCATACCGAGTGAGAGGAGAACATACCCCGTTGGTGGTATCGTGTACCTGATCTGTCCCGAGCGGTCCTGGGCAAAGTTTGCCATGGCAGCAGTGTTGTTGCTGCTGTTCTGGGCTAGGCTGGTGGCGATCTGGACCACATTGCCCTGGTTAGGCTGAGAGATCATCATGGTGTTGTAGAGGGAGGCCGGCAGGGCACCCTGCTGGGGAGGCAGAGAGTGAGTCGACCGCAATGAAGACTGTGAGAGGACAGAGCTGGTGTCTCGTAGCAGGTTCTGTTGTTGGGACTGGGCCTGCTGCTGGGGTTGTTGTTGGACCGTGTGCTGCTGTGGAGTGCTGCCCTGCATGCTGCTTGCAGACACCACCTGGCCCTGCATGGTGAGAGCACCCCCTGGCTGCATGGTGGTCCCCTGGGCCAGCTGCACAGAGCCCAGGCTCAGCCCACTTGCACCCGGCTGGAGGAACATCTGCACAAGAGCAAATACCACAGAGTAAGACTCATCTCCTTTCATAGACAAACACAGGCATAATGACACGTATATGCATCCACGCAAATGTGCGGACCATTGTGTTCAAGTACTCACACAGTCAGTAAACTCTCTCCCAGTTCTACATAAGAGGGCGGTGGTTAGTATATGGGGCCCTTATAGCCCTGTTCCCCAAACAGACAGTAGGGGGCAGTGCTCACCTGTAGGCCATGGCCCTGCACCTTGTTGAGCTCTTCCTGGATCTGCCTAAGCTCCTGCTGCTGCCTCTGGATGTTGGCCTCGATCATCCTGGTCCTCTGCTCCAGCTGATCCTTTAGGTGCTGCATGGCATCCAGCTGGGTGGAGAACTGTACCATGGGCTAACGAAGTTGAAAATATGGGATGTTTGTGGACGGCTCATTATAGCAACAGAAACTGCCAAATTACGGTCATGAGGAAGATTTCTCACCTGAACACTGGGCTGGATCTGCAACTGCTGCTGCTGTTGTGGTGGTGGTTGCTGCGGTTGCAGTTGTTGTTCCTGCGGTGGTTGTTGTTGTGGAACCATGGACAGGGCCATGTTCTGCCCTGTGTTCTGGGTGTGCTGGGAGCTCATCGATTGCTGTTGGATACAAACACAGAAACTACATTAGGAACCAAATCACTATCAACTATAGAGAGGCTGTGACCGCAATCTGAAAGAAACCCAAACTGACCTGACTGCTGATGGATGATCTTCGCTGTGATGTCATCTCAATAGCAGAGACGGACTGGCATCCCGGTGTACCCCTGTCTGTCTTCAGCTTAGGTGCTGAAAAGGGGAAAAACAAACACCTTACTCTTAGGATCAAAAAAGCTCTGAGGACGGATGACACCCTATTAGACAAGATGGATGTAGTAATGTCATGTGGTCAGTGCTTACAGGCTGGGTTGGAGATGGCTGTGTGGGACGAGGACTTGCGGGAGCTGCGTGAGGAGGCGGAGGGCGTGCGGCTGCGGTCAAAGCGCTCTAGGGCCTCCTTCAGGCTGGAGGTGTTGAGCTGGTGTTGAGACTCAGAACCAGAGTCCTGAGACAGCTGTGAGATGGAGAGAGCAGAGAGAAAACAGTCAGCAGAGACTCAATACTACAACTCCCAAGCCTTGTTACGACACATCCTTCCTTCCATGGAGGTAATCACTGATCTAACACAGTTGGATTGGTGAAATCTGTTTGCTCACCAAAGATGTTTTAACAACATCCTTGTTGTCTGAGCACTTAACCATATCTTACTCCAGTGAGAGTCAGACAGTGAGACATCTTATCCGTTAAGCTGAACAAGACCTCATTAACCAAACTCAGCCACTTCTTTATTCCTGATTTCTTTTGTTCAGCAAGTTATCATATCGGTCTGATAAATGTCACCTTATCTACTGCAGAGATTTCTGGCGGCGACTCCTCAACAATCCCCAGCTCTCTGCGCTGTTCAGCCCTCACCTCAGCATAGCTGCACCACAAGAGAGAGGCAGGGTTGAACATCATAACAATGCCTGATGGTAGTGTATGTGATAGTGTTTAGGATATCAATGCAATACTGCTGGTTATATGTAATATGTGACTGACACATATACAGTGCTTTCGGAAACTATTCAGACCCCTTGACTTCTTCTACATTTTGTTAGGTTACAGCCTTATTCTAAAACTGATTAAATTGTTTTATCCCTCATCAATCTACACACAATACCCCATAATGACAAAGCAAAAACAGGTTATTAGAATTTTTTTGCTAATTTATTACAAATAAAAACCGGAAATATCAAATTTACATAAGTATTTGGCAGCGATTATAGCCTTGAGTCTTCTTGGGTATGACACTTCAAGCTTGGCACACCTGTAGCTCCTCTCAAGCTCTGTCAGGTTGGATGGGGAGCGTTGCTACACAGCTATTTTCAGGTCTCTTCAGAAATGTTAGATCGGGTTCAAGCCCTGTCTCGTACTGGGCCACTCAACGACATGTCCCGAAGCCACCTCCTGCCCCCCTTCCTGTTCACCCTCTACACTTCGGACTATAACTCTGAAACATGCCACCTACAGAAGTTCTCGGATGACTCCGCAATTGTAGGGTGCATCAGGTGTGGGCAGGAGGAGGAGTACAGGAGCACAATCAATTACTTTGTGTTGTGGTGTGAGCAGAACCACCTTCAGCTCAACATCAGCAAAACAAAGGAGATGGTGGCAGACTTCAGGAGAACCAAGGCCCAACTGACTGCAGTCCCTATACAGGGGATGGATGTGGAAATGGTTGGGTCATACAAGATCCTGGGAGTCCATATGGACAACAGGCTGGAATGGGCTGGTAACACCGCGGCTCTGTACAAAAAGGGCCAGAGCAGACTCTACTTTCTGAGGAGGCTCAGGTCCTTCAACATGTGCAGTAAACTACTGCATACCTTCTACCAGTCTGTGGTGACCAGTGCCATTTTTTCTGGTGATGCTTCTCGGGTAAATAAGCTGATCAGGAAGGCTAGCTCTGTTCTGGGGATTAGCCTTGACACTCTAGAGGAGGTGGCGGAGAGACGGATCCTGGCCAAACTGCTGGCCATCATGGACAACGTCACCCACCCTCTGCATGCCATGGTTATGACGCAGAGGAGCACCTCCAGTCACAGACTGATCCCACCACGGTGTGCCAGAGAGCGCTACAGGAGGTCCTTCCTGCCGGTGGATATTAGACTATTTAATGCCTCACCGGGGTGCCGTGCCGTCGACAACATAGACCTGGAACTGTTGGGGTGTTAGGACCTAGTTGAACAATTATGCATCCATATGTGAGTAACTCTGGTCTGTAATCAATCATTCACTCAGGACTTATTTATTAATTCAGGTCTGTATATACATATTCATGTACAGTTGTTATATCATATCACGTGCAATATTGTAAGTAATTCTTGGACTTAAATTACGTAGTCATTCACTCAGGAATGCATATTAGTATCCTGTCAGTTGTATCTTTTTTCATTGCTTTTAGTATATCAAATGTGCAATACGTGCATTTATCTGTAATTAAACCCTGCGCACTAAGGACTGTATTTTTTTAACTATTATTACCCTAATTATATCATACACACATTTAGCTATTTAAGTATCTATTCCTGCCATTTACCTGTACAGTTAATTTAAATCATGCAAAATATTAACTTACCTGTTCATTTAACCAGTCTGTATATTAAGTAAACTATTATTACCCTCACTTACAGTCGTATGCAAAAGTTTGGGCACCCCTCTGAGGCTGCATAATAATTTACTCTGTCGTCACAGAAAATGATCACAGTGGCATGCCATTCATTTCTAATAAAAGCTGAGTACTGGGGTATTGTCCAGACAAAGATTTTTAGTGTAGCAATATTAAGGTGTATGAAATTAAATCAGATGTGAAAAGTAGGCTATGCAAAAATTTGGGCACCCTTGTCATTCTGTTGATTTGAATACCTGTAACTACTTAGCACTGATTAATTGGAACACACAATTGGTTTGGTGAGCTCATTAAGCCTTGAACTTCATAGACAAGTGCATCCAATCATGAGAAAAGGTATTTAAGGTGGCCAATTGCAAGTTGTTGTTCTCTTTGACTCTCCTCTGAAGAGTGGCAACATGGGGGCCTCAAAGCAACTCTCAAATGACCTGGAAAGATTGTTCAACATTATGGTTTAGGGGAAGGCTACAAAAAGCTATTGCAGAGATGTAAGCTGTCAGTGTCCACTGTGAGGAACATAGTGAGGAAATGAAAGACCACAGGCACAGTTCTTGTTAAGGCCAGAAGTGGCAGGCCAAGTAAAATATCGGAGAGGCAAAGGCGAAGGATGGTGAGAACGGTCAAAAACAGCCCACAGACCACCTCCAAAGACAACATCATCTTGCTGCAGATGGTGTCACTGTGCATCGTTCAACAATTCAGCGCACTTTGCACAAGGAGAAGCTGTACGGCAGAGTGATGCGGAAGAAGCCTTTTCTGCACACACGCCACAAACGCACATTTGGACAAGCCAGCTTCATTTTGGAATAAGGTGCTGTGGACTGATGAAACAAAGATTGAGTTATTTGGTTATAACAAGGGGTGTTATGCATGGCGGCAAAAGAACACAGCGTTCCAAGAAAAACACTTGCTACCCACAGTAAAATTTGGTGGGTTCCATCATGCTGTGGGGCTGTGTGGCCAGTGCCGGTACTGGGAATCTTGTTAAAGTTGAGGGTCGCATGGATTCCACTCAATATCAGCAGATTCTTGGGAATAATGTTGAAGAATCAGTCACAAAGTTGAAGTTATGCCGGGGTTGGATATTTCAACAAGACAACGACCCAAAACACTGCTCAAAATCTACCCGGGCATTTACGCAGAGGAACAAGTACAATGTTCTGGAATGGCCATCCCAGTCCCCAGACCTGAATATCATTGATAATCTGTGGGATGATTTGAAGCGGGCTGTCCATGCTCGGCAACCATCAAACCTAACTGAACTGGAGATGTTTTGTAAGGAGGAATGGTCCAAAATACCTTCATCCAGAATCCAGACACTCATTAGAGGCTATAAGAAGCGTCTATAGGCTGTTATTTTAGCTAAAGGAGGCTCTACTAAATATTGATGTGATTTTTCTGTTGGGGTGCCCAAATTTATGCACCTGTCTAATTTCATTTTGATGCATATTGCACATTTTCTGTTAATCCAATAAACCTCATTTCACTACTGAAATATTACTGTGTCCATCAGTTATTTGATAGATCAAAATGAAATTGCTAATCCAAACACCGAATTATTTATAAATGGAAATCATGGAAATTGTCAGGGGTGCCCAAACTTTTGCATACGACTGCATATCATACTCACTTTTAGCTATTTAAGTAATTCTCTGCCATCGACCTGTATAGTATAGTTAACCATGCACAAGTGTATAGTGTACATATTCAGCCATCCACCCATACTATGCAATGTCTTTTTATAGCTTTTTTGCACTCCAGACTTCTTGTATTTTTATACTTTTTCATACTGCCGCTCTATGTATCGTGCATCTGTCTTTTGTGTATTTTCGTTCTGGCATTTTGCACCTGCCCTGTGTTTTTTTCAAAGCTGCTTAACAAAGAAATGTCCCCTTGGGGATCAATAAAGTACCTACCTACCTACCTACCTATCCTGCGTTGGCTGTATACTTAGGGTCGTTGTCCTGTTGGAAGGTGAATATTCGCCCCAGTCTGAGGTCCTGAGCGCTCTGGAGCAGGTTTTCATCAAGGATCTCTCTGTTCTTTGCTCCGTTCATCTTTGCCTCGATCCTGACTAGTCTCCAAGTCACTGCCGCTGAAAAATGTCCCCACAGCATGATGCTGCCACCACCATGCTTCACCGTAGGAATGGTGCTAGGTTTCCTCCAGTTGTGGCACTTGATATTCAGGTCAAAGAGTTCAATCTTGGTTTCATCAGAGAATCTTTAGGTGTCTTTTGGCAAACTCCAAGTGGTCTGTTATGTGCCTTTTACTGAGGAATGGCTTCCGTTTGGCCACTCCATAAAGGCCTGATTGGTGGAGTGCTGAACAGATGTTTGCCCTTCTGGACGTTTCTCCCATCTCCACAGAGGAACTCTGGAGCGCTGTCAGAGTGACCATCAGGTTCTTGGTCACCTCCCTGACCAAGGCCCTTCTCCCCCTGTTTGGCCAGGTGGCCAGCTCTAGGAAGAGTCTTGGTGGTTCCAAACTTCTTCCATTTAAAAATGATAGAGGCCACTGTGTTCTTGGGGACCTTCAATGCTGCAGAAATATTTTGGTACCTTTCCCCAGATCTGTGCCTTGACACAATACTGTCTCAGAGCTCTACGGACAATTCCTTTCGACCTCATGGCTTGGTTTTGGCGCTGATATGCACTGTCAACTGTGGGACCTTATATAGACAGGTGTGTGCCTTTCCAAATCAAGTCCAATCAATTGAATTTACCACATGGGGACTCCAATCAAGTTGTAGAAACATCTCAAGGATGATTAATGGAAACAGGATGCACCGGAGCTCAATTTCGAGTCTTCTAGCAAAGGGTCTGAATACTTATGTAAATTAGATCTGTTTTTATTTTTAATAAATTTGCAAACATTTCTAAAAACCTGTTTTTGTCATTATGGGTTATTGTGTGTAGATTGCTGAGGATTTTTAAAATGTATTTAACGCTGTAACGTAACAAAATGTGGAAAAAGTCAAGGGGTCTGAAAACTTTCTGAAGGCACTATACCTGTTGTGAGATATGAATATAGTTTTTAGTGATTGGTCGATCTTTACCTGACGACAGTGTGCGTGCAGACAATGAACTCAGGCCTGGAGTTCCACTGGTGGTAGGTGATGTAGTAATGGGTCTGGAGCCATATCCACTGCTGCCCTTTGGTGAGAAACCTGTAGTAGCACGATTTCCCCTTCCCATACTGCATTACTACAGAACACAGTGAGATAGAGAAGATGTCACAGATGTGTACATGGAACAGGAAAACAAACACACTCATAAAATGTGCACTTATATAAAATACACAAAATTGACTGACAGTGTTCGTGGCATTTGGCCAGCGTCTCTAGGTCATCCACGTGGTAGTAGTCATACCCAGATGTACCCAGAACTTCAAACGGCAGGTAACCTATTATGGGTGGAGCCCTGGGGAGATAAACAAACACTGTTATTAATGTGCCAGCATAACCCATTCAATTACAATGATATACAGTTTCTCAGCCTGTTTCTCAGCCAGTTTCTATGACCAGATCTTGGTAGCGTGGCCGAGCGGCCTAAGGTGCTGGATTTAGGCTCTAGTCTCTCAGGAGGCATGGGCTCGAATCCCACCGCTGCTAGCTTTGATATTGTCTATGCAAGGCTTCAGTGCATACTTCTCTTTAAGAAATGTCCCCTCGGGGATCAATAAAGTGCCTGCCTGCCTGCCCTGCCCTGCCTGCCCTGCCTGCCCGCCTACAGCAGTAATAACATTTTCAAAACCCATACAAAGCATTGCGTTACCCTCTGGACATGATGTCTACAGAGGTCCGTATAATTGAGTTTTTTAGTGGCAGTGAAACACTAAGTACTCCATCTAGTGCTGTTGCTCCCAAACGGTTGAGACTCAGAGCAGTCTCCTCTAGAGAGCAAGCCGACTGGCCCAGATACAAAACACAGCAGCCAGCTAACAGAGTTGAACCAAACACACTCTCACTGGGACTGTGTTCTGACTGCTGTGCTGAGTCTCACACAGCTAGAGACTAACTCTTATTTTTTTGACATTTTCATCTTTATTTAATTTGTCAAGTCAGTTAAGAACAATGACGGCCTACCTTACGCGACATAGAAAAGTAAACACACACACAGACATGGATATAGACAGCACACATTACCTGTGGTCCAAGAAGAGGAACTTCCATTCTAAGCTGTGTCTAGAGGTGAATTCTTCGTTGGGTTCTTCCACAGTGCACATCTCCTGTGGGGTGAGTGAGGAAAAACTAGATGTTTACATCTCATACAAAGGAAATAATCTATAGCGCTCACACTAAGGACCCTTTACAGTACAACAGACATACTTGGTTACCTAGCTACTGAAATATGTAGTCTGTGATATATAAATCTCTGTAATTCCAATTGTCTTACCTTGATAAACTGTGGTTTGGCTAATCTCACAGTTGCTATGAAACAGACTCGGTCCTCAAAAGCTGGTCGAAGTGACCGCTGGATCACCCCTTCCAAGCCATTTCGAGTTGAGTTAGGCACTTTAGGAGAAAGAGAAAATGACAACAGACCGACCAAAAGACAACACTGACTAAGTGCATTTATGGTCACAAACCAAATACACACCAGCTACTTGTGTACTACATTCTAAGCCTAATTTTCCCTAAATCAATATAAAGAAAATTTACCATTATTCAGGGACTTGAAGTTTCCGATGAACTTAACATACTCATACACAGGAGGCTCTTTCGGGTCGATCGTCCCTCGGAGCATGTGGCAACAGAATTCTAACTGGTTTTTTGCTGAAAACAAATTAACCATACAATAAAGCAGAGTACAATTTGATAGACTTGGTTTAAATAAACTAATTCTGAAACAAATCATGTGCTCATGGCATGCTGTGGCTAAATAAACTTGACATAGGCCATTTAGACCATGGAAATGATAGAAACTACTAGGCAATACTGAAACAGCTCCAGTACTTACTCTTGAGATACTCTGGCGTTAGCGTCTCTCCCTCCAGTATGTGAGACGACAGGGCTTTATACACATCTGAATGTTCCACCAGGGGCAGGAAGTTCAACAGGTTCTGATCCACCAGGTCAGACTGAAACAAACACACATGGATGTCAACCTTATTCATGTATGCCATCCTTGGTCATGGATGTCAACCTTACATACTGTAGGCATTAACTACTGTATATGTACTGAGTGAATACTCACAGGAAGATGTTCCAGTAGAGATGTGACACTCTCTGAGACGTAGATTATGTTCCCGTCTGTCATAATTGCAAGGAAGAAGCCGTCTAACGCCTAGCAGATACAAAACAGTTGTTAAAACACCATATACTTGCAAAATAGAATGTGAGGAAGTAAACTATGTAGAAAACAGGTACCATTGCACTCAACCTTGAATTTGAATAGTCCTGCTTACACAGCAGGCAGGGAAAAAAATTCACACAGATGTTTCGTTGTCAGCCTTCTTCAGTAAACTACAAAAACAGTACAGAATGTTGCTACTGATGTCCTTGGACTGACATCCTTTCTTTCTTTAGTGAAAGGATGTGCAAACTACTGTACTTTCAGTGTGTCGAGTGCCACTCACCTCCAGCATTAGCTGTGTGAACTCTTCATTACTAAGAAAAGGAGGTTTCCAATCCTGTCGGATCTCACTCGACTCCGACTGTGCAGCTATTTCTGACAGACACAGAGATGGGGAGTAACTGACGTGAAATACTCAGACAGCTTGGTAAAAACACACAAATGTTTCTATTCTTCCAGACATGTTGATGTCCGAGTGCTAGGAGGAAGAGGAGAGGTCCTTACCTTTATGCTTGCGCAGGAAGTCGATGCTCTTCTGTAAGATGGTAGACTTGTCCATCTTCCGGGTGTTGCCCGGCAGCATGGTACCCAGCTCCTTGATGAGGACATTGAACTGGTCTCTTCGCTTCTTCTCAGACTTGTTGCGGGACACTCTGGAGGGTTGGACGTGAGAAACATAAGAATACACACACTAAGATGCTAACAGAAACAACACAATGATCAAACTAAGCCTTTGTACAGAGTTGTCTTTAATGACAAATTGCAGACGAATTGCAGGAGCTGTCTTTTTCCAAGTCAGTCAATTAGACTGTGTTGTCTTTAATGTAGTGCTTGAGCTCATAAAGACCTCACCGTTTTGCTTTGTCCTTTTCATCTTCTTCCATTAACCCATCAAAGATACTGCTGGCATCATCCCTGCAAAACAAACAAACAACCATGTTTATTTTGGGTCAAAACATAAGAGGTACAGATAGCGTTGGCGAGACTGCTATCCCAGCCCAGGCCGTAGAGGGCAGTGCCAGGCATAGTCTAAATTTAGACAGAGCCCCTGTGACTCAGCTGGTATTGAGGCAGAGTGGCAGAATTTGCCTTGGAAGGAAGAACCATTTGCTTACTCAGCGGACCAGGACTGACGTCACTAACATGTACGTCAAATGGTCATTATTAAAATCTTGACAAGCGGCATTGCTGATGTTCTGCCTACAGTTAGAAAATAATAATCCTTAAGTACAGTGTCAGAATGGATGTGACCTGTTGTAGCCTATGGTGTACGTGCCAATATGCATGTAGCGGTGTGTATATGTATATATATAAATAAATAAATAAAGTGTGTGTGTGTGTGTGTGTGTGTGTGTGTGTGTGTGTGTGTGTGTACACGCAGTAAATATTAATGTACACCTCCAAGAACAGAATTAAGTGTTTGTCTGTCTGTTTGCATGCATGGATATGCAGGTGCACTTTCCTCAAGTCCAGGTGAGCGGTCACTGTGCTCCTCAGTCCTTCCAACCAGTTTCACATAGTTTTTATATGTTTTATATGACCAAAAGTATGTGGACACCTGCTTATCGACCATCTCATTCCAAAATAATGGGCATTAATATAGAGTTGGTCCCCCCTTTGCTGCTATAACAGCCTCCACTCTTCTGGGAAGGCGTTCCACTAGATGTTGGAACATTGCTGCAGGGACTTGCTTCCATTCAGCCACAACAGCATTAGTGAGGTCGGGCACTGATGTTGGGCGATTAGGCCTGGCTCGCAGTCTGCATTCCAATTCATCCCAAAGGTGTTCGATGGGGTTGAGGTCAGGGCTCTATGCAGGCCAGTCAAGTTCTTCCACACCGATATCAACAAACCATTTCTGTATGGCCCTCGCTTTGTGCATGGGGGCATTGTCATGCTGAAACAGGAAAGGGCCTTCCCCAAACTGTTGCCACAAAGTTGAAAGCACAGTATTGTCTAAATGTCATTGTATGCTGAACAATGAAAAACATTATTCCTCCTCCACCAAACTTTACAGTTGGCACTATGCATTGGGGCAGGTAGCGTTCTCCTGGCATCTGCCAAACCCAGATTCGTCCATCGGACTGCCAGATGGTGAAGCATGAGTCATCACTCTAGAGAACGCGTTTCCACTGCTCCAGAGTCCAATGGTGGCGAGCTTTACACCACTCCAGCCGACGCTTGGCATTGCGCATGGGGATCTTAGGCTTGTGTACGGCTGCTCGGCCATAGAAATCCATTTCATGAAGCTAGTAGTGAATGTTGCAACCAAGGACAGACTATTTTTAGATGCTATGCGCTTCAGCACTTGGTGGTCCCGTTCTGTGAGCTTATGTGGCCTACCACTTCACAGTTGAGCTGTTGTTGCTCCTAGACATTTACACTTCACAATAGCAGCTCTAGCACGGTAGAAATTTGACAAACTGACTTGTTGGAAAGGTGGCATCCTATGACGGTGCCACGTTGAAAGTCACTGAGCTCTTCAGTATGGCCATTCTACTGCCAATGTTTGTCTATGGAGATTGCATGGCTGTGTGCTCAATTTTATTGACACCTGTCACCAACAAGTGTGATTGAAATAGCCAAATCCACTAATTTGAAGGGGTGTCCACATACTTTTGAATAGTGTATATTTGTCATTTATTTTTTATACACTCCAGATACAAACTTGCTTAAGGACAACAAAGTCAAGGTATTGGAGTGGCCATCACAAAGCCCTGACCTCAATCCTATAGATAATTTGTAGGCAGAATTGAAAAAGTGTGTGCGAGCAAGGAGGCCTACAAACCTGACTCAGTTACACCAGTTCTGTCAGGAGGAATGGGCCAACTTATTGTGGGAAGCTTGTGGAAGGCTACCTGAAACGTTTGACCCAAGTTAAACAATTTAAAGGCAATGCTACCAAATACTAATTGAGTGTATGTAAACTTCTGACCCACTGGGAATGTGATGAAAGAAATCAAAGCTGAAATAAATCACTCTACCATTATTCTGACATTTCACATTCTTAAAATAAAGTGGTAATCCTAACTGGGAATTTTTACTAGGATTAAATGTCAGGAATTGTGAAAAACTGAGTTTAAATGTATTTGGCTAAGGTGTATGTAAACTTATGACTTCAACTGTATGTGTGTGTATATATATATATATATATATATATATATATATATATATATATATATATATATATATATATATATATATATATAAAAATTAAATGATATATATATATATATATATATATATATATATATATATATATATATATATATACATATATATACATATATATACACACAGTGGGGAGAACAAGTATTTGATACACTGCCGATTTTGCAGGTTTTCCCACTTACAAAGCATGTAGAAGTCTGTAATTTTTACCATAGGTACTCTTCAACTGTGAGTGACGGAATCTAAAACAAAAATCCAGAAAATCACATTGTATGATTTTTAAGTAATTGATTTGCATTTTATTGCATGACATAAGTATTTGATACATCAGAAAAGCAGAACTTAATATTTGGTACAGAAACCTTTGTTTGCAATTACAGAGATCATACGTTTCCTGTAGTTCTTGACCAGGTTTGCACACACTGCAGCAGGGATTTTGGCCCACTCCTCCATCCAGATCCTTCAGGTTTCGTGGCTGTCGCTGGGCAATACGGACTTTCAGCTCCCTCCAAAGATTTTCTATTGGGTTCAGGTCTGGAGACTGGCTAGGCCACTCCAGGACCTTGAGATGCTTCTTATGGAGCCACTCCTTAGTTGCCCTGGCTGTGTGTTTCGGGTCGTTGTCATGCTGGAAGACCCAGCCACGACCCATCTTCAATGCTCTTACTGAGGGAAGGAGGTTGTTGGCCAAGATCTCGCGATACATGGCCCCATCCATCCTCCCCTCAATATGGTGCAGTCGTCCTGTCCCCTTTGCAGAAAATCATCCCCAAAGAATGATGTTTCCACCTCCATGCTTCACGGTTGGGATGGTGTTCTTGGGGTTGTACTCATCCTTCTTCTTCCTCCAAACACAGCGAGAGGAGTTTAGACCAAAAAGCTCTATTTTTGTCTCATCAGACCACATGACCTTCTCCCATTCCTCCTCTGGATCATCCAGATGGTCATTGGCAAACTTCAGACGGGCCTGGACATGCGCTGGCTTGAGCAGGGGGACCTTGCGTGCGCTGCAGGAGTTTAATCCATGCCGGCCTAGTGAATTACTAATGGTTTTCTTTGAGACTGTGGTCCCAGCTCTCTTCAGGTCATTGACCAGGTCCTGCCGTGTAGTTCTGGGCTGATCCCTCACCTTCCTCATGATCATTGATGCCCCACGAGGTGAGATCTTGCATGGTGCCCCAGACCGAGGGAGATTGACCGTCATCTTGAACTTCTTCCATTTTCTAATAATTGCGCCAACAGTTGTTGCCTTCTCACCAAGCTGCTTGCCTATTGTCCTGTAGCCCATCCCAGCCTTGTGCAGGTCTACAATTTTATCCCTGATGTCCTTACACAGCTCTCTGGTCTTGGCCATTGTGGAGAGGTTGGAGTCTGTTTGATTGAGTGTGTGGACAGGTGTCTTTTATACAGGTAACGAGTTCAAACAGGTGCAGTTAATACAGGTAATGAGTGGAGAACAGGAGGGCTTCTTAAAGAAAAACTAACAGGTCTGTGAGAGCCGGAATTCTTACTGGTTGGTAGGTGATCAAATACTTATGTCATGCAATAAAATGCTAATTTATTATTTAAAAATCATACAATGTGATTTTCTTGATTTTTGTTTTAGATTCCGTCTCTCACAGTTGAAGTGTACCTATGATAAAAATTACAGACCTCTACATGCTTTGTAAGTAGGGAAACCTGCAAAATCGGCAGTGTATCAAATACTTGTTCTCCCCACTGTGTGTATGTATATATATATAGGTCGTTTAAATTAAATTATCATTTAATTTTTTTGGGACAGTTAGGCCTACTTTCCATTAGTGGCAGTTTTCTGTTGTTGTGCTAAGTAAGACAAATGAGATGGTACAGCCTATGATAGAAAAAGTAAGTTATTTAATCGAACATATTCAGGGTATGCATGATTGATATTTTGATGTGCAACCTGTCAAAATAGGATCCAGAATGATGAATTTTGGGCTCTTCAGAGATGAATTTGCAGACATCGTTGTGCATAGGCCTATTGGCCTAGGCCACAGGTGTCAAATGTATTCCACGGAGGGCCGAGATGTCTGCAGGTTTTCGCTTCTCCATTCTACTTGATTTATTAATTAAGGTCACTAATTAGTAAGGAACTCCCCACACCTGGTTGTCTAGGGTTTAATTGAAAGAAAAAAACTAAAACCTGCAGACAATAGGCCCTCAATGGAATGAGTTTGACACACCTGTTCTAGGCTGTATTCTTCACTAGGGCTGGGCGATATGACCAAAATCTCATATCCCGATATAGGTCATTTCATATCCCGATAATGATACATATCACGATATAGCACATTTTCTGTAAATTCAATGAATAAATAGTTTATATAAAATGACCACGTCTTATTACATTTTGAATAAAAGGTAATTACTCATTCTATTATTTCTCCTTATATTTAGAACCTTGGTTCAAATTTTCAACTAAGCATGTAACAAAATATAAAATATTAATTGTTAATAAATAAATAAAATAAATAAATAGGCCTAAAATGTGAATATGGTCAAATATAAAAACCAAACATATAATACTCTGACAGTAGAACTGTTTGAATTGTAGGAGCAAACAAATGAATACAGGCCTGAAAAATATTGGTATATAAAATACAAAATGTAAACATGGAAAACGTTCAAGTTTAAACTATAGCAGCAAAATAAGGCTCACAAATAAATATATAAAATATAACAGGTAAACAAAACACTCCTTCATGTTTGAATTATAGCATTGTATGACAACAACCAAAGTGCCGCAAACAAAATAGATATTTGGTAACGATGCCTCTTGCAACGTCTGAGTCGGGTGTTTGTTTTGAATCCTCGACTGTACTTTTTTGGGTCTCTACCGTACTCTCTCCGTACTGTTTCACATGACTCTTGCGTAGGTGGTAAAAGAGGTTAGTGGTGTTTGATTCTGCTGTCGGGACCCGCCTGCAACTTTTCATTCCCAAACCACGTCCATGCGACCGAAGTAGCCCCTCTTTTAGGTACAAGCTCCATGTCTCCGTGCACTGTGTCACGTTCACTCTCCTCCATGTTTGTCTGTGTTGCAACACACACAGCAAAGCGTCGTCCAATTGTTGAAAAATATTGCCGTAAAGAGTGTGATTTGCGACACAACTAAATAAACGATATACGTTTTTCTATCGTCACACGATATATATCGTCATATCGCCCAGCCCTATTATTCACCACTTGAGGAATTGGGACCTCAAAACACTTAGCTAGATTGCTAACTCTAAATATGATCTAGTTGCTAGATATATTCAATCAATCAGTAAATGTAATGTCCAACAAAACTTTCCAGTACTAGGCCTAGGCTCCTTGAGAAAGCCTATTCAGCGCAAATGGCACGGTCTGCGGTCACATCAAAACCATACTCCGGTTACAAAGTGATGGCATGAACTCAATATTAAGATTTTAGAAATAAACAGTATTTGTTTTGAAAACAGTCTGTCCCGCAATCGTATTTGGAGCAGCGGTCATATGCTTGTACTTATCAGAAAGCTTCCCTCCCTCCTCTGTGCGCACGGTGGGGCGAGGGAGCTCGCTCACACAGCAGCCGACAGCAAAACAGGCAGACAGTTTCATAGCAGGAATCAACATAACGCATAGGCTATTACTGTTGGCCAGATATTGGTTTTAGAACAAAAACACATGTGCAGGAACGTGTTTTTGTTCTAAAAAAAATTACCGACCTAAGCAAAATGCTCCGGTAAGAAGGCAATGCCGGTGTCTGTAATTCTTCGGGTTTATCGTCCCAGCTCTATAGTACATCCCACACCCAGCCAAAGACCGATAAGTACAGTCAGGCTCTAGCTTATCATTAACCCTAATGGTGTTTGCTCTCATATGAGAATGAATGGGACTCGATATGGATGGAAAGAATACCTTTTTTATTACATTCCCCTTGCTGGAGGTATCAGAGCTTTAACATGCCCATAAAGATGCCACATGACCAAATTAAATTCCACCCACCGCACACAATTAGATTAGGCCACCTAAAGCTGGAAGTGTTTTAATATGATTCCATGTAAAACCTGAGTTAATGACAGACTGGCCATCAGGAGCTTTCCCGGTGGGCCGCTTGACAATTGGGGCCGATGCAACATAACCCCAGCCCCCCGCTTAAATAAAAATAACCAAGTGCTGTGTGTCTGACTGGCCCAGGCGAGTGGGCTGCCGGCCCACTACGGTTGGGTATTACATCTGTCAGCCTGTCTCTCCCAGCCAATTACTTTTGGTCCAGTCCATTCTAACTGTACCTGGGCCCCGCCCCTTTCCCATCTCTGTTAAGTGGTGACATTTGGATAAATAGTGGAGAAGAGCAAGATGGACAAACAAAAGAGAAAAAAACGTAAAGGTGGTGCTGAAAAGCGGAGAGAGAAGACGTTGAAGTCCCTTGAGGGTGATGCAGCCAAATGTTTTAAAATAACAAAATTATTCATTTGGCTCCGTTACCAGTCAATCATTTCAGCCTAGTGAGCCTGAAGGCACTTGCAGCAGAGAGGCGAGAGAGCAGCCCATTGAGCCCAGCGATACCAGTTCAACTGTTAGTCAAGGTTTTGCAGCTGAAGCGGTAAGACAGAAGACAATAGGGATAAGATAAGAAATGTTTGGGTTTGGCTAGCTGGCTATTTAGCTATATCGGGTGCCTTGTTGAAAGAAGCGCTCGTCAATGTCACTTTTCGTGAACCGACCAATCACAGCCTAGATGGGGCGGGACATTGAAAAAAAGGTTGACGTGCTACAGCAAACTTTCGAAATGTTGAACTCATTGTTATGCATGAATGGTTATGATTATTGACAAGTTAGTACTTAGCATTAACAAATTAGAGACTAACCACCAATGTAGACCATTTTTCTTGCACAAGGATTTAATGACGGAACAAAACCTACAAAAATTATAAATGTTGGTTGTGTATTTCTTAAACTGCTGTATTGTCCAATTGGAATTAATATTATACTGGTGGTATATAGTATACTATTATATGAAATTATATTAATATACTAACATTATATAATTCATCTATTCATATTATACTATTATATTAACATTATACTTTTTATTTAATGTTATAATATTATACTAATTACTCATCCAGGTTGAAGATGGTGCATCTGCAGTGGACAGATGTAGATTGAGCCAGAGTCAGGATGCCACCGCCACCCCAATTTTTTTTTTCTAGGTCCCCCGAAGTCAGGGGACCTAGATATGTTTTTTAGTTTCCACCCCCAACAAAAGTGTGAAAAGTCTGTAGTGCAGAAGGTTTTGTTTTGTAAAAATGGGACCAACAGAAAGTGGCTGTCATACAGTGAAGAGAACCATGCTTTATTTTGCTTAATTTGTATTGCATTTGCAAAGCCCACAGAGAACAGCCCTTTCATGAATGGAATGGCAGACTGGAAGCATATCCATCAGAGAGTGGAAGAGCATGAGAAGAGCATCATGCATAGAGGTTATGCTGAGGCCTACTTTCTAAGGTCCTCCAAAGGTAACATTGACAGTCTGTTCATCGGCAGTCAGATGTCTGCTCATAGAGAGCAAGTGTGCAGAAGAAGGCATTATAGATGTTGTTAAAGTCATAGGCAAGAGGGGTCTGAGCTACAGAGGCATGCAGTCTGAAGCAGCTTATACGCTAGATGACAGCAGCATTGATCATGGCAACGTTTTAGAGATGATCATTCTGCTGGGAAAGTACAACCTGTGTATGAAAGAGCATCTCACTGCCTGCATAGAGAAAAGCAAAAAACTGCATGAGTCTGGGTCAAGAGGGGGCAGATGCTCTCTAAATCACTCTATTATCAAAGACTACCATCGATAACGTCATGACCACCATCCAACACACAATGCAGGCCACCATAGCAAGTGAAATCGAGGAAGCTGGTATGTTTTCAGTCCATATTGACACTACAATACAAGATCAATGCTCTGTCATAGTCAGATATGTGCCGAATGTCATCCATGAGGGGCTTGTGGCTGTGGTGAAATGCAAGGCATCCACTGGAAAATACTTTGTCCAGGTACTGAGTGAAGTACTGGAAAACATTAAGCTTGACATCAGCAAGTGCATTGGCAATTCCACTGATGGTGCCTCTAGTACAAAGGCTTCTCTTCCCTGCTCTCTGCAAAGTCCACCAATCAAGTGCATGTGTGGTGCTATGCACACATTTTGAACCTTGTTTTGGCAGACAAAACAGAGTGTCTTGGCAAGTGGGTCACTTTTTTCTCTTATTAACAACATAGCTGTGTTCTTCTGTGAATCCTACCAGAGGATGAACATTTGGGAGAAGGAGAGCAAGGACCCAAGACACAGATGTCTTGCTCCAATTGGAGAGACATGCTGGTGGGCTAAAGACAGTGCCTTAAAGAAGGTCTTTGGAGCTTTTGGAAATCCAGATGAGGGTCTGTATGTTGATGTCCTTCTCACTCTTTCAACCATACAAGATCAGAAAAATATCAACACTACTGCACGGGTCAAGGCACAAGGATACATTGAGGGGTTGCTGAAGTATGAAACAATACTTACAGCTCAGATATTCCTCAGAATATTTCAGGTCACCTCACCAGTCTCAAAATATCTTCAAACAAGTGGAATGGACATCATGTCTGCGCATCGTATGGTTGTGTCTACAGAGGAGCAGCTGAAAGGAATGGCAATTGATTTTGAAAAAGGTCAAGGCAGCTGCAGACACATTTGTTCAGTGGGCCAACAGGAAGTTGCAGGAACGGGATGAGGAAACAGAGCTGGAGTTAGAGACCACTCTGTCAACGAAAAGGGCTCGAAAGAAGAAAACCATGGAGAAATGGCACAAGATGAGACTTTTACTGGGGCATACAGGATTGGTGTCCATAATCAATTTCTGGATACAGTTATAGATAGCATCCATCTGCAATTTCTGAGTAATGGTACTTTGTATGCCGACATGGCTCTTCTGGACCCTAAAAACTTTAGTCAGCTAACATCCAGTGCCAGTGGTCTTCCACAGACAGCCCTTCAAGAACTAAGCAAATGTTTGATCAATTTTGACAGCAGAGCAACGGTGGCCAATTTACAGAGTGAGCTCATGAGTCTGGCAGAACAGTGGACTAGGTTAAAACAAATCGGGATTTGAAGAATACACAACCAGGACTATGGAGGATCATGGACCTGAAGGAAATGAAGACGAGGTGGAGATGGTGAACAAGAGCTGTTCGTCTTGCAAGGACTGTCCAGTGTGTTGCTACCGACGCATACCACATCCTGGGCCTTGCTTACAAGTTCCTACTTACCCTGTCAGTAACCCAGGTAGCTTGCGAGCGGAGCTTCTCTACTCTTAAATTAATCAAGAGTGGGCTCAGAGCACTCTCTCAACAGCACCTGGAGGCTTTTATGCTCATGGCTACTGAGCGAGATGTTTTAATGGCCCTGGACAGTGACCTGGTTATAGATAGCATTGCTGAGAGAAGTGAGCTGCTGCAGAAATTGCTAATTTAAGGAGATAGGAAATATGTTTATTTTAATTGTATTCTATGACTTGCCTACTCACCAGTCTTTTCACCAACAAATGTATTCCTGTATTATTTATTTTACTGGTCAGATGGTTCCAGAGATTCTTGCCACCTTGCTGCCAGTGCCACTGTGCCAATATGTGCTCCTTCTAGCCAGCCTCCTCCTAAGAGCAACACGTTCCCCTTGTTCTATTTTACTAATGTTATTGTAATAAATATTGTTCAGTAATCTTGTTTAGTGTGGGGGTTTTGGTGGGCCGGTCTGAGTCAAAAAGTCCAGGGCCATTTTTCATTCCCAGTCCGTCCCTGACCTGAGGATTGTGTATTTAAGATGGTGGTAATAGTATTCGGCAAATCTAACCTCTGCCTTACAGGAGGCGGAGCTACAGAGGACCTGATGGTACTATGGGTGTGGCAACAAAATGCTATTCAACTCTGAAACCAAGGGACAATGAGCAAGAGGCCCTGCTCACACAAAACATTCTTACACAATCACCGTCAACATACCTTAGACTGTGTGTCAAACTCAAGGCCCATTCAATCTCAAATCGACATTAAAATGACAAAAACTAAATGGAAACTGTGTAGAAATAATAATGGACCTACATTTATAGTCTCTTCACTCTGTCCAGCTTGCTATCAGTCATCGAAACGAAAGCTAGACAGCCAGGGAACTTCGGAAATTCCAGAAGATAGAGGACTATTTTGATGTTTTGACAACGAAGAAATATAAATTAAGTGTGCCCTCCGAACCTCGGTGCGGTCCCCGGGGCAAATTACTTTGACACCCCTGACTTAGATAAACTATCAACATACCTTACACAAAACTAACAAAGGACTTTCGACACTCGTTGGAATTGGCCTATATGAATATGGCTAAATTGAAATGTTTCTTACAGAAGAAATATGGAAAGCATATGCATAAGAACGGTAGGAATTTAAAGGGAACAGATTTGAGATTATGGGAAAATTATTAGACTAAAGGTGAAGACAAAACAGTTAATCTGACAAGACTGAATCCAAACATGACACTGTTGATTATATGTGCGTTTTACATATAGTGTACTTTTGGCTGCATTTGTTGATGACGAAATCTGACAATACTCTGGATACATTCAGTAACATAAGAATATTCATGGTAAATTTGGGGTAGGTGCAACATAAGAAAAATTACAAGGGTTTGAGTGAGAGGTCTAACTGGTGTCTCCAAGTGGCCACATACAGTGCCTCCAGAAAGTATTCACACCCCTTTTCTTTTTACATTTTGTTGTGTTACAGCTTGAATTTCAAATTGATGAAATGTATATTTTGAACTGAAATATTACATTTACATAAGTATTCAGACCCTTTACTCGATAGATAGATATTGAATCCAGAGGGGAAATTTCTTTGTCAAACAGCTACGAAAAAACACAGGGCAGGTGCAAAATGCCAGAACGAAAATACACAAAAGACAGATACACGATACTGTGTATTTTCGTTCTGGCATTTTGCACCTGCCCTATGTTTTGTTGTAGCTGTTTGACGAAGAAATTTCCCCTCTGGATTCAATAAAGTATCTATCTATCTATCTATCGAGTAAAGGGTCTGAATACTTATGTAAATGTAATATTTCAGTTCAAAATATACATATTAAATTTCTTGACAAAGAAATTTCCCCTCGGGGATCAATAAAGTACCTACCTATCTATCTATCTATCTACACAAAAGACAGATACACGATACATAGTGTGGCAGTATGAAAAAGTATAAAAATACAAGATGTCTGGGGTGCAAAAAGCTATAAAAAGACATTGCATAGTATGGTGAATGGCTGAATATGTACACTATACATTGTTACAGAGTGTTAGGTGAAGAAACTGATAAAAAATATTGCAAGTTGATATAGATAAATTAACTATACTATACAGGTCGATGGCAGAGAAATACTTAAATAGCTAAATGTGCGTATGATATAAGTGAGGGTAATAATAATAATTCCCTTAAAATACAGTCCTTAGTGCAGGGTTTAATTACAGATAAATGCACGCATTGCACATTTGATATACTAAAAGCAATGAAAAAAGATACAACTGACAGGATACTAATATGCATTCCTGAGTGAATGACTACGTAAGTTCAGTCCAAGAATTACTTACAATATTGCATGTGATATAACAACTGTACATGAATATGTATATACAGTCCTGAATGAATAAGTCCTGAGTGAATACAGACCAGAGTTACTCACGGATGGATGCATAATTGTTAAACTAGTTCCTAACACCCCAACAGTTCCAGGTCTATGTTGCCGACGGCACGGCACCCCAGTGAGGCATTAAATATCTAATAGCCGCCGGAAGGACCTCCTGTAGCGCTCTCTGGCACACCGTGGTGGGATCAGTCTGTGACTGAAAGTGCTCCTCTGCATCATAACCATGGCATGCAGAGGGTGGGTGACGTTGTCCATGATGGCCAGCAGTTTGGCCAGGATCCGTCTCTCCTCCACCTCCTCTAGAGTGTCAAGGCTAATCCCAAGAACAGAGCTAGCCTTCCTGATCAGCTTATTTACCCGAGAAGCATCACCGGCTTTTATGTTGGCGCCACCAGCACACCACTGCAAAAAAGATGGCACTGGCCACCATAGACTGATAGAAAGTATGCAGTAGTTTACTGCACACGTTGAAGGGCCTGAGCCTCCTCAGAAAGTAGAGTCGGCTCTGGCCCTTTTTGTACAGAGCCCCGATGCTACCAGCCCATTGTCCATATGGACTCCCAGGAACTTGTATGACCCAACCATTTCCACATCCATCCCTGTATAGGGACTGCAGTTGGTTGGGCCTTGGTTCTCCTGAAGTCCACCACCATTTCCTTTGTTTGCTGATGTTGAGCTGAAGGTGGTTCTTCTCACACCGCACCACAAAGTCATTGATTGTGCTCCTGTACTCCTCCTCCTGCCCACCCCTGATGCACCCTACAATTGCGGAGTCATCCGAGAACCTCTGTAGGTGGCATGTTTCAGAGTTATACCTGAAGTCCAAGGTGTAGAGGGTGAACAGGAAGGGGGACAGGACCGTTCCTTGGGGGGCCCCTGTGTTGCTCACTGCCCGTTTTGACTCACAGTTCTGTAGCCGCACAAATTGTGGCCTACCGGTCAGGTAGTCAGTAACCCAGGAGACTAAGGGTGCTTCCACTTTCATCCTCTTCATCTTCTCACCCAGTAGCAGGGGCTGAATGGTGTTGAAGGCACTGGAGAAGTCAAAAAACATAACCCTCACAGTGCAACCTGCGTTGTCCAGGTGAGAGTAGGCCCTCTGCAGAAGGTAGATGATTGCATCATCCACCCCGATGTTGCGCTGGTATGCGAACTGCAGGGGGTCCAGTGATGTACACACCAGGGGTCTGAGGTGAGCGAGGACTAACCTTTCCAGGGTCTTCATGATGTGGGATGTCAGCGCTATAGGTCTGAAGTCATTCAGGACAGTGGGGTGCGCCTTCATGGGCACTGGGACCAGGCAGGATGTTTTCCACAGCATATGGGCCCTTTCCAGGCTCTGACATACACTGTCAACTGTGGAACCTTATATTAGACAGGTGTGTGCTTTTCCAAATCATGTCCAAACAATTGAATTTACCACAGGTGGACTCCAATCAAGTTGTAGAAACATCTCAAGGATGATCAATGGAGACAGGATGCACTTGAGCTAAATTTCAAGTCTCATAGCAAAGAGTTTGAATACTTACTGTATGTAAATAAGATTATTCGGTTTTTTATTTTTAATACATTTGCAAAAAATATTAAAAACCTGTTTTTGCTTTGTCATTATGGGGTATTGTGTGTAGATTGATGAGGAAAAAATTATGTTATCAATTTTAGAATAAGGCTGCAAGGGGTCTGAAAAAGTGAAGGGGTCGGAATACTTTCCGAATGCACTGTGGTAATGAGTCACGAGTGCATTTAGATCCGTGTTCCCTGCCAAATGTCTTCACAATATGACAAACATAGGTTTATTCTGTTCAGTACAACCCAGGGTATGACCCCATGTTATCTTGTAACTGTACATCAAGCTTAGTGATCATAAACGTTGACACTATATGAAATGAGTTTTATGATATGGAAGTGTGAAGTGCAGATTTGGCTTGCTTGTATGACATCAGTGGTATTTATTATAATCCTTAACGTCTCATCTTTCAAAATACATTGAGTCCTCTTTATTTACAGCATTTCCCTCAGTTAAAAAAAAATAGCAGAAGGTGGGGCTACTTCTTGTCAATGTTCAAGTTCACGTTCAAAACAAATACTGAGTCCCAGAGCTGACGTCATGTATAGCATGTTTCTGTACAGCCACTGTACTCCCAATTTAGGCGATTATCAGCGTCCAAATCTGCAATTTGAACCTGTATACGGTATGAGTGTAAAGAGTTAACCAGGCAACTCCATTAAGAACAACTTGTTATTTACAATGACGACCTGGCAAGGTATAGTAAATCCCTGCCAAGAGGGACTGAGAATACACTCCATAGTGAACAAAAGCCATAAACTCAGCTGGGTACTTCTAGGAACCCAACTTCTCCTTCTAGGAAACTATTTGCCTTTGATTGGCCAAATTAAGCCCCTCCTTCAGCATGAGGTCATGTTCCATAATCTCTACTGACCCCCACCCCACCACCTCCACCCCTGTCCTAATGGCAGTAGAGGGGGAGCTCAGTGGTGCCGACAGAAGCCCCAGCCCCTGGCTGGCCCCCTCTGTCACATGAGACGGTACACACACACCAGGGGAAGAGTAAAAACACCACCCACTCAAAATGGAGCAGGGCTGAGCGGCATGCTAATCCTGGGATTAAGGCGGGAGATCCCGTGCTGGTGGGACATTCCTGCTGTCACTCAGCTACCCCAGCCAATTAAGGTCCAGAGCCACTTAGTCCACCCACACACAGGTCAGTCACACACACCTAAAGGTCCACCAAATGTTGCTTGAAATCAACATGGCGACTGAGTGCAGGCAAGGTAAAGCACCGATAGAGAAAACATTTTTAAATTAATTTTATAGATTTTTAGCCAAAGGTGATTTGACAGACAGCGCCTCAGTTACCAGTTTGATGAGCAGGTAGGGTAGGATATCTGTTTCTCTCAAGTGTAGGAGGAGATTGGTAGACTGACTCACCCGCCTATACTGGAAGTCATCTTGTAGCCTGTTCAGGATCGCAGTTGTGGAGAGGGGCCTTTTAATCGTGAGGTAGACATTTGTAAATGAACCTGTCAAAAAAGCGAGAATAACAGTGAAATTACAGTATATGGCCGGAAACTGAAAATAATGTATATCACACAGAATAACCCACAGCCTCTATTCCTGAAGGGCAGCAGCACCCGGCCCAACCTTACCCCCTGTCTAGCTGACTCTGTGGGAGGATGCGGAGTGTGGTGTAGGATGAAGGTCCAGCCTGTGTGGAGGCACTGTGGGGATGGCAGAGATCTGTATGCCCCCTAGGGAAGGGGGGTAGTTACGAGAATCACTGGGAGGATCCTGTGTCAAAGGCCAGCGGTTGTCAACGGCTCCTTGCCTAGCTGAGCTTTCCGCCGGGTTCGGGTGTGGACGTACCACATGACAGCTACATCGGATGCTCTAACTGGTTACAAAACAGAAGACATTACATGAGTTAACCTGTAGAGTGTTCTATTTAATCAATCATAGACAAGAACCTAGGGTACGGAGGCTAATCTGAAATGAATGATTGGATAAATGTTATATGGCGAAAATTCCAACTAGCATATCAGTGGGTGGAGCTATATTTCTCATGTGTCTAGGGGTCAATCTGGGACTGGCTGTAAATCACACTGGTTAGTACAGAGCAGAGGTGAGCACTTACCGATCACATGGTTCGTCTGGAGCCGCTATGGCACTAGAAAAGAGACGTTTTTCTTCAGGTATCTAAAATAAGAAAACACGCCAAATACCCTGAAACACTCACTTCCTTAAACCCTGAAACAGACACACAAATAACCTTACCTATAGACACACACATAACCTTATGCCCTTAGAGATGACACATGATGATGGAAAAGCTGATTCAAAGAGCCAGATAGGTCACGACAGTCACAGCCTCAAATAGGCAACCAAAAACACACCATTAGAGTTAAAGTGAATGTCTTCCAAAATGTTAAAACATTAACATATTTTTGGGAGAGAAAGAGAGCGACCGAGAGAGACCAAGACACAGAGACAGCCATTGGGGAGTGGTGGCAGTGGCAAAGTGTCTAGGTGAATGAGGGGAGTGCTGGCGCATCTGTAGAGCATCTACCCAAATAAAGTGTGACCCTAAGTGCCTGAATGGAAGGGGGAGGGGCCATTGTCACAGCCCATTGACTTTCAGCTATGACCATTTTTCTGATCTCTGCACATGACAGATACATTTGTACATTTGACCTGCACAGCAGCACGACACACATGCTGTCACACACAAACACACAAAGAATGAGGGCTCTGTCCATAACATAAAATGTGAGGGTCTCTGTCGATAACATAAGGTTACAAGTTTGATGAATTCTCAACGTGATCATGTATGTAACAGCAGCAGTAGCGTTTCAATCCACCTTATGTAACCTGGCAACAAGGGTGCTATCTGATTGGCCCAGAAACCGATTGGTTGGGCCAGAGCCAGAACACATGGGTAAAGCAGAGATTTCAAAATTGGTCATTGGCTTTGATACTCATTGGTTAGAGACTCAAAAATCGACGCCCCATTGTCACCATAAACGACTTCAATGATGGCCGTCTCAGACTCAAGTATGTATCAAACGACAGAGCAGGGGAAGAATTTAGTGTGAGTCAGGATATAAATAAAGTGCACATAATTTGAAAGATATGGTCATTTCGTGGTGGGGAAAAACATTAAATTTTTTCAAACATGCGTTTTTGTAGTATAAGCACTTGGAAGACGACATTAACATAATTAGCATTCCCATAGAGTTAACATGGCAGGTTAGCTACTTAGCTTTGAGGCACAACAGATAAAAAATATCCAAGTGTTATCTACATAAAACATTTCTGCACCGTTTGTCTTTTGTCATTGATATTCTACGTCAACAACATTGTCCATTCAAGCATTGATATTTGATGGAAAAAATAATAACGCTAACATTTGAATGTTGTTTTCATACATTTTCCTCAACAGATTATAATTAACATATATTTTGTGCACATTATTTAATAGTTTTGACAAATGTAATTAATATTTTACAATGGTTTTGCTTGTGTCAATGTGCAGGAAGTTGAAAGACAAACACGTTTGAAATGGCTCGGGTCAAGTTGTCAGGGCTACATAAGGTGAATATGGGTCACAGCAAGTGAGTGGTGTCTCATCACACCTACAGCTTTTGGAGGGGTAATCAGACCAAAGCAGAGAGTACTGTTTCATTCATACACGGTCCTTTAAAAAGCTGACTCAATCACTAAAACTGTGTCAGTGTTGACAGTGGGAAAAAAACATGCAGACAGAACATGACGTGAGAGCAGAGGAATGATAGGAAGTAGGGTTAGTAGCAACATTTCTGTTTTATCTAAAGCAGCAATAGTTGCAGTAGCAGCAGCAACACTAGCGGTAGCTGCAGCAAATGGCTGTGCTTGTATAACTGCACTCAGTGCTTCACTGACCTGCTGACACAATGACCTACTTTCTTCCTCCTTCCCCTTTAACTTCATCACAGCTCCACAGGCAGCCAATAACAGAGCACTTTCAGTCACCGTAAAACCCTGAGCAGCCAACCAGTGAGCAGAGTATGTCACCATGAGCCCTGAACAGCCAATCAAGTCCCTAACCGGCATATTACTACATTCTGAAGACAATCACACAGTAACCAAATGCATCCTGGCTTCCTCGGGGCAGTAGTGAGACAAAGGAACTACGAAGAGAAAAGAGAGAGAGACTCAGAGGAGAGAGGGAGGGAAATGAAAAATGAAGGGGTGGAAAGGAAATAATTTATTTTAAAGCAGCCACTCAAATCACTTATGCCGCAAATGTCCTCTTTCTCCCTCATATACACCCTAACAGATAAATACACCTCCCACACAGAAGCCCCTTCATCATTTCCCAGTATCCTCAAATACATAGCTTCTCACACTCACAAAATCTCACTCACCAACACTTTCTCACCATTTCTACACACATAAATTGTGCTGATGTGCTGTGTGTGAAGTGGATCGTCTGTGCCGCTCGTCGTCACGCACTCATAGCGATGATGCCCATCAGCAAAGCCATAGCAACCGCCCCCGCCACGCAGGGTAAAAATAGCCCAGCTGAATTCCTCTACAGTTCCTCTATTCTATAATAGAGCAGAGAGAGAATCCCTTTATATCTGGCTGAGGCTGCCCTATAATGGTCTACCTACCGCAAAGAGAGGAGGGAGTAGTACACAGCGTTGTACGAGATCTTCAGTTTCTTGGCAATTTCTGGCTTGGAATAGCCTGCATTTCTCAGAACAAGAATAGACTGACGAGTTTCTGAAGAAAGTTCTTTGTTATGGCCATTTTAAGCCTGTAATCGAACCCACAAATCTGATGCTCCAGATATTCAACTAGTCTAAATAAGGCCAGTTCTATTGCTTCTTTAAATCAGCACAACAGTTTTCAGCTGTGCTAACATAATTGCAAAAGGGTTTTCTAATGATCAATTAGCCTTTTAAATGATAAACTTGGATTAGCTAACAACGTGCCATTGGAACACAGGAGTGATGGTTGCTGATAATGGGCCTCGCCTATGTAGATATTCCATTAAAAGTCAGCCGTTTCCAGCTACAATAGTCATTTACAACATTAACAATGTCTACACTGTATTTCTGATCAATTTGATGTTATTTTAAAAATTGCTTTTCTTTAAAAAACAAGGACATTTCTATGTGTCCCCAAACTTTTGAACGGTAGTGTATATATAAATGAGAGAGAGAGAGGGTCTCAATCACCAAGCATGCCCACCTCCCTGCCATTATACAGCAGAAACTCCTTCCATCAGGGAAAGTGCTTTTCCCATTCTGGTCTAGCAGCATTGTAAAATACAACAGGGTTAAAATGAACATAGCAGGGTAAACAGAGCAGAACAAAGAAGCAAAACAGAAAAGAGAAGTAAGGAAAACAGAACAACAAAAAAAACATACCTAGATTAAACAAAAAAATCTGACCTGGATCATATGGACCTAGGCATACAGAATAGGTCAACTCTCAGCTGAGCCTAAGCCTGTATGTACCATTCCTGACATATCCTGACACCTGAAACCAAGGAGGATTTGTAGACCATCTATTAGTGAGTGGGTAGGATAGCCAGAGAGTAACCGTCTGAAAAGCAGCAGTAGGGAGCATATAGTAGGGATGGGAAAAATTAGTGCGCCATAGCCATATAAACGTGTCCATCGGCTCGCATCGCCAACATTTAAAACCTTCAGACAGTAAGCTAGAGGAGAGGTTCTGCTCTAAGGCTGCGTTGACACAGGCAGCCCACTTCTGATCTTTTTTTCACTAATTGGTCTTTTGACCAATCAGCTCTGATCTGATGTGAAAAGATCTGATGTGATTGGTCCAAAGACCAATTAGTGGAAAAAATATCAGAATTGGGCTGCCTGTGTAAACGCAGCCATTGTGGCAGAGAATCCCTCATTAATCTAATGCAGTCAGAAACCACCAACGAGCATCAACACATTCACTGCTGGGAACTGCAACCAATTAGACAATTACACACACTTTGCATATACACCTTCTCTTTCTCTCCTGCTATCAGATCGGAGGCTGCACCTCTCCCTGTTAATCATGTTCAGACAATAAGAGAGGGTGTAACTGGTACAGTGCACACTGTGGTTAATGGCTTCTAAATTAGTAGGCTGACATTTCCAAGAAAAGGGAGAATACAGTAGATTTCTTGGTAAGTGGAGTTACTGACAAACAGCAGCAGGCTTGATGATTCTTCTGATGGTCATTGACCCATGCTGTAGTTGGGCTTAGGCTAAAGCCTAGGTCTGGAACTATTCCTCTATCCATGCTGCTGCCCAGTGCCCTGCCCACCCCAGCCAGTCTCTAAACCACTGGGCTACTACACCCACCCACGAACATGCATCTGCAGCCCTGGCAGCACAAAAGGAGTCTGTTTGCATTGGTCTCCCACAGCCCACAGACAGGAATGTCTGAAAGTAGAGCAGCGGTTTCCACTGGCAGAGGGAGAAGGGAGAGGCTGGCAGGAGTTACTGGGTCAGTGGGGTTAAAAAAAAGAGTGAAAGAGGGGGGGATGAGCACTGCCAGGCCAGAACAGGAGAGGAGGAAATTAAAAGAAGCCATGTCCACTGGTCACCACCTCACACTCATGTGTCATGAGTGTTGGCCTATATGAGCGTATTTCTCTGCATGTGAACAAGTCGTGCAAACACACCTGGTCCAAAGGTTGTCTTTATTGGCTGGGGTTAAACAGACTAACAAAAACATTTCCGATTCCATAGTCACCTGCTACACCTAGGTTACACTAGCATGACTCAGTAAACACCTCACCTACTGCACACACATATGGCAACAATACCTCCACGACACTGATTCTCAACACAGGGGCCCCACAAGGGTGCGTCCTCAGTCCCCTCCTGTACTCCCTGTATACCTGGGCACGCCCCCATCCTAATCAACGGGGCCGCAGTGCAGACAGTCAAAAAGTTCCTCGGCGCTGAGATGGTCAAACCACACGGACACCGTGGTGAAGAAGGCATGACAGACTTTTCAACCTCAGGATGCTGAAGAAATGTAGACTGTCTCCGAGGGCCCTCAGGGTTCTACAGAAGCACCATCGAGAGCATACTGTCGGGCTGCATCACAGCCTGGTATGGCAACTCCACAGGCGCAGACCGCAAGGCACTACAAAGGGTGGTACGCTCAGCCAAACATTGCCTGCATATGACTGTTATTAGATTATTGCATCTGAGCTCCTAGAGTGTGCTTTAAATGTGTCATGCATATGACTATTAAACTTCTAATCTAATCATCATAAAAACACTGGAGTGCACAGCAACATATAGGCTAGCATCACAGCCAATGGTGATGATGATCAGGGATGTCAATTTATCAAAGCCACAAATTTCTTCAGTATTAAGCCTTTAATCCCAAAACTTGTTGCAGGGTTTTCTGCAAAAAAAGTATGTTTGTCACATACATCCCAAATGATTTGAATTTCCCCTACAGATGACCAACTACAGCCCAGTAACAACGTATTCCTGCTGATCAACTCCATTAGGCTTAATGTTCATATCATCAAACTCAGTCCTGGGGCTGGATGGAGGGAGGGTAGAGGGAGACATCAGTTCAGTGGGTGTCTGTCTGCTGTAGCCCAGACAGTGAGATCACCGGCTATGGGGGAAATTCCCACAGTTACAGACTGCTGAATGAGGAAGAGTGGGCTCTCTGGAGATGCAAGATACAGACAGGCTGCTCTGGCAAAGTCATCAAGGAGTCCAGAGTTTTCTAAGCAAGACTAGCCTACATCATAGCAGACAAATCAATACACCAACCACACAAACAAAAACAAGTACTACAGTAGACAAATCACACCAACATCAGAAACAGTATTCAATCGATCTTTTAACCGTTTATCCCAAGATAGTCAGGTATAATATATATTTTTACTTTTTTTTTTTTTTTTTTATCAGGCCATGATCCCAAAACACTTACGTATCACCATTGACTTCTTACCTGGACACATTTCAGCAATAACTAATTTACTTGGGCAAACCCAAAGACCCACTTTGAAAAACCTCCAATAGGCTGCCACATAGATAGATAATCAAATCTAAATTACATATACACACAACCTCAATTCGTCACAGCGTTTATGCAGAAATTCTTCAGACCACATTAACTTACTAGACCGTCACACCAATGGTGCCAGTCTAAATGGAATCCTTGCATACAGACTGTACAGTACATTCCTCAAAATCCATGCAGCCTTTTTCTTCATCTCCTTACTTCCTTTACTTTAAGAGATGTCCTGTAAGTCAACCAACACTCTAGAAAAACAAAAGCCAATGAGAATCATACTCAAATTTTATCAACATTTCCCTGTGGTCTGGGTCAGTCTACATGGTAGGAATATGAAACAGTCGTTACCTAACATTCTTGTGACGTGACCCACCTGAAGCTTCTCAAATGTCCTTGTAACCAGCCAAAGAAACAAACAATGTATCGTGCCAGAACGCAGTCTTTAGCAGGCAAAGACCCAGAGGGAATTGGCTACTAGCCTAATACAATCCACTATTTGGGGAAACAGCCTCAAAACACCCATCACCTTCTTTCTTGCTCTTAAGTCCGCAGTTTTGGTTTATATTAATCCAATAAGCTGTTGGACCAAGGAGGGTGTTACAGTGTTGATTTGAGTTTCGATTGTGTATGTTTTCAGAGGACAAGGTGGTGCCATGTGAGAACAGCGCAGTGCTGAAGGTTCTGTTCTAGCCCAGAGTCGCCCTGCCTGCTCTGCTACTCCCAGAAGTTTTGATTAGAGATGAATCACAACTAATACATCTGGGTCATCCTGAAGCTCCCACAGTAGTCACACACCAGTCAGAAACACACACCTCCTAAACTAATTTACAACCAAGGCTCGGCACTGTGTCAGTCAGCTGGGATGGGGAGTTCGGTACCACGTAAACACACGTAAACGCAAGCTTCCATCTGCTCCTAGAACAACATGAAAGTAAACCTCTGTGTAAAGATCTGTGTGTGTGTCATGCCTTGAACCTGACGAGAGAAGGAGAGAGAAAGAGCGAGACAGTCAGGCACATACAGAGAGAGGGACGGGGGGAGAGAGAGAGAGAGAGAGAGAGAGGGAGAGAGAGAGAGAGAGAACGCAAGTGACTTGAAGGGGTTTAAATTTAAGGATATTGTCTCAATTCCAGTGCTATAATAAATCAAGGACATTAGGCTACATTCTGACGAAGGTAAACTAATACCCATTTTCATCCTCTTTGCACAAAGACAGAGCCAGTCTGACCTCCATTATCACTGGAGGAGGGCACCACTTGAGTAGAGATCACATTCTACACAGAATATCCACCGCCTGGTCTGAATCACCACTGACATTTATCTCACTCCTTCACTAGGAAATGTCTGACCTAGGTAGTGCTATACTAAAGTTGACCTACCCTCAAACCTCTAGCAATATACAAGGAATACACAAGAGATGAAGACATTAAACCCGACAATTTGAAGATGAGGGCAATGCTCTATAAGAGCAATGAACTTCAACACTTCAAATACATTTTTAGGCTAAAGGCTTTCTATTTCAGACAATGGTCAAAGATGTGACATATTGTTGTCCGTGACGAAAGCGTTGGTGCTCTGCTATAACAAAGGCTGTAATTTCAGGCAGCACCACGAGTGTGCAAAATCCCAGAGACCACAGACAAGCTAGAATGCTAGAAGAAAACAACAACACAGAGTGGTCAGTTTGCATCAAACGGTTGACATACATCCTGAAATGAGGGGTGGCAGGTAGCTGAGTGGTTAGAGTGTTGGTTCGAATCCCTGAGCTGACAAGGTAAAAGTCTGTCGTTCTGCCCCTGAACAAGGCAGTTAACCCACTGTTCCTAGGCAGTCATTGTAAATAAGAATTTGTTATTAACTGATTTGCCTAGTTAAATAAAGGTGGTGTCCTACAATGAAGTCGGAAGTTTACATACAGATTATTTCACTATGTCACAATTCCAGTGGGTCAGAAGATTACATACACTAAGTTGTCTGTGGCTTTAAACAGCTTGGAAAA
Organism: Thymallus thymallus; assembly: GCA_023634145.1. Classification (NCBI taxonomy): domain Eukaryota; kingdom Metazoa; phylum Chordata; class Actinopteri; order Salmoniformes; family Salmonidae; genus Thymallus; species Thymallus thymallus. The sequence continues at coordinate 17,003,752 of CM042393.1, forward strand.
TTCCAGAAAAGTATTTTATGGCTTTAGAAGCTTCTGATAGGCTAATTGACATAATTTGAGGTGTACCTGTGGATGTATTTCAAGGCCTACCTTCAAACTCAGTGCCTCTTTGCTCAACATCATGGGAAAATCAGAAGACCTCAGAAAACAATTGGAGACCTCCACAAGTCTTGGGAGCAATTTCCAAATGCCTGAAAGTACCACGTTCATCTGTACAAGCAATAGTCGGAACTAGAAGGACAAGCATTTCACTACACTCGCAATAACATCTGCTGACCATGTGTATGTGACCAATAAAATTTGATTTGATTTGAATGAGACACGTTTTGTCTCCTAGAGATGAATGTACTTTGGTGTGAAAAGTGAAAATCAATCCCAGAACAACAGCAAAGGACCTTGTGAAGATGCTGGAGGAAACAGATACAAAAGTATCTATATCCACAGTAAAACGAGTCCTATATCACATAACCTGAAAGGCCGCTCAACCTGGAAGAAGCCACTGCTCCAAAACCGTCATAAAAAAGCCAGACTACGGTTTGCAACTGCACATAGGGACAAAGATTGTACTTTTTGGAGAAATATCCTCTGGTCTGATGAAACAAAAGTAGAACTGTTTGGCCATAATGACCATCGTTATGTTTGGAGGAAAAAGGGGGAGGCTTGCAAGCCTTGGTCGCAAATGGGTCTTCCAAATGGACAATGACCCCAAGCATACTTCCAAAGTTGTGGAAAAATGGCTTAAGGACAACAAAGTCAAGGTATTGGAGTAGCCATCACAAAGCCCTGATCTCAATCCTATAGAACATTTGTGGGCAGAATTGAAAAAGCGTGTGCGAGCAAGGAGTCCTACAAACCTGACTCAGTTACACCAGTTCTGTCAGGAGGAATGGGCCAGCATTCACCCAATTTATTGTGGGAGCTTGTGGAAGGCTACCTGAAACGTTTTACCCAAGTTAAACAATTTAAAGGCAATGCTACTTGAGTGTATGTAAACTTTTGACCCACTGGGAATGTGATGAAAGAAATAAAAGCTGAAATAAATCATGCTTTCTACTATTATTTTGACATAAATAAATAAAGTGTTGATCCTAATTGACCTAAGACAGGGAATTTTTACTAGAATTAAATGTCAGGAATTGTGAAAAACTGAGTTTAAATGTATTTGGCTAAGGTGTATGTAAACCTCCGACTTCAACTGTAGATACATTACTGGAAAAGACCACCTCAATACCTAAAAAGGGGACAGCGGTGTGGAGTAGGCCTAGTGAAGCGAGCTGGATTTGGATATTAGCCTCCATTCTACTGGAAGATCAGAATGAAAATTAGGATATGTTCAGAGTAGCTGAATGTGGGCTTACAGACATACTCACACATGCCTGTTTCTATCTCTCCTCACTCTTCCACCTTTAAAAAGAATGTTCTGTTTTTGTGTGTTTCCTCTTTCCAACAGAGAAGTCCCACATCATGGATCAATTCCCGAACTCCACAGCCCCTTGTTGATTATTATGTACACATTTCACAAAGGTTTGGATGGATTGTTGTTGTTTTTTAAACACTGCAATTGATTTCAAGACGGTCAAAGATCTTTTGCAGTGAAGAACTAACAACACACTCTGAGCTCAAAAGCCCTAAGGACATAGTACTATCAGGCTGTAATGTAACTGTAGTCGGTGGGCATGCGACCTGTTCTGCCATGCCCTGCTGCGGTGAATCAGCTGTCAGGTTCAGCTTAGAGATCCCTACGCTGTTGTGTTGTGTTTCTATAAAGCAAAAGACTGACAATTTATTTCAATTTATTTTGCCACTATGGTCTTCCTAACCTTACTGCATTTTGCACTCTGTATATAAATTTTCTATTGTGTTATTGACTGTACGTTTGTTTATTTCCCATGTGTAACTCTGTGTTGTTTTTTGTCGCACTGCCTTGCTTTGTCTTGGCCAGGTCGCAGATGCAAATGAGAACTTGTTCTCAACTGACCTACCTGGTTAAATAAAAGGTGAAATAAAAAAATAAAATACAAAAAATAAACTAGCCAGCTAATTCACCCCACCTTCAAATCAATAGGATTTTATCTTGGTATCAAATGAACAACACCATACGTCACTCCATCTGAGGGCAGTCAATATTGTATGCCGGAGTCTAGGTGTCAAAATGCGCATCTCCTCATAAACGTATTTCTTTACTGTGCAATTTCTAAGAATACAAGGTTTAGGCTAAGCAATAAACTGTGTACTATTTGGGGAGCGACTGACACACCTAACTTGGTCACGGTCAAACCAAAAGTCACTGTGCAGTTTCTAGAATTCAGACAACAGGCTACTGTGCAGCAGGTTATGGCTTCCTGCCCAATATTGTGTGAGTGATGTAATGTGGCACCCGATGATGGTTTGAGGGAAGGGAGCTGCCAAGGTCCATAAAGGCCATGCTGAGTGCAGTGCTCAAAGACAACTTCACCACGAACTCCAAAACACAAACAACACTGAAGACACTCAGACAAGTCATACAGACACAGCACTAAAGATATCACAAGATGCAGGGAAAACCAGGTATCTCTAGTACTGTCAACAAATCAGATACAGCTGGGGGTAGATAACAATTAAGAATGTGTATGCTCTGATGAAGGTCTTGTGACTGAAAGCTTAGCTTAATTAAATGACATTTGCACATTGATCCTGAGTGTGCGGAATATTTATTCCATTAAAGAATAGGAATTACTAAACATGGCCTGCCCTGAACAACTTGTTCAACCATAGAGCCACAGAACAACTTGTTATTCCATTTCCATGGTTAAATGGAGGTTTCAGCATTGGTTACACGCTGCGTCTGTCAGAGCAGATATTGGATCGACATAAGTCATAGGGCATCAATAACAGATGACGTATCCATCCTCGACTAGACAAACATTGGCAATTTGTATTTATTTTATTTGTATTTATTTATTTAACCTTTATTTAACTGCCATTTTTAGATGATACTGATCAATTCCCCGGTAACAGAGTGCAGATTTAAAGTTTGATAACACAATGACTGCACAAACAGCACATCTTTCTGTTACTAAATTGTGCATCTGCACTGTTCAAGTAAATGTGTTTTTGTAAACATTTTCAGTTTAAATTGTTCAAAGTAGTCCTTGTGCATGGAGTGGTATGGTTTGTTTAACTTTGCAATCGGTTTTTGTTTGACATACATTTTAAATCTGAGTCTCGTATCACTATACCTTAGAATTGCCATACTGCTTTTTTTTTTTTACACCTGATAAACAAACATATTCGTATGTTTTCAAGGCTGTCCAATCCTACTGAGCATCACAGGAGCCAGTGCACCCAAATTGCACTTGTCAGGCATTCCGTGCATAAATAAACATATGTAGCCTACATCAAGGCAGTAAAATAATACAATGACGATGGTCAGATAGTTGAGTAGCCTATAGCCATTTAGATGTCTACCAGTGGAATACATTGTAGCAGAGTCAAAAGCCATATACACTGAACAAAAATATAAACTCAACACGTAAAGTGTTGGTTTTATGAGCTGAAATAAAAAAAATCCCAGAGGTTCCATATGCAACAAAAAGCTTATTTCTCTCAAATTCATTTACATCCCTGTTAGTGAGAATGTCTTCTTAGCCAAGATAATCCATTCACCTGACAGGTGTGGCATATCAAGAACCTTATTAAACAGCAAGATCAATACACAAGTGCACCTTGTGCTGGGGACAACACAATGCCACAGATGTCTCAAGTTGAGGGAGTGTGCAATTGACATACTGACCCAGTTGGTGGGCCTATGCCCTCCAAGGCCCACCCATGGCTGCACCCAAATCAAATGTTATTGGTCACATACATGTGTTTAGCAGATGTTATTGCGGGTGTAGCGAAATGCTTGTAATAGTACATAAACAAACAAAATACTGCAAAGTTTCCTAAGACCTAGTCACAATGCTGCCATCTCCATCGACGCCATACATGCCCAGTCATGTGAAATCCATAGGCCTGATGAACTTATTTCAATTAACTGATTTCCTTATATGAACTGTAACTCAGTAAAATCTTTGAAATTGTTGCGTTTATATTTGTGTTCAGTATACATACTCAAATGTTGCTTACAAGAGCCACTGTGTCTGCATACAACTATCTGTGGTCTGCATTTTCCTTTACCCATAGCCTACATTTAATGTGCATTTTTTCTCAAATGTTCAAGACTGCAGCTATTTAGCTTACTGGAACACGATGTTCTCCCTCATTCTAGGAGGCAAAATCCGAGGTTCGAATTGAAACTGTAGCTCATTCTTGATTACAGTGTCCATTATGGCTTTGGCAAAATATCTGATCACTGACAAACCCATTCAAGCTCATGCTAAATGTAGATTTGTATTTCTCACTGGATCAACCCGCTCGCTACGTTTACAGGTTGCGTCCGCGGAACCTGGGTGAACATGTTCTGGGTAACTTGTATTTGTTTCACACGGGAGCTCAAATCCCTGACAAAGCTTCCGATTGTACAGTAAAAATGTAACAATCACATACACAACTACTGTCCACTTCGCTGCACAACCGCAGCGTTCAACCCCAAAATGAACATCGCTAGAAATTACTGTGAAACAGACGCAACTGTGCTGTCATTAGAAATGCGCACCCGAAACCAACTGCGCGTTTCATCACTCTAAAACAGGGGTCACTGCGAGCAACCAGGTTAAATATAGAATCAAAGTTAACACATTATGCGACAGATATAATCAATATTCAAGAAGATGATAAACATACGAAACCCGGGGCATATTTAAACATCAAAAACATCTGCGGCGTTCTGCTGCTCACTCCCCGGTATTTGTAGCCTAGATTATGAATATGGGTCACCAGGCCTTCTGAATCAAGCAAACATTGCAAAAAAAAAAAAAAAAACAGCTCAGTTTCCTCCTCTTCAAATTGACTGCGTCCGCACTATGACAGACGCGTTTCCAAATTATTGTGGATTTTGTCGGTAAAAATGTAATTCTTACCTTGTCTGTTCTCCGTTCATCGGGATTTTCCTGCTCCTTGTTTTTCTGTGCTCGGTTGAACTGGAGTTGGAAAATCAGCAGGGCCTACCGCGGTCTCTTGACGCGCATGCGCATTTTTACTGAGTATTCATTTTGGCACAACAAACTCACCACTATCTTACACATATTGTAAGACATTTGAATGAATTATGTTTCGGCTTGATAATAACACAAAGCCTTTTATTGTTGAATTATTATATTTTTGTAAAGAATTAGCCTACATTTTGTGTGTTCTGCGTACAGGCCTACCGTAATTATTAACTGTAAAGTCAACCTGGATAAATGGCTAATTTAGTATTTTATTGGGATATTAAATACAAAACCAGATGTTTTAAATAATTCACATATTCAATGGTTTATGATGTTTCATAGTTTATATTAGTGGTTTATATATAGTTTCTTCCATGAAATATTGTAATTCTTCTTTATCTTCCTGTTCTTTGGCTTGCAAGCCTCCTTCTTTTTCCTCCAAACATAACGATGGTCATTATGGCCAAACAGTTCTATTTATGTTACATCAGACCAGTGGACATTTCTCCAAAAAGTACGATCTTTGTCCCAATGTGCAGTTGCAAACCGTAGTCTGGCTTTTTTATGGAAGTTTTGGAGCAGTCGCTTCTTCCTTGCTGAGCTGCCTTTCAGGTTATGTCGATATAGGACTTGTTTTACTGTGGATATAGATACTTTTGTATCTGTTTCCTCCAGCATCTTCACAAGGTCTTTTGCTGTTGTTCTGGGATTGATTTGCACTTTTCGCACCAAAGTACGTTCATTTCTAGGAGACAGAATGTGTCTCCTTCCTGAGCAGTATGACGGCTGCGTGGTCCCATAGTGTTTATACTTGCGTACTATTGTTTGTACAGATGAACGTGGTACTTTCAGGCGTTTGAAAATTACTCCCAAGGATGAACCAGACTTGTGGAGGTCTTGGATTATTTCTTTTGATTTTCCCATGATGTTGAGCAATGAGTTTGAAGGTAGGCCTTGAAATACATCCACAGGTACACCTCCAATTGACTCAAATTATGTAAATTAGCCTATCAGAAGCTTCTAAAGCCATTACATACTTTTCTGGAATTTTCCAAGCTGTTTAAAGGCACAGTCAACTTAGTGTATGTAAACTTCTGACCCATTGGAATTGTCATATAGTGAATTATAAGTGAAATAATCTTTCTGTAAACAGTTGTTGGAAGAATGACTTGTGTCATGCACAAAGTAGATGTCCTAACCGACTTGCCTAAACTATAGTTTGTTAACATGAAATCTGTGGAGTGGTTGAAAAATGAGTTTTAATTACTTCAACCTAAGTGTATGTAAACTTCCGACTTCAACTGTATGTATACTGAACAAAAATATAAACACAACATGTAAAGAGTTGGTCCCATGTTTAATGAACTGAAATAAAATATTACAGAAATTTTCCACACACACAAAAAGCTTATTTATCTTTGTTTACATCCCGTTTAGTGAGCATTTCTCCTTTGCCAAGATAATCCACCTGACAGGTGTAACATATCAAGAAGCTGATTAAACAGCATGATCATTACATAGGTGCACCTTGTGCAGGGGACAATAAAAGGCCTCTCTAAAATATGCAGTTTTGTCAAACAGGCAATGCCACAGATGTCTCAAGCTTTGAGGGAGTGTACATTTGACATACTGGCTGCAGGAATGTCCAACAGAGCTGTTGCCAGATCATTTAATGTTCATTTCTCTGCCTCCAACATAATTTTAAAGAATTTGGCAGTACATCCAACCAGCCTCACAACTGCAGACCTGTGTAACCATGCCAGCCCAGGACCTCCACATCCTGCTTCTTCACCTGCTGGATTGTCTGACTAAAATCTTATAAATTGTTGCATTTTGCATTTATATTTTTGTTCAGTATAGAAATGTGTTTTTAGTTGTATATATATTTATCATAAAACAGAATGACAACAAACGCAATCCCTCTTTTGCTATTAGATGGTGTAAAGAAACTTTATCTGAAGTGTTGCATTCCAGTAAACAACATGTTGGCTACTATGTTTGTTTCATATGAATCTTTTTAAGAATGGTCAGGTTTTTGGCTATGCACGCGCTCTCTGAATTCCTGTGAAACAAATGTTCCAAACTTTGGCCTTCGTGAACCGTTCACTGCGTTGGCAGAGTGCCAATTAGGTCAAACTCACGAGTCAGCCAACCTTTATTGTGCGCGCGGGAAAATACATGCCTGGCAGCTGATGTGTCCAATCACTGGATTGTGCGCTTTCATGAGAAGATTTAGGTCAAATAGAACGTCCCTTTAAAAGTTGGGCCCGAGCTTTCCACATTTTCGCTTATTTTATAGCTCAATGGTTCCTACAGTTAAAGTTGAAAGCAATTTAAGAAAAGCTCCTATATTTTAGGACTAAGTGGGAGCTATCGTCACTATTTCAACTATCTGTTTCTTAGATTTGTGAATAAATAAGAGTGGGATCAAGGAGAGATATACTGTATAATCGAAATGGATCAGCTCAGCTGTAAACCCACACAATCCACAGAAATAACAAAGCCAGTAAGCCACTATTAGCCTACTACAGAACTTCATATTTATGTTCGGTCTTCATACATGACCTGACCTAGTCTTTTGAAAATGATGGACTTTTTTGTTTTGGCAATTGTCACCATATCATAGCCTACTCTGAAATATATCCCATTCATAAGGTTATAAAGTACAGCAATAACATTAAATCTGGCACAGTACTTGAACTATAGTCTTTATTGTGTTGTTATCACTATTGACCTCACATTCCATTAATGATAGCTCTCTGTGGCATAGTTCAGTGCAAAGTCAGTTTACAGTTTTGCAATCTGACAAATAAACTGTATTTCGGCTACTGTGTTAATAAAGTGGAAGGGGAATGAATACATCAATTAAGGCAGCCCCCCACACCTCTCCCTTTCCCAGGGAACAGTGGGTTAACTTCCTTGTTCAGGGGCAGAACAACATATTTCTAGTCTGTCAGCTCAAGGATTCAATCCAGCAACCTTCCGGTTACTGACCCAAAATTCCTACCCTCTAGGCCACCTGCAGTGTTGCAGAATGTTGAATGTAGGAGATTTACTGTATAGGCTTACAGAGTAATTATAGTGTAGTGTAGGACTACTGGACCTAACTACCAAGACACAAAGTTCTGTCCGCTTTAGGATATTCTGTGGCCCCAGCTAAAATGTGCTGTTTCCCTGAAGGAATTGAGAAAAAAACAAACAAACACTCAGAACATGACCCAATACTGTATGGTATACAACACTATGAGAATTATCTTTCACCAATTTCTACAATTTATAAATGTGGGAACAATTTGATGTTTCTCTCATTGTAAAACCTTATTAATCTGAAACTACTAACGGCATAAGTGATATGAGAAATGTCTGCTAAATTCTATGCTTTCCAAGGACGGCTTTAGCTGATGGAAATTACATCCATTTAAGAAACTGTGTTTAAGTACATATATTTGCAGCTAGTGAAGTTTATTTGTTGCAACGTGTGGACATCTACTGTTAAGATGAAGAACTGCGCCTTGGCTTCTATTTCGTGTATGCCCTCCACAAAATAAAGGATTTGTCATATTATCAGTTTGATCAACGAAATATACCAGCCTATCTCCCTTTAAGGTCAAGGTTTACAACAGTCTTAAAGGAAATGTGTCATTGCTTGAGGCTGCCAAGTGGCGCAGTGGTCTAAGACACTGCATCTCAGTGCTCAAGGCGTCACTACAGACAATCTGGTTCAAATCCAGACTTTATCACAACTGGCCGTGATTGGGAGTCCCATAGGGTGGTACACAATTGGCCCAGCGTCGTCCGAGTTTGGCCGGTGTAGGCTATTATTGTAAATACGTTTTTTTCCTTAACTGACTTGCCTAGTTAAATAAAGGTTGCCCTGGGATGGGCTTGGTGCTGAAGGACTATATTCTCGGTGATGTTCTTTTTGCAACCACTAGAAAGCGCCATGATCAAATATTTGTTCAACAGAAACGTTTATTTCAATCATTTTGGTACATTTTTCAGATGTAGGTGGTGTATTTTCAAAGCTCTAAGTACAAACCTCTAAACTGATAACACTTGTAATGCCTCTTATCTTATGTTCAGAACCTTTGATTGAGCATTAATTGGTGTTTCAAATACACCCGACTCATCCATTCAAAATCAGTTGTGATGAGACATTTTTGTCACTGATACATCATATAAGGAATGACAGGCTCACCATGTAGTTATTTTAACTACCATTTAATCTAATAGCTAAAAATACAAGGTACACATTTCAAAACTGTTCTTTTTAAATTGATGAATAGAAATAGTTGATGGTAAATATAATTTTCTATACAGTATGTACTATAACTTGACATGCACAATTTCTTACAGTGTCGTTATCCTTATACAGTACATATTGTACGTAAGACTAATCATCAGAAATAAGGGTATTGAAAAGCAGTTGGCTATGTAGCACGGTGATGTATGCCATTTCTGCCCTATACAACATTTTACAAGATCACCTTTTCTACGTGACTTGTAAACTGATACAGAATCGCCTCTCTCTCTGCTTGAAATTCATCAGCTTAGAGTGTATCAATGAAATTCAGATAGTGGAATATATTGTTACTGTATATACAAACCAGGTATTTCAGCATTGCATTGAACACTACAACATAATTCCAAATATCCACATTGTGACTATTTTCACTTTGTTCTATTGAAGCACACTGGCTGATGGAGAATGATGATGTAATATTTACAGCCACATCCATATATGATTTGTTTTTTAAAATGTTTGTGAAATTGATACATTTATGAGGTAAACATATATACATTTACAGTGTTCAGCAATCAGCAGTTATAAAATTATTCACTTTTATTCTACAATGTAAAAAATAGTGCAAATAAAGAAAAACCCTTGAATGAGTAATATTCCAAACTTTTGGCCCCCAGTGTTTGGTGCAATTTTCACAAGTATGTGGTACATTTTTACAACTCTTAGTACAAAGTTCCAAGCAGATCATCAAAAGGCAGTAGTTTCAAAACTGTAAGCACATTTTCAATTGACTAAAAGTACAACACATAAAATCATACATTCACTTTCTCACCAAACTTAATCAGTGTTTCATCTAGAAATACATGTTTCACATTGCAACACATGTTCATATAAAATAAGTGCCTTTCACAATGCAATGCACACATTACTTTTGATATGATTATCTTCTCAATTTTGTTAAAATAAATGTGACTATTACAAAATCCTTAAATTATGATCACTAAAGCAGGAAGTACCTGTGACTCGCTCTATATGGAAGTGGTCAGATGACGTTGATGCTACTCAACAGGGCTGTTTTGCATCCAATGGCATTGAGGAATATATCACCTCAGTCACCGGCTTCATCAATAAGTACATCAACGATGTCATCCCCACAGTGACCGTACATACATATCCCAACCAGAAGCCATAGATTACAGGCAACATCTGCACATAGCTAAAGGCTAGAGCTGCCGTTTTCAAGGAGCGGGACGCTAATCCAGACGCCTATAAGAAATCCCGCTATGCCTTCGGACGAACCATCAAACAGGCAAAACGTCAATACAAGACTAAGATTGAATCGTACTACACCGGCTCTGACGCTCATCGATGTGGCAGGGCTTGCAAACTATTACGGTCTACAAAGAGAAACCCAGCAGCGAGCTGCCCAGTGACGCGAACCTACCAGATGGGCTAAATGCCTTTTATGCTTGCTTCGAGGCAAGCAACACTGAAGCATGCATGAAAGCACCAGTTGTTCCAGATGACTGTGTGATCACGCTCTCCGTAGCCGATGTGAGCAAGACCTTTAACCAGATCAACATTCACATGCGAAGACCAACTGGCAAGTGTCTTCACTGACATTTTCAACCTCTCCCTGACCAAGTCTGTAATAACTATTTCAAGCAGACCACCATATTCCTTGTGCCTAAGAAAGCGAAGGTAACCTGCCTAAATTACTACCACCCCGTGGCACTCACGTTGGTAGCCATGAAGTGCTTTGAAAGGCTGGTCATGGTTAACATCAACACCATCATCCCGGAAACCCTAGACCCACTCCAATTCACATACCGCCCCAACAGATCCACAGATGACGCAATCTCAATCGCACTCCACACTGCCCTTTTCTACCTGGATGAAAGGAACACCTATGTGAGAATGCTGTTCAATGACTTCAGCTCAGCGTTCAACACCATAGTCCCCACATAGCTCATCACTAAGCTAAGGACCATGGGACTAAATACCTCCCTCTGCAACTGGATCCTGGACTTCCTGACCGGCCGCCCCCAGGTGGTAAGGGCAGGTAACAACACATCTGCCACGCTGATTCTCAACACTGGGGCCCCTCAGGGGTGCATGCTTAGTCCCCTCCTCTACTCACTGTTCACCCACGACGGCATGGCCAAGCACGACTCCAACACCATCATTAAGTTTGCTGACGACACAACGGTGGTAGGCCTGATCACCGACAACGATGAGACAGCCTATAGGAAGGAGGTCAGAGACCTGGCAGTGTGGTTCCAGGACAACAACCTCTCCCTGAACGTGAGCAAGACAAAGGAGATTATTGTGGACTTCAGGAAAAGGAGGGCCGAACACTCCCCCATTCACATCACAAGGGCTGTAGTGGAGCGGGTTGAGACGACAAGTTGTACCGGAACGCCAAGTCTAGGTACAAAAGGCTCCTTAACAGCTTTAACCCCCGAAGCCATAAGACTGCTGAACAATTAATCAACTGGCCAGCCAGACTATTTGCATTGAAATATTTTCTTAACTCTATTTTCTTAAAACTGCATTGTTGGTTAAGGGCTTGTAAGTAAGCATTTCACGGTAAGGTCTACACCTGTTGAATTCGGGGCATGTGACAAATTATATTTGATTTGATTTGACTTAAACAATAGTTAAACCTATAGATTTTACAGGCAAACTTGTTTGTCTACTACAGATTTTGAGAAGTACAAAATTAAAATGTATGTCTGCAAAGTGATTTGGTGCAGTGAACAAGTGACTTTGTGAATTTGTTTGTTGTACTCAATCAATTGAAAATGTGCTTAGAGATTTTAAACATGAACCATCTGTTTAGATATTTGTGCTTAGAGTTGTGAAAATGTACCACATACTTGTGAAAATCGGTGCAATTATATGTCCAGCTAGCAGGTATTGTACTTTACCAGCCCTTCTCACCCTTTGACAGAGCATTCTGGCTGGTGACAGAACACATGCTTTCCGCTTGGCTGAGTTCTCACACTCAGAGAGTTGTCTTGGGGGTGGCTTGTCATTTCACACCCAATGTACACTGGGGGCAAAAAGTTTGGAATATTACTCATTCAAGGGTTTTTCTTTATTTGCACTATTTTTTACATTGTAGAATAAATGTGAAGACATCAAAACTACAACACAACACATATGGAATCATGTAGTAACCAAAAAAGTTCTAAACAAATCAAAATATATTTTATATTTGAGATTCTTCAAATAGCCACCATTGCCTTGATGACAGCTTTGCACACTCTTGGCATTCTCTCAACAAAAATGTCACATTTTCAGTCGATTACGTTTTACAAATCCAATCAGTTTTCCATGTTAATTCAATGTCAAAGCATTTATTTGTTGGGTTGAAATGACTTGGAAACAATGTTGATTCAACCAGTTTTTGTCCAGTGAATTGAGACACTAAGCAGCCTTTCTGCTCTTCGTTTGTTTAGAAAGGTGGATTTTACTCGTAACAGAATGTGGTGCAGCACAATAGTGTTGGGTGAGATCTCAATATTGTGTCATTATAGGAGATGTTTCAGAGACAGACAACATTTGTTGTCAACACATTGACAACATTACTGACAATTTTCCAGTTGCGTCAGGACCTCTTTGTGCAAGTTTCATAAGCAGTATCTGTCTTTCTGCAAAATCATGCCACCACAAAAATAACCATATAACAATGCTTTTAATTCAAGACACCTCATTGTAACACAAATAAGACTTTTGGACCAACAAATACTATTTTATTTGGATTCTTTCATTTCATTGTGTACATTCCACATCACTATACAATGGTCATTAAGGGGTTGTGGTGGAGGTCCGGACCACTCTATGAAGGTTGTGGCTGTTCAGTTCTCTGGTTCTGTGTCGTCTCTATACAGCGTATAGTAGGGATTCTGTAACACATTGTTTTAAAGGGTCAAGGCCATGCAAGCACAAACACATTAGGTTACTAATATAATAATAATAATAATAATAATAATAACAATAACAATAATAATAATATACAGTATGCCATTTAGCAGACGCTTTTATCCGAAGCGACTTACAGTCATGCATGCATACATTTTTATTACTCATGATAATATTGATACTCTACATATTCTCAGTAATAATTACCAAAGAGTTTGATGGAAACCTGCATCCCCACTCTGTCAGATTACAGTTTGATATGTATTTGTTTCCTATCCTGACACTTTCAGGGTTTACTAGTAAATTAACATTAATGTTACAGCACTGTTTACTAATAATAATGGCGTTGCGAAATACCGCATACCTTACGTTTACTCAAATTCTAGGGATCTTCTTCCATTTCTGGGCTGTAAGTAAGATAAGGAAATGTTACTGATGTATGAAATCTAATACATTTTTGAATGGAGTTCATTCCTGTTCTCTGAACGTGTGTATTCATACCCGATATAAGAAGTACCCTCTGCTCTGAATTCCCCCAGGTCCCTGGAGCTCATCCTAAGCACAGCAGGACAGAATATATCAATGAACAGGTGCTATACATTCAGGTATGGTCTCATTTGAGTATTTATTCAGCCGACAACTGCTTTCCGATGAAAAAAAAAGTCTTACATTTTCAGTTGGAATAGAAAGCAGTGTGCTAGATATCCTTGTTGAAGCTCCTTTTCCATTTATTTAATTTGTTCGTAGGCAATACCATTAGAGCAGAGATCCCTCCGATTGACTCTCCACCGTAAACAGACACACACTAAGCTGAGCACTTTTCCTCTCACAGTTCTGTTGTAGCTACTATGTCAATGCCAATCCCAGATAGAATGAAGGATTCATTATGTTGAGTTAAAGCACAGCAATGTGGAAATTCACCTGTCAGATGCTCTAATTTTAGACTGTAATTACCTGCATCATGGAAAAGAACAGCTAATGTAGACAGAGCGAGTACAGAGAGTGACGATATGTGTGTAAAAAGGTAGCCTCTATACGCACAATGAAACACATGCATCATATACTGTACACAAACACACATCACTTACACAACAGTCTCATAATAGGGCAACACATTGAAAAAATGACAAATCCTGTATACGTTGACAAAGTGAAAAGAGCATGCCCTATATTGACTGCTAAGGGCACATCAAGAGTTTTAGCTCTCCCTTGTAAATAAAAGCAAAGGGTGCTCACAAGATCTTTCATTTGATCATTACCATCACACTATAACAAAGTACTGTAAATTGTGGTGGCTTTGTTATGTGAGTCTAAATAATAATAATCATTTGGTAGGTGCTTATATTTGTCCAATGTACAAGTGTGTATTAATACACCTGTGAATTTGACATTTTTTTGTTTGTTGCATATCCCAAATCTTGGAGAATGGGGCCAGGGTCTGCCATTATCAACGGCAACCCTGGAGCAATTAGGGTTAAGTGCCTTGCTCGATGGCACATCGACAGATTTTTCAACTTGTTGGCTCTGGGATTCAAACTAGTGGCCTTTCGATTACTGGCCCAATGCTTTAACCACTAGGCTACTAAGAGATTAGCGCAGGGGTCTCCAACAGGTCACATGTTCCACCGCAAACTGTCACAAACAAGTATCAGACACGGCAAGCTCCCAGCTACTGTCTAACCAACGCAACGTTAACATCTAATAATTTGGTCAGGTTAAAATGTATTTGAACTCACATTTCACGATCTGACATAATGGTAGTAAACGTTTTAGACTTTAAAATTAATTAGTTTTTAGGTAAATGTTTAATCATTACTTAACAAAGCTAGAAAAGGTTGGAGACCCCTGGGTTAGCGTGATATTTCCTCTACAAAGAAGTGACAGGTGCCGAATAGACAGATGGTACATACGCGGACCGGAAACTCCTCTCCTCTCTCTCGTCTGGTATGGAGTTGTGGAACTAGCTGCAGGAGAGGGTGCATCACAGGCTGACACATCCACATACGGACAGACATGAAGAAACATGAGAACCATGAACAACTGCCCTGAGACAGAGACTAGGTGCTGCAGAGAGGACTCCATATACACACACAACATCACCACTAGACATTCCATCCATACAGACACACACACAGTCCTCAGTACAACTCTGTGTTCATTTGCAGATTCTGCATTCATGTTTAGATCAACAGCACATTCTCCACATGCAGGCCATGCCAGGACACTGCTCTACAGATGTAATGTGCTGTACCAGCCTCATGCATAGGTCACATTGGACAAAATTTGGGGTGGGATGTCATAATGACGTAATTGATCTGATGGCAGCCCCCACCCCCCATCAGATAACCCGATTATAATCAGTTAGACTTATTTTCATGGCGTAATCACAATGTCTAGGAAAGACGTCATATTTTAATTGTTATCTGGTTGACACGTTTTACATTTTGTCAACTCAAATAGATTTTACTGTGCTAACATCCTTTGAGGAAAAACTCTAACAAGCCAATCTCTGCCCAGTGACTGTAAACAAAGCTATGTCCTAAATTAATTAATGAGGCCTTCTCCATAAATAGAGGATGGCATTTTGGTTCCATTACAATAACTTGGAGACTTGAGAAGAAAATGGTTCCATTCATTGTCCTTTCTGTTGATCTAATTTAAACTGATGATGTTATCCACGTCAGTCACACTGATGACACAGCGGAAGGGATGGGGGTACGAGGAATTCAAAGTAACTCGTGCAAACAAAACAAGATACATGGATGTGGACACGGGCCACACCTGAAGAAAAATCCTAAAAAGTGTGCATCTTGCATGCAGAGCAAGAGACAAGGGGTAGGGAAGCACCGTGTCAGGTGGAGCAGTGTTTTTTCAACTTTCTTTATACCAGAGATAGGCAAACTATGGTATTTCCTGTACCAGTAAGCAGAAACATAGGGGCCTATCTCCTTGGAGGACAGCTATTGAGAACTGGCTATGTTAACAAGCTGAGGGACTGTTCAGCAATAGGTGTGCGTGGGCGAGCAGGTGAGAAGGTGAGCTGGGGTTATGTAATATGCAGCAGAGTCTGCAATTCATGCCTCATAATATTTTGGTTACTCTGGACATAAAAACTAAGCTAAAACGTAACACTTCTTCATGATTAAAATTTACGTTATAGAGTAAAAAAGTAATAAAATACTGAAAGCACAGTACAAGTAACAAATAATTATAAAAAATGCAGAGTGCCTTGTCAAGCCGCAAAGCAGTGCACAGTTAACTTGAACTTTAACCCAACTTACCTCCCCCTCTGTTAGGCCAGCACCTTGTTGCTTAGCATAATGAAATAAAAACTATACACAAGCAAACACACGCACAAACACACACACACACACACACACACACACACACACACACACACACACACACACACACACACACACACACACACACACACACACATACACTCACAAATATAATATTTAAAAAGGTTTGATGTTGATTGCATTGATAGGTGTTCACTAAAGGGAACATATTTCAATAGACAGATGAAACAGACATGATGAAGCAGACATGATGAAGCAGACAATGTCACATTTACCCTTTTACTAGGATTGTCCCGCACTTTCAAGTCCTGCAAAGACAAAAGAAAACAAAACAAAACTTACTCTTAAGAAATATTAAAGGATTAGTTCACTATTTTACAACTTGTTGTTAGATGGTTCCTCACCATGAAAGTAGTCTATGAGCCAGGAGAAACCGTAATCCACGGTTCAGTTTTCTTTAAACGGCCATTACAAACTTCAGCCACTGCTATTTCTATCTATGGAAATGATGGTGGCATGTGTGCATCAGCTGAAATCAGCTGTATATTTGGTTTGATGTTATTTAAAGGGGATTTGGCCATTTAAAAAGAAAAGATGCTCCCGCCATCAAATACATTTTTCACTAGCGGTGGATAAAGTTAGCTGAAGTTGGTAAAGGCTGTTTAAAGAAAACTGAACCATGGATTAGTGAGCTACTCCTTTAAACACTGTATATACACCAAGCGTACAAAACACTAAGAACACCTGCTCTTTCCATGACATAGACTGACCAGGTGAAAGCTATGATCCTTATTTATGTTAAATCCACTTCAGTCAGTGTAGATGAGGGGGATGGATTGTGTGTGTGCCATTCAGAGGGTGAATAGGCAAGACAACTGATTTACAGTAAGTGCCTTTGAATGGCACACTGGTTTGTGTCAATTTTATTTAACCTTTATTTAACTAGGCAAGTCATTTAAGAAAAAGTTATTATTTACAATGACGGCCTACCCCGGCCTCCCCTAACCCTGACAAAGCTGGGCCAATTGTGTGCCGCCATATGGGACTCCCAATCACAGCCAGTTGTGATACAGCCCGGGATGGAACCAGGGTCTGTAGTGACACCTCTAGCATAGAGATGCAGTGCCTTAGACCGCTGCGCCACTCGCTGCTGGGTTTTTTCACACTCAACAGTTTCCCATGTGTATCAAGAATGGTCCACCACCCAAAGGACATACAGCCAACTGTGGAAAGCATTGGAGTCAACCTGGGCCAGCATCCATGTGGAACGCTTTCGACACCTTGTAGAGTCCATGGTCCGACAAATTGAGGCTGTTATGAGGGCATCTCAATAGTAGGAAGGTGTTCTTTATGTTTTGTACACTCAATGTATGTGCAACTGTGTTGTGCTCACAGAACAGGATAAACCACTATGTGTGTACATGTAATATGATTATTGTTTGAGATACTATGCTGGAACATGAAGGGTGGAATACCTTAGTCTTCTGTACAAGCATCAACACACAGAGTTCTCCCAAAACATCAGGTGTCTAGAGTAGCAACCAGAGAGCAGGGGAGAAGAGGTGAGAGCAAGAATCTGATACAGTTGTACACCCTTTTTAATGTAAAGCCTGTAAGTAACTATTTCAATTTGATCATAATTGGAATTGATCCTGAACTTGAAAATATGTGAGAGTGAGAAAACATTGAAGATGCATCCATTCCCTTCAACGCTTTCATTTGATCATTTCATTATTCTAGTCTTACCCGAAATGGCAGGTCTGCAGAAAGGTAAGATGAGCACACATCTTCTAGCTATGGGAGAAAACACAGGAGAGGGCTGTTATGAGAGGGGGTGTGAAGGATACATGACTCGTTGTTTCAAAGGGAAGAAACAACTCAGTCTTAGAGACACAGAGAGAGAGAGAGAGAGAGAGAGAGAGAGAGAGAGAGAGAGAGAGAGAGAGAGATAGAGAGAGAGAGAGAGAGAGAGAGAGAGAGAGAGAGAGAGAAGTATGGTAGTTCTGTGGCCTACCTGGTTGAGAAGCTGGTCCTGGTCTATCGTTGCTCTCTGCTGTGGTATTGGAACACCTTCCATTGAAACACAGACAGACACAAGAATCATCATCTCTATCATCACAATGATGCTGTACCACTGAGCTGGTAGGAGTATGAAGATTGTTTTTACACAACCATAACAATCCACTTCCAGTGCATCACATACATCAATTAATGCATTTTAACAACATAACAGGAGGATGGCGACTTGGAGAGTGTATTGAAGCATTCCTACACTTTTAGAAAGAAAAGGTTCCAAAAGGGTTCTTCGGTCGTCCCCGTAGGAGAACCCTTTTTGGTCCCAGATAGAACCCTTTTGGGTTTCAAAGGTTGTTTTTTCTAAGAGTGTATGTTATGCTGTGATGATATTTGTTCATATTCAACTATAAATCAACAGCTCTGCATCCCAAAAGTGTATTGGCATCCACCAATTGTCTTCCCCATAGGGAATGTCTTTCTTACAGACCACTGTCCCTCTTGTAATCTAAATTGTCCTAACAGCACACAGCAATACCTATGCTCTCTCCCTGTCACCATTGTGGTTTAAATGTCTCTAAACACGTGCCAATAATCACATAAGCATAATCACATAAGCGCATCCAATCCGCATCAATCGCTCAATGTCACAGAAAAGAACCCTTAACAAATATAATTGTCACTGAAGAGGGATTGACACAATTGCCATTCTAAATCTATTTATGTCTCAATTGTTTGTGATATTATTGCTGTTTGGAGCCAAATCCTAGCCAATGTTAGGAGTAATTATGATTTAGCCTTTTTATCAGGGCCATGGTTTGCCTGCCTCAGATTGACATGTCTCTGCCCCATGCAGGGGGGTAATTGTAAAAAATTAATTTTTTATTTTCTTGCTGGGGAACGTAACAGTACACTAAAATCATAATTTTACAGAATATCGCCAAAACGTTAGGAGTTCCTCTCTAACTGCTGTCTGTTATGTATATGGCTATGGGGAGGCAGAGTAAACGTGTAATTTCGTACTGGAACAACAGGCTTTGAAGCCGCATTAGGCCTACTGGTGGTGGGAACTTCTATATGCTTGAGCTACACCAGTTCTCTATTCTACAAAGTTTAGAATCAATAAAATTCCATTGAGAGAATATCCCATAACAGAACGAAAATACAGTGTTGGATAATAGGTTATAAAAAAACATCCGTTGTAATGAAAGGAACTCGCCCTCAGATCAACTATAGTTCTCGATCTGGGACCTAGACCCCAGGCCCTCTTCAGAACAAAATAAACTTACCAATTGAAAGTGCTGAAGTAAATGTCAAATATTTCTCAAACCTTTTCTCTCCGTTGGGCAAGTTCCCAAGAATGCGTAATTACGCGCAATAATACAATATATAATAATATAATATTTGGCATGTAAGATAATCTTGAGTGTAAACATTGATATGGGTATATTCATATTGTAATGCATTTAAATATACTGTGACTACCTTTGGTCTAAAGTTGAATTTTTAACGAGATGTAAACTCTCATTGCACTTTAAACCTATAATGTTTTATTTTGTAGGCTAAACACGTTCCTTTCTATCTTTTCAACATGCTTTTTTTGCAAAACAAAAGTCTGTTAAATAAGCAGTAAATGCAAATAGACTTGACATGAATATGATTAATACTTTAAGTGAGCTTGTTGATTACCATCTGATGTTGAATGGTTTTGAACTTTTTATTAAAACGTATATATTTCATAATATATTAAATTCGGCTACATCAGACCCGCAAACATTTTCCATAGCCTAAAAAAGTTTTACGTTTTTATATCTTGGCTTGGACCTATAGCAATGCACAAGACTGTCCATATTATATACCCAAAGCATGGTCAAAATATCTATTTTACTTACTTTTGCAGACGGGGATCGCTAAGATGAGGAGAACAAGGAGGGTGAGGCTCGTGCTGCTGAGCGGGTTCATTGCGCTGGTGCTGAGGCTGTTCATGTAGCTGCCGCTCTGAGAGACTCTGCTTTGGCACTGAGAGGTCTTCATCATTACTTCTCTATAGTTGCTCTTGGTGCTCTTGGCTTATGTTCTTGCTGATCTGTGATTTTTAATCTTTCACCAGAACAATTTTAAGTCACGAGGTCGCCCCCGGCTCTACATCAATGACACTACACTGCGTCATTAATTCCACGCGTGCATACTAGGGCCTATCTAATTGATGATTAAGGCTAGGAGGAAACGTGATGTTATAACAACATAAATAACATTCTGCCTGAACAAATAAACTAATGATATATAAAACAGCATATGTTTGACAAAATATCAGAAATTATTATTAGTTTTACAGTTATTTTAAGGTATAGCCTAAATCCAGGCCTTTTTAACACCAAACCGTCAATATATTGAACTAGATATTGTAGCTTAATGAACTTATATCCTCATCAGTCAATCAAATGGGTTCAGACTTGACAAGAAAGTGACAAGTAGTAATGAAAACACGAAATTATAGGACAAAACGTTACTATTTAAGACCGTGGGAATTGAACAGTAGGCTATTCTGACGTACTGTTAAGATAAATATTCAGCTTATAGATTTAAAAAAAAAACGGCTTAAAGTTAGACAATTTGCTAATGGTTTATTGGAATTCATCAACTCTATTGGAGAAGAGAAAAAGTGTATTTCCTGTATGTGGAAGATACTCCAGTGAGGGTCGACAACTTTCAGCACGTCACAGGCGTGGACAGCGATCGATCCGGAAAGGGTGTTATGGAGGCGCGGAAATGGCATAATCAGGCGAGTGCCTTCATGTCAGGGGGTCGTACGAAACACCACGACTGCCTGTTATGTGACTGCTGTTTTTCCACCCACTCATATAAGAAATGGATGGGCCATTTTACAGTCTTTGGAACAATGTAGTCTGGAATAGCAGGTTTGGGTCCCCCAGCCTGCAGAGTGGGTCAGCGAATCTGACTTTACCCAAAAATAGAAAAATAAAGAAAAAAGAAGGCGGGCAGAAGAATATCAAACTTGATGTGGATGAACTAATACACATTACCTCTCACGCACCACCACCAAAGGGTCACCAGGACAGAGCCATGTATTGTAGCCTAGTGTAAATTAGTTTAATGTTAGAGGTTATGGTTGACCTGTGTAAGACAACGTTATACAAACAAAAGTCGTATGAGAGCCTTATGACATAAACATACTTAATGTATTGTATAGCAACAAAGCACATTGTAATTTCCAATTCCATTCCTTCATACCAATCTCAGGTTGACATTGTCATCTGAGACTTTGTAATTTGCTTAGAAATTATTTAAACATTGTGTCCAGAGCAAGTGTAATTTCTCAGCGTCACAACTGTTGTGTAGCCTAATGTTTCAGAAGAAAAATACTGTTGTACAGTAAACCCATTGGAAAGGTTAAACATCTATTAAACTTCACTATGTATCAAAGTTTTACATATCAAATTAACACAATCACAGATTGGTTCAGCAACCACACAGATGCTGACCCAGTCAACCATTTTATTCAACCCATCAGTTCTATCAGTTTTCATCTTCTCAAATAGACAATTTAAGCAGCAATAGTGTGACCGCAGTTCTCTCAAAGCTAGCCTTTTCTCAGTACGTTCACACAATTGGACTATATTCTTCAATTGATATCAATGAAACTGTAATCAAGTTTGCCATTACTATCTGTACTAAATGTCCAAAGGTCCATCATGTCAACATCAGTTAACCCATATTCTATGCCTGCTGTGATGAATATGGAATAGTATATTGCACTATTAAAATGAAGTACTTTGTAACACTAAATCTAGTGGCAACTGAGCTGCCATCACCTTAAAGGAGGCGTAACCTTAACTTGGCTGGAGTATTGACACATGGTTGTGAGGATATTGGGACAGATTTAAGGTGTACTGAAACATTCATCCTGAGGTGTTCTGAAACATGACATGGTGTGTTAGTACACCACATAATCAAGAGTTGTGCAACACCTTGCCAGAGACTGGGAGCACTAACCCGGAAAAGGTTGGAAAGGTGTTTTGAGTCCTGTGTAGTGCAGAGTTAGATCCCTTCACTTTTGGAGTCATTTCCTCTCTCTAAAGCTCCTGAACACTATGATGGTGTGTCCTCTCTCTAAAGCTCCTGAACACTATGATGGTGTTTCCTCTCTCTAAAGCTCCTGAACACTATGATGGTGTTTCTTCTCTCTAAAGCTCCTGAACACTATGATGGTGTTTCCTCTCTCTAAAGCTCCTGAACACTATGATGGTGTTTCCTTCTCTAAAACTCCTGAACACTATGGTGGTGTTTCCTCTCTCTAAAGCTCCTGAACACTATGATGGTGTTTCCTCTCTCTAAAGCTCCTGAACACTATGATGGTGTTTCCTATTTCTAAAGCTCCTGAACACTATGATGGTGTTTCCTTCTCTAAAACTCCTGAACACTATGATGTTGTTTCCTCTCTCTAAAGCTCCTGAACACTATGATGGTATTTCCTCTCTCTAAAGCTCCTGAACACTATGATGGTGTTTCCTCTCTCTAAAGCTCCTGAACACTATGATGGTATTTCCTCTCTCTAAAACTCCTGAACACTATGATGGTATTTCCTCTCTCTAAAGCTCCTGAACACTATGATGGTGTTTCCTCTCTCTAAAGCTCCTGAACACTATGATGGTGTTTCCTCTTTCTACAGTTCCTGAACACTATGATGTGTTTCCTCTCTCTCTACCTCTCTCAAAGAGTGCAGTGTATAAAATCATAAAATCTGCCGTCTCAGCCACTGCCTGTCACCAAGGAAGTACCCCAAGGCTCAATCCTAGGCCTCACGCTCTTCTCAATATACATCAACAACATAGCTCAGGCAGCAGGAAGATGATGATGATACAGTCTTATACTCAGCTGGCCCCTTCCCATATTTTGTGTTAAATGCTCTACAACAAAGCTTTCTTAGTGTCGAACAAGCTTTCTCTACCCTTAACCTTGTTCTGAATAGCTCCAAAACAAAGGTCATGTAGTTTGGTAAGAAGAATGCCCCTCTCCCCACAGGTGTGATTACTACCTCTGAGGGTTTAGAGCTTGAGGTAGTCACCTCATACAAGTACTTGGGAGTATGGCTAGATTGTACACAGTCCTTCTCTCAGCACACATCAAAGCTGCAGGCTAAAGTTAAATCTAGACTTGGTTTCCTCTATTGTAATCACTCCTCTTTCACCCCAGCTGCCAAACTAACCCTGATTCAGATGACCATCCTACCCATGCTAGATTACGTACAGTGGGGAGAACAAGTATTTGATACACTGCCGATTTTGCAGGTTTTCCCACTTACAAAGCATGTAGAAGTCTGTAATTTGTATCATAGGTACTCTTCAACTGTGAGTGACGGAATCTAAAACAAAAATCCAGAAAATCACATTGTATGATTTTTAAGTAATTAATTTGCATTTTATTGCATGACATAAGTATTTGATACATCAGAAAAACAGAACTTAATATTTGGTACAGAAACCTTTGTTTGCAATTACAGAGATCATACGTTTCCTGTAGTTCTTGACCAGGTTTTCACACACTGCAGCAGGGATTTTGGCCCACTCCTCCATACAGATCCTTCAGGTTTCGGGGCTGTCGCTGGGCAATACGGACTTTCAGCTCCCTCCAAAGATTTTCAATTGGGTTCAGGTCTGGAGACTGGCTAGGCCACTCCAGGACCTTGAGATGCTTCTTACGGAGCCACTCCTTAGTTGCCCTGGCTGTGTGTTTCGGGTCGTTGTCATGCTGGAAGACCCAGCCACGACCCATCTTCAATGCTCTTACTGAGGGAAGGAGGTTGTTGGCCAAGATCTCGCGATACATGGCCCCATCCATCCTCCCCTCAATACGGTGTAGTCGTCCTATCCCCTTTGCAGTAAAGCATCCCCAAAGAATGATGTTTCCACCTCCATGCTTCACGGTTGGGATGGTGTTCTTGGGGTTGTACTCATCCTTCTTCTTCCTCCAAACACGGCGAGTGGAGTTTAGACCAAAAAGCTCTATTTTGTCTCATCAGACCACATGACCTTCTCCCATTCCTCCTCTGGATCATCCAGATGGTCATTGGCAAACTTCAGACGGGCCTGGACATGCGCTGGCTTGAGCAAGGGGACCTTGCGTGCGCTGCAGGATTTTAATCCATGACGGCGTAGTGTGTTACTAATGGTTTTCTTTGAGACTGTGGTCCCAGCTCTCTTCAGGTCATTGACCAGGTCCTGCCGTGTAGGTCTGGGCTGATCCCTCACCTTCCTCATGATCATTGATGCCCCATGAGGTGAGATCTTGCATGGTGCCCCAGACCGAGGGAGATTGACCGTCATCTTGAACTTCTTCCATTTTCTAATAATTGCGCCAACAGTTGTTGCCTTCTCACCAAGCTGCTTGCCTATTGTCCTGTAGCCCATCCCAGCCTTGTGCAGGTCTACAATTTTATCCCTGATGTCCTTACACAGCTCTCTGGTCTTGGCCATTGTGGAGAGGTTGGAGTCTGTTTGATTGAGTGTGTGGACAGGTGTCTTTTATACAGGTAATGAGTTCAAACAGGTGAAGTTAATACAGGTAATGAGTGGAGAACAGGAGGGCTTCTTAAAGAAAAACTAACAGGTCTGTGAGAGCCGGAATTCTTACTGGTTGGTAGGTGATCAAATACTTATGTCATGCAATAAAATGCAAATTAATTATTTAAAAATCATACAATGTGATTTTCTGGATTTTTGTTTTAGATTCCGTCTCTCACAGTTGAAGTGTACCTATGATAAAAATTACAGACTTCTACATGCTTTGTAAGTGGGAAAATCTGCAAAATCGGCAGTGTATCAAATACTTGTTCTCCCCACTGTATACATCATTTATCGATTGGCAGGAAGGGTGTTCTTGAGCGGCTAGATGTTCTTTGCCATTCGGCCATCAGATTTGCCACCAATGCTCCTTATAGGACACATCACTGCACTCTATACTCCTCTGTAAACTGGTCATCTCTGTATACACGTTGCAAGACCCATTGGTTGATGCCCTCTTAGGCCTCACTCCCCCCCTATCTGAGATATCTATTGCAGCCCTCATCCTCCACATACAACACCCGTTCTGCCAGTCACATTCTGTTAAAGGTCCCCAAAGCACACACATCCCTGTGTCACTCGTCTTTTCAGTTCACTGCAGCTAGCGACTGGAACGAGCTGCAACAAACACTCAAACTGGACAGTTTTATCTCAATCTCTTCATTCAAAGACTCAATCATGGACACTCTTACTGACAGTTGTGGCTGCTTTGCGTGATGTATTGTCATCTCTACCTTCTTGCCCTTTGTGCTGTTGTCTGTGCCCAATAATGTTTGTACCATGTTTTGTGCTGCTACCATGTTGTGTTGCTACCATGTTGTTGTCATGTTACGTTGCTACCATGCTGTGTTGTCATGTGTTGCTGCCTTGCTATGTTGTTGTCTTAGGTATCTCTTTTGGTAGTGTTGTTTTGTCTCTCTTGTCGTGATGTGTGTTTGGTCCTATATTTATATTTTTTTTATTTATTTATTTTATTTTTTTAATCCCAGCCCCCGTTATTGTAAATAAGAATTTGTTCTTAACTGACCTGCCTAGTTAAATAAAGGTTAAATAAAATAAATAAATAAAACAAGTGTAGCTGTATGGATCTGGACAGAACTGCTACAGGCCATATGTTCCAAAAGCCGTATGGAAAACAATGATTATTGATGTTTCTAAATAGTAAAACACAGCGTCGGGATTGTAGTTCACATGAGTCAGTCGTGGGCAAAACTGATGGCTGAAAACTGTAGGGAGAAGGCAGAATGCTGCCTAGAGCTTTCAAGAGCTAGGCCAAAGCTAGAGCAGGCTAAAATGGCAGTGGCTATTTAGTGTAGCGTGTCAATTAAGAATTAGCATCAAGAAAACTGATCAATGAATCAAAATGGCTGTTTTACTTGGACTATTAGCATTAGCGGCCAATATGCTACACAAAACAAATGTTATTTTTTCCATTCAATTGGTGACACTTTCATGTGAATATTCTTAAATCCACATAAAAACAATATGCGCATTTTCCCACCAGAGATGTGTTTCCATCAAATCGACTTGTTACAGATAAAAGGCTGTGCATGATGACTAAGTACAAATAAAAATACATTTTGCGGTTAAATTCGCATGTACCAAATAAAAAATACAAGTTAAATGAGTTTCTATCTCACAAAAAATGTGTGTTATATAGAGAGTGTGCCCACTCTGTTATTGGCACATGCGCTGTAGCCAAGCATTGATGATTATGTCACCAGAATAAGACCCTCAATATTATATGTTAAGAATAAAATGTATGACATATTACGAATTCTAGCTAGGTGGCTAACTTTAGCCAGCTGGCTAGGGTTAATGTTAGGGGAAGAGTTAGCTAAAATAGTTAAGGTTAGAGTTAGGGGAAGTGTTGGCTAACATGCTAAGTAGTTGCAAAGTAGCTAAAAAATAGTAAGTGGTTGAAAAGTTTATAATTAGCTACAATGCAAAAGTTGTCAGTGATGAGATTCGAACTTGCAACCTTTGAGTGGCTAGACGTTTGCGTTATATGCCCACCAATCCACCCTGACCAACCACACTATGCTAGAGGTTTGTGTAATATGCCCACCAATCCACCCTGACCAACCACACTATGCTAGAGGTGTGTGTAATATGCCCACCAATCCAACCCACTTTCATGTTCGTCTTAAGTAAACATCTGTCTTGTAACCATACCAAACAAGAAATATGATAAAAAACATACTAATTTGAGAGTTTCATGATTTATCTTTAATATGTTACGTCTAGTCTATAAGACCAGGCTGTTTTCATTTACACATACTTTCTTGTACTGCTTTGGAGAGTTTCCTCTGGGCGTTTGGTGTGCTTTCACCTGTTTGAGTTTGTGAAGGACCCAAATCCTGGAGAGGCACCCACAAACGTGCCTGTTTTTATATTTGACCATAGAGTTAGCTAGAGGGCACATCTCCCACAAATGCCCTCTCACCACCTCCATGCCTCAGACTGGGGGAATTCTGAACAGTACAGCAGCACCATGTTTGATGTTCACATTTTGCCTTTAATCTAAACATTTGTCTTCTGATATGAAGTTGTGAAAAAATGAAGGTGGAATTTCACACAAACAACTTTTTCTCTAAGCCCTATTCAGACTTGAGGTAAGTTGATTTAACGTGGACTTTATGTCCATGTTAAGTCTACTTATCTCAAGTCTGCATCGGGCCCCATGTACTCAGTGTAACAAGGGTGGTTCAGCAAAATAGCTTAGACCTTAAGACTGACTGAGAGGACAAAGGCATTGTTTTGACAAGCAGGAGACTTTGGTTCACATCCACCTTCTCACATACATACCAGTGATGAAGGCTCACTTTATACATGTTACCGCTGCTATAACTTACATAGTCATAAATATTTGTAGGCTATAATTAGTGTCTACCCTAGGAAAAACGTTCAATTCCCAGTGTCTTCCTTAAAATGTTAATCAAAATATTGACAGAAAACTTTTTTTCATGGTTTTACTACACAATGATGGTGTTTTGAGTCTTTCTATTTTAACAGTTTACTAGCTACTGGAAACACTTTTGCATAGTGATTTAATCTTTCATTTGTGTCGGATGCCTCAGGAAATCGTTAGGGACAAATGTGCCCCACCATGCCTATTTTCATAAGAGGCATTACAGTAGTATGATCTCTTCTGGATGTTGGGGTCACAGCAGGCTAGGGAAACCTAATGCATAAGCATGCCACATGTAAAGCTAAACCACAACTCACCAATGCTATCCACAATAACTCTATTTCATAAACATCTCAGGTGACTAATACAAAAATGCATTGGATGATTCTCTAACCTTTGTGTGTGTGTGTCTGTGTGTGTTCACTGTTTAACTCCAGTTATACAGTAACTGATGCACATGTGGGAACAATATTTGATACACACAATATGTTCAGCGCCATGGGGAAATACACCTCAAATATCAAATGAATGAATAAATATGAGAATATCCCTTACAAGAGGGTTA
This sequence comes from Thymallus thymallus, assembly GCA_023634145.1. Taxonomy (NCBI): domain Eukaryota; kingdom Metazoa; phylum Chordata; class Actinopteri; order Salmoniformes; family Salmonidae; genus Thymallus; species Thymallus thymallus. The sequence continues at coordinate 17,032,366 of CM042393.1, forward strand.
TTGCTTGAGCTGTAATTGGTCACATTGATGATTTAGTTGTTTAAAGGGAATACAGATTTGCATTTATAACTGAAGAGGAAGAGGATGGAGATATTGAGGAAGTAGAATAAGAGGTAGTTACAGGAAATCAAGGAGAAATATGATAAGGATTTATTTTATTTTTTTCAACCAGTGACTCTTGAAGAATATACACCTTCCCCATTGGCATCTAGAAGCACTCAAAACAAAATATAATTCTGCAATCATTCAGCACTCAAGCCCAGAAGTCAAAATTATAGAATGTGAATCAAAATGATAGCAATGGCCCACCTGAGTGTATTACACTGTAACACATTGGATGTGCCATTAGATTACTAGAGCATCCATCCAAAAACATTTATCCTCTTTTTGGGTCTAGCTGTTCCATTATCTTTTGCTGTATTAACCTGAGACCGGCCCTTAGCTCAGAGGCGTGGGAGAGGAGTGCAGTAATGAACCAGTACTATTTCCTGTCAGTGCTTACACTTGACATCCACACCCTTCTGCACTTCCTACGCTAATCTGTAACTGTCTCTCTCTAACTCACACTCCCTCCTCCTTGCTTGATTACTGTGAGATGGGTCCATCCGTGGAGGTCATTGTGATTATAATTTTCCTGATTAGTATTACTACCAAATAGCAGCTCAGGAAATGCGAAACATGATGGCTGAAGACAGTACGAGCCATCAAAACCTTGCTTCCTCTGTCCTTGTTTCCTCCAATTCCTCACCTCCCTTTCAAAGCTAATTGGAGAAGGAGTTCCGGAGGAGGAGCCTTTGATCCTCTTGCACAATGCGCTTTGAGAGGAGGTGAGGAATTGGAGGGAACAAGTATGGAGGAAGCAAGGATTTGACAACTAGATGCAGCTTTTGTGACTCATTAGTACTCAGGGAGATCTCACTTCTCAAGAGTCTTAACTACATTCCCCAATAAACATACAGTACCACTCAGCGGCACAAATTGGGTACGATGAGCATAGCCTTCTTTACACTGTATGTTGTTTTGATATGTACAGTTTTTGCTTCCTTCCAAACCTGACTACTAAAACGTCCTGTTCTTCTCTGAAACAGATGCCTTTGGCTAAAATGTGGTGAAATGTCACAACCTTTTGAGAGTTCTAGATCATGCTGCAGTCTGAGTTTGGAGATGGGTAGGAGGTCTAGATTGGCAATTACATGCCTAGCTCTAATTGGCTTGTTTGAGACGGGATCCAGAGGTATTGTGGGAAGGTTACTGTCTCTGTGACGTATCACTGGAGTAATTAGATTTAGCCATGCTCACCTCAACTTCTCTGAGCATAGCACTCTTTACCTCAGTACTGTAGAGCACATAGAGAAAGTGGCATGAAGTGAATCAAGATATTTACTATCCAGACATGTTGCTTATATAAGCATAGCCTACATCAGGGGATATTCAATCCAAAGAAAAAATGTCCTCTTACTCAGTTTATCTTTTCATTTATTTAGGATGACTCAGGATGAAGATTTTTCCATTATCAAATCATTTCCCCTGCCCTATTGTTTACAAATGGCACAACATAATCACCCACAGACAGGTCTTGTCTTCCTATAAAGAACAATTATTTAACCTTATCAATATGGCAAGACACTGACAATATTGAATTTCTTGGGGAAATCAAATCCTCTGTTTTTCCATCTTTAGTGAGCTGTGGAAAATCCCCTCCTTTGGAAGCAGTAAATACTGATGTGCAACAAAGATAATTTAGCGCTGATTGTCTCTCTGAGAGGAGAAGGCTGTTATCAAGATCCATTTGTCTGGTGAGGAATCTCAATAGAACGAAGTGAAAACCAGTTGATACTATCATAGAATATGACTAAATATTGTCACTATAATATGATATCAACACTAGTTCATGCCATAGAAATAAAATCACTCATTCCAGTTCTGTGGTTAATTCTTTACCTACTGGTCTCAATGTCCTAGTTAATCCTACTAACAAGAAGGTCTAATATACCCAAAATATTATTTTAGGTCTAAGGTAATTCGTGACTCCATGATAGAGAACACTATGGGCTTGAAATCATTGTTAATGGTCAGACTAATATCCTTTATCTTGGTCTCACTTTACATAATGGGTCATTATAGAGTAATTACATTATTATAATAATTGTCAACAGACCAGCAAAAGTAGCATGCATGTTTTTCAACCCTCAGTCAAGTCAAAAACTGACCACACAAATTCTGAAGCTGAAGCTACAGCTAATTCTGAAGCTACAACATTGAACAGAGGGTTTTGGACCACAAACAAACACTTACAGAACATTTAGTTTGAGAAGCAGCAGTTTCTATATAAATGAGGAGAGGAGTTAAAAGTCCTCTATTATATCTGCCAGAGCACACTCCAGAGTGTGGAGTGGAGATTAATATAATCAACAAAATCTTAAATCACCAGCTAAGGCCACAGGCACCAATGGTAATTACACTTGCTTTCATATTTTGTGAGTGTAATTATTTCATAATCAGATTTGATGCTCTACTAATTGCTTATCATCATCTTTTTGTATTCATTTAAAAAATGTCACACCCACCCTCCCCACCACCACCACCTCAAACTGGCTCTGCTTTGTACCATGTCTCTAAATCAATAAATAACAATTATTATTATTTTATTTGTATTTCCTTTACAGACTAGCATACACAAACCATAACTTCCTTGTGCAAAATGCCGAGTTACATGGTTAAATATAACACAATCTCACACACCACCTATTGTCACAGCCGTTGAGCTCTACTCACGCAGGACCTCTATATCAGGTGGTGTGAGAGGAAGGCCCGGAAAATCGTTAAAGACTCCAGCCACCCAAGCCATAGACTGTTCTCTCTGCTTACACACTGCAAGCGGTACCGATGCATCAAGTATGACACCAACAGGCTCCTGAACATCTTCTATCCCCAAGCCATAATACTGCTAAATAGCCAACTAAATAGCTAGCAAAATGGCTACACAGACTATCTCAGTTGATCCATGTATTTTATTTTATTAAAATGTTTGCACTGTCTCTATGCACACTCACAGGGCCCTGCACACTCACGCACACTGACACTCCAAAACACACACACAAACACTCTCTCCATCATTTGCTCACACACACATAATATGCACATACATTTATACTGACTCTACACACACGCACAAACACTCACATACAATCATCATATACGCTGCTACTACTATGTTTATCATATATCCTAATGCCTAGTCACCTTACTCCTATACAGTACATATCTACCTCTATCACTCCAGTATCCCTGCACATTGTAAATATGTTACTAGAAATTACTGACCCTGTACATAAAAAAATATATAACAAAAATATAAACACAACATGCAACAATTTCAATGATTTTAGGTACAATTCATATAAGGAAATCAGTCAATTGAAATACATTTATTAGGCCCTAATCTTTGGATTTCACATGACTGGGCAGGGGCGCAGCCATTGGTGGGCCCACCCACTTGGGAGCCAGGCCCACCCACTGGGGAGCCAGGTGCAGCCAATCAGTTTTCCCCCACAAAAGGGCTTTCTTACAGACAGAAATACTCCTCAGTTTTATCAGCTGTCTGGGTGGCTGGTCTCAGACGATCCCGCAGGGGAAGAAGCCGGATGTGGAGGTCCTGGGATGGTGTGGTTACACATGCTCTGTGGTTGTGAGGCCATTCGGACATACTGCCAAATTCTCTAAAACGACGTTGGAGGTGGCTTATGGTAGAGAAATTAACATTTCATTCTCTGGCACAGCTCTGGTGGACATTCCTGCAGGCAGAATACCAATTGCACGCTCCCTCAAAACTTGAGACATCTGTGGCATAGTGTGGCGTGACAAAACTGCACATTTCAGAGTTGCCTTTTATTGTCCCCAGCACAAGGTTCACCTGTGTAATTATCATGCTGTTTAATCAGCTTCTTGATATGCCACACCTGTCAGGTGGATGGATTATCTAGGCAAAGGAGAAATGCTCACTAACAGGGATGTAAACAAATTTGTGAACACAATTTGAGAGAAATAAGCTTTTTATACGTATGGAACATTTCTGGGATCTTTTATTTCAGCTTATTGAACATGGGAACAACACTTTATATGTTGTGTTTATATTTTTGTTCAGAATAGTATGCTTACTTACTTTCTCGTTTTCTTCTTATTTCTTATTTTTATATTATTTTATTACATTGTTATTGATTACTGCATGGTTGGGTTTAGAGCTTGCAAGAAAGGCATTTCACTGTTCTTGTGCATGTGATATTAAAACTTAACTTGAAACTTGAGACTACTGCTAGTAAAATTGCCACAGCTTTTGAGCACATTGTACTTCAGTTGGGAAGACCCCCAGTATGTTTTTGTTTAAGTGCAATTTGCTAATGACGACGAGGACTATCCACTTATGATGAGGCTACAAAGTTGGGTATGCAGTCAACAAACCAGTTCCCTGTTGAGATTGAGTGAGCCCTGATGAGCCCTGTCCATGAGTGCTTGGACATAGAGCTCAGTATTACAGGGGCAGAAGATGAAACCACTCTGCCACACTGGTTTAGATGACATGTGGAGAGAGAGGTCACAACAACAACACAGCAGTAATACACACTTCAACGGTGCAGGGGATACCAACACAAGGTCAATAATATTGGAGGACCCTTGAAAGAAAATAGGGTGCAGGATACGCATACACTTCCTACACAGAAAATACATGTTTTCGACAACTTTCACATACCAAATGAATATTTTGCTGGTCGCCTTGAACAATTGTATTTGCTCTTCTTTTAGGTTTGCAGTATAGTAGCCGAGAGTATTTTTTAAATTATAATCATTAAGATCATTTGGTTAACTACCCTCTATATTATTCCTGGCAATAGAACAAGACATGGATGAAACACAGAAATGACTCACACAAAATGTTGACCTGATAGCAACTTATCATAAAATGCTTATTTAGAGACCTTTCTGATCCTTAATCGAAGATAGAAAGGCTGTCAATGCTTCCATCACAAGCGTGAATGTTAATGTAGACACAGATGCCATCAGTCTCCCTCAACGCTGCAGGTCCGGTGTGAAAAGCCCCTTTGTTTGCAGGTCACGTGCTTGTTGTTTGCCGTGCACGTCGTAGTAGACTACACTCCTGTCAGGTTCATTTACAATAGACACCTCTTGCTCCCAGAGGCGTGGTGGTCTAGCCCACAAGATGGGAAAAGTGGAGTGACCGGGCAGGTTTTAACACGTCCTAAGTTGCGTTCACACTTTGCCAAAGGGCTAGCTGGTCATATGCAGTGATTGCAATCAAAGCCACCTGAGGTTATTGTTTTTGTGCCAACACTTCTATATACAGAAAGTCTACGTGGGCACTAACATCTTCCTTTGACATTCTCAAAATATATAAATATGTGGACAGTGAGATCAAGCACCGAAATAGCAGGACCAGAGTGTGAATCACGATCACAGTCAAGCAGAGCTTGTGGCATAAAATAAATGTGTGTTGGTAAAAGCTAATGGCTGTGTATGTGTGTGGGCTGTCAGAACCACAGGATACACATTAAACATGTTGGGCTAAAACAGGCTCCTTTTCCTCGAATGCACTTAACCAAACACACGCGTCAGCATGCCACATTGAACTAGTCAGGACTATTGTGAGAGGTTTTCGGGGAGAAGTCAATGTAAAGTGTCACCACCAAATTATTTAATTCCACAACGCTATATATCCATTTTCTGAAATGTTATTCAATTTTAATATGATTGTTTAAAGAACTTATGAAAGAGATTGGTGTGTTTTGTCACCATCAATGACAGACATGTATTTGTTTGAAATCTATCACTTGATTATTTCATTTCAGAGAGACAAAGAATCATGTTTTGTTACAAAGAGCTATATATCCGCATCACTCTCAGATGCGTAGTACTGCTAGGTTTTACATAGTCTTACACAGTTTTACACAGTCAAATGTAACAAACACATTTTTTTTTATGAAGAACTGTACAAATTATGTATTAATGGCATCAATATAATATATATTGTTTTAATTAATCAACACAGTAATATAAGATCTGTATCTAAAATATTTAAATGTTAGTCATTTAGCAGATTCTCTTATCCAGAGCGACTTATAGCTAGGTGAGACAACCCCGTATCACCGTCAAATAAACAGGATACGAACATTCCATTCCAGCTAAACAATGGACATATAACATTTTGCAACAAAACCCGTTCTAAATCTATGAATTAAAAATCTAGAACACTAATATTTTACACACACATTAAGGTACCCATAAGTAATCATTTCTGATGAAAAAACACAATTGTGAAAAATTATTGGATATAGCGTTTTGGACAGGGGTTTTCAAACTATTCTTGCACAGGAACCCCCACCCAGGCAAACCAGCGACCCAGAGACACCCATCATATGTTAGCAAAACAAATGTGAACGTCTTGTCTTATATTCATGTGAATGATAATCAAAGTAATCAATATTTAAAAAATAATATATTTGGTAGACAGTTTCATTATTTTGTCCTCCCCAAAGTTCATTGGAAGAGGAAGTGTAAACTGTAACCTAGTGTCAGGCTCTGGCCATAGAGAAGCCTATTGCTTCTCTATAATTCTATGGTCAGAGTCTGGCAGTTCTATATGTTCTATGTCTGTGTGGTGTTGTGTGTGGGATCCCTAATTAGAGGCAGCTACTATGCATTGTCTCTAATTAGGGATCCTACTTATGTGTGTATGTCCCACTCCCTAGGCGTGGTTCATTGTCCGATCATGTAAGTGCATTTACTTTTGTTATATCGTGTTATTGTGTATATGGTCATGTCAAGTCAAGTCTAGCTTGTTTAATAAATATCGATGTCGAACATCCACTGCGCTGCGCCTTGGTCCATCCATACACCCGAGTGTGACAGAATGAACCAACATAAGACCAAGCAGCGCAATTCGGGAGAGAAGGAGAGAAAGAGAGGACAGCGTCGTAATCGGGAGGAAGAAGATCGCCCACCACTTCTTCCTCCTACGGTCGAAAATAGAGAGACACCCGAGGGATTCCAGTCGACCATGGGAGGAACAAGCGAGGTGGTGGAGAGCCTGGGTTGCTCTTCCCCCTGAGATGAGTCGGGACCCGCTCTTGGAGAGAATCAAGGCGGAGAAGGATTCCAGTCGTCGATTGGCTCTCGTGACAGAGCTGATGTCTACGGGAGAGAGAGGCAGGAGAACGTCATTGTATTGACGCAGGTAGTAATGGAGCCCGTAGGCAACCCCAAGAACATTTCGGGGGGGGTGGTCTGGCAACAAGGAAGCGCCAGTATCACTCCCCATGTGGACTAGGGTGAAGCCGAGGTACAAATGGGGGGCGCAGAGTAAAAAGGAATATTTGGATAAATATTTTGGAGAAGTTCTGGAAGAAATTAGGGAGATAGCGGAGGAGGTTGAAAGGGAAATGTCGGAATGGATCGGTCCGGTCGCCTACTCCACTCCTGTGAAAGCAGTCCACTGCACCGGTGCCCAGTCCGGGTCCGGCCGTCTGCTCCACTCAAGTGCCAGAACAGTCCACTCCACCGGTGCCCGGTCCGGCCGTCTGCTCCACTCCAGTGCCAGAGCAGTCCACTCCACTGGTGCCCAGTACGGGTCCGGCCGTCTGCTACACTCCAGTGCCAGAGCAGTCCGCTCCACCGGTACCCAGTCCGGTTCCGGCCGTCTGCTACACTCCAATGCCAGAGCAGTCCGCTCCGCCGGCTCCACGCACCAGGCCTCCTGTACGTCTCTCCAGTCCGGTAAGCCCAGTACCGGCTCCCTGCACTCCCCCTGAAGTGCGTGTCACCAGTCCTGTGCCGGCTCCACGCACCAGGCCTCCTGTACGTCTCTCCAGTCCGGTAAGCCCAGTACTGGCTCCCCGCACTTGCCCTGAAGTGCGTGTCACCAGTCCGGTGCCATCTGTGCCGGCTCCACGCACCAGGCCGCCTGTGCGCCTCTTCAGTCCGGTAAGCCCAGTACCGGCTCCCCGCACTCGCCCTGAAGTGCGTGTCACCAGTCCGGTGCCATCTGTGCCTGCTCCACGCATCAGGCCTTCAGTGCGTCTCTCCAGTCCGGTATGTCCAGTGCCGGCTCCCCGCACTCGCCCTGAAGTGCGTGTCACCAGTCCGGTGCCACCTGTGCCGGCTCCACGCACCAGGCCTCCAGTGTGCCTCCCCAGTCCGGTACGTCCCGTGCCGGCTCCCCGCACCCGACCTCCAGTGCGTGCGCCCAGTCAGGTGCCTCCAGTACCGGCTCTACGCACCCGACCTCCGGTGCGCCTCTCCAGTCCGGTACGTCCCGTGATGGTCCACAGCCGGGAGCCTCCCGTGATGGTCCACAGCCCGGAGCCTCCCGTGATGGTCCACAGCCCGGAGCCTCCCGTGATGGTCCAAAGGCCGGAGTCGCCTGCCACATCGGTTATCTGCCCCGCTCCATGGCCTGAGTCCCCTAACCCACTGAGGTCCATTCCAGGACCAGTTGTCCGCCACGCTCCATGGCCGGAGTCCCCTGCCACACCGGTGCCCAGTCCTGGCCCGGTCATCAGAGTAGAACTAGGGAGGAAGCTATCCACTTCGCCGGAACCGCCACCTGCGATGGTTATAGTTTTGTTGTTTTTTCCCTCCCCTCATGTAATTGTGTTGGGTTCTTGCGGCCGGGAGCCTATTGCTTCTCTATAATTCTATGGTCAGAGTCTGGCAGTTCTATGTGTGTGGGATCCCTAATTAGAGGCAGCTGCTAATTAGGGATCCTACTTATGTGTGTATGTCCCACTCCCTAGGCGTGGTTCATTGTCTGATCGTCCGTTCATGTAAGTGTATTTACTTTTGTTATTTTGTATATGTTCACATCAAGTCTAGCTTGTTTAATAAATATCGATGTCGAACATCCACTGCGCTGCGCCTTGGTCCATCTATACACCCGAGCGTGACACCTAGACTATTAGCTAGAAAGGTATATTGGCCGCATAGAGAAAATGTTTTTTTTTTTTTTTTTTTTTGGTGCAGTATCTGTGACCAACAGATGCATATCTGTATTCCCAGCATAGGATGTTGGTGACACCTTAATTGGGGAGAACAGGCTAGTGGTAATGGCTGGAGTGGAATTTGTGGAATGGTTTCAAATACATGCGTATTTGCTCCATTTGCTCCGTTCCAGCCATAATTATCAGCCGTCCTCCCCTCAGCAGCCTCAACTGATTCCCAGTCATTTGAAATCCATACATTAGGGCCTAATGAATTTATTTCAATTGACTGATTTCCTTATATGAACTGCAATCTTTGAAATTGTTGCATTTCTATTTTTGTTCAGTATAGCTCCAATGACTGTAATGTCCTCTATATTAAAGAGATAGTTAGAGATTTTGGAAGTGAAGCCTTTTATCTACTTCCCCTGAGTCAAATGAACTGGAACAGTTAGCTTGCTAATTGTACCTGTAAACTTCGTCATTGCGCTAGTTAGCATTGGCTCGTGAAACTACTTCTAACTTCCTTCATACTGGACGCAGAGACATAAAAATGGTGTCCACACTGGTATTTTGTTGTAGCTAGCGATATTCATAAAATAATTTTTACAAATCCCCATTTTTCTTTTTTCAGATTATATATTTGTCTATATCACGGACCCCTGCAGTATCTATGTGGACCCCTAGGGGGCCACAGACGCCCGTTTAAAAATACGCAATTACTGCTATGTCTTTGACCTTATATATGGAGATTAATTTGGACAATAAATTATTGTTTACCAGTATTTTATTTAATGTGTCACACTACTGTATAAACACTGCTCTTCTTCACTTCTCTTAAAACAAAATGTAATATCACACTAAACATTTATTTTCATATTAAAGCAATAACTGTTTTCAAAGTCTTGCTGTGGGATGTGAGAAGCTCAGTACATCTCAGTGCACTCCTATAATCAGACATCCAACGCTGCCAACTCAACAACCAGTTATCTCAAACAGCCATGCTTTGCCAGTAGTTTCCCATCATTCTAAATGCTCCAGGAGAGCCATGGGTACCCTTGGGCCCAAACCATGCCAGAGAGCTGAAAATGACTTAGTGAGAAAGACACAGGACACACAGGCACTAACAACTGCTGCTTAAAGTGTGGTTGTACCATTTACAACCCCTTACCCCAGAGTCTTGACCTCTTTCACGCACTTCTGAATTACTCACCTCATTGAATCGTCCTCAGTCCTCTGGGACTATAAGCTTGTTATCTCCTATTTCATACTAGTCTATGTATCTCTATTTAACCAAGCAAACAGACTTAAACATATCCTTCTGAATCAACATGTGAGAACTGCAAATAATTAGATCACAGTCGGGTGCTATAAGGACACACTTCTACAGCAAAGCTGTCATCAAGGCAAAGGGTGGATACTTTGAAGAATCTCAAATATAAAATATATTTTGATTTGTTTAACACTTTTTCGGTTACTACATGATTCCATATGTGTTGTTTCATAGTTTTTATGTCTTCACTATTATTCTACAATGTAGAAAATAGTAAAAATAAAGAAAAACGCTGAAAGGTGTATCCAAACTTTTTACTTGTATGTTTTGGTAACGACATGTTGAATTCATCTTTAAACCAATTACTGTGGAAGAGCAAAATGATACAAAATATATTTGTTTACTAAATTAACACATTAAACCACCTTGGTTATTGTGAATATTGATAATGGGAACCGATGATACAATGACAGAGACAAGACACAAATGTGTATTTGTAGAAACCAAAAAAACAACAATTGTGGAGCAGCAATCTCTTTGGACTGACTCGTTATATTACACTATCACTATTATCTGACCAACCCACACAATTGATTGAATCACGGGATGTCTCTGAAGGACATGTACAGTATGTGGATGGGTTTTACAGATCCTCTCAAAACTAAAGATGATGTATGGCACCCACTTTATTTGGTATTATGACGCTCATCTAGTGTATCCAGGGCACTGAGACAAAAAAAATGTTTTTGAGATATTTCAGTATTCTTATCCAGCTATTTGAAATTATAGATAATTAATAAGACAATTGTTACTATTAACAGTTGGCTACATGTGACATAAAACTGTGAGTAGGGAAACAGATGAATGTTGCCACCTGGTGTTCTTTGATTGAAATTGGGTCCTGGGGTGAGTCTCATCAGAGGTGTAGGCAGAGAGGAGAGAGCAATGTGTTGTGTCATGTCCACAGGGACTAGCTAGGCTGTAAAAGTGACAAGTGGTGTCCATTTGGTCCTGAAAAGGTAATTCTAACACTTTAATCAGAAATCAAACAAGCCAGCACCTTGTCCATTACATTTACCAAAATAGAGAGTCAGGAACAGTCACACTAGCACACAACCATACTCGGTAGACACATACATTTTGTGTTTTCACTGAGTGACATCAGGGCTACATGTTTGAGGTTGTGCCACTTTAATGTGATTCTTCACTAATCATTTGGAAAAGTAGACAATTCCCACTTATTTCCATAAATGAATTACAGTAGGCCTCAATTCTCAATTGCATCGCCTTGATGTCTGTTAACTACATAGGCCTGTGTGTTTAACCTACAGAAAACGTACAGCCTACACAAAAAAATAAAAAAATGTCTACATACTTAACATTTTGACATTCATTAAAAAACTAACTACGTTTCTTCATGAAGCTTTTCTATCGAACGCTGCCAGCACCCGCCCACCAGACTATCATCACTACTCTCGACGGGTCCGAATTAGAATACGTGGACACCTACAAATACCTAGGCATCTGGTTAGACTGTAAACTTAACTTCCAGACTCACATCAACCATCTCCAATCCAAAATTAAATCCAGAATTGGCTTCCTATTTCGCAACAAAGCCTCCTTCACTCATGCTGCCAAACATGCCCTTGTAAAACTGACTATCCTACCGATCCTTGATTTCGGCGATGTCATTTACAAACTAGCCTCCAACACTCTACTTAGCAAATTGGATGTAGTCTATCACAGTGCCATCCGTTTTGTCACCAAAGCCCCATCCACTACCCATCACTGCGACCTGTATGCTCTCGTTGGCTGGCCTTCATTATATATTCGTCGCCAAACCCACTGGCTCCAGGTCATCTATAAGTCTTTATTAGGTAAATCCCCGCCCTATCTCAGCTCAGTGGTCACTATAGCAACACCCACCCGTAGCATGCGCTCCAGCAGGTATATCTCACTGGTCACCCCCAAAGCCAACACCTCCTTTGGCCGCCATTCCTTCCAGTTCGCTGCTGCCAATGACTGGAACGAATTGCAAAAATCATTGAAGCTAGAGGTTCCTATCTCCCTCAATAACTTTAAGCATCAGCTGTCAAAGCTGCTTATCGATCACTGCACCTGTATATAGCCCTTCTGTAAATAGCCCACACTACTACCTCATCCCCTTATTTATTTTTGTTATTTTCACAAATCTTGCACTCCAGTATCTCTATTTGCACATCATAATTTGCACATCCTTCATTCCTGTGTTAATGATGATAATCTGTAATTTATTTCACCACTTTGGTCTATTTATTGTCCTACCTCCTAATCTTACTGCATTTTGCACTACATTTTGCACTCTGTATATAGATTTTCTATTGTGTTTTTGACTATGTTTTGTTTATTGTGTAACTCTGTGTTGTTTTTGTCGCACTTCTTTGCTTTGTCTTGGCCAGGTCGCAGTTGCAAATGAGAACTTGTTCTCAACTGACCTACCTGGTTAAATAAAGGTGAAATAAAAAAATAAAAAAAATGAATGATGGAAAAGTCGTCACCATGGACCAGACTGAAAGAGGCAGGTTGTGCTGTTTTAACTCGTCATCAGTAGTGCGTGACTGGTCCAGCCCACCCCGGAAACAGGAAACAGCAGGGCAGTGGCCGAAGAAGATTGTTTACCATTTTCCTTTCATAGCGATTAAAAAATAACAAATTTTAATGGAAATAAACAGTAATTAGTATCCCCTAGTGCATTACATTCTCCATTCACATCCCATTTGAGGTAAGTGTGTTCTGTGTAAGACAAGACACCAAGCAAGCCAGCTAACGTTAGCCTAGCAGTTAGCCAGCCTTTGCAGCTGTTCATTCATTTCTAGACAGCTAGCTATCTGGCTGAAGCACACTGTCCTCACTTTGCAGAACGACATATATAGCTAACATAATTGCACTTGTGTACAAAAGCTGTCTGGCCTCGCATCGTGATATGGTGCATGTTTAGTACCTAGACACGCCCAGAACCATGTTAACTAGCTTACTAGCTACAGTACATGCTAGCCAACCTTTGTTGCTTTACAATACTGTGATGTCAACAGTGCAGATGTTTTTGTTATTATTTATTTTAATAAGGTCAAAAAATGTTATGTTACAAATATTGAATATGGTACTTAGCTAGTTGTACTTGTAAATTATAGTGTCATAGGCTGTGCCCCACTGGGAGGAATACAATGGTGTGTGTTTTCCTGAATTATGTTTAGTTGCTTTAACATAAAGGTTATGATTGCAGTAATGGTGTGTTCAAGACAATTGTGAACTCAGGGAAAAAAACAGGTCAAATCATGACATCAGTGATCTTCAGGTCAGAAAGTCGGAACTCTAAAAAGAGGCCAGAGTTCCTGACTTGAACGCACTGAAGTCGGAAGTCTGAGATTTCCCAGTTCCCAGCTGTTTTGACAGCAGCATAAGTCTGATTTGTATTTTACAGGCACCACAATGACAGCCATCAAGCACGCCCTCCAGAGGGACATCTTTACGCCCAATGATGAGCGTCTCCTCAGCATTGTCAACGTCTGGAAGGCGGGGAAGAAGAAGAAGAACTGCTTCCTGTGTGCCACAGGTGGAGCATAACTGCCTTTAAAGTCTAACACAAATCAGCTAATTTCACCATTGCAGTGTGAAATAATGTACATATTCAAAACATGGAAACCACTGTTAGAGAATTAACATCAGAATCAGATGTCTCTGAACAGTGATTTCACTGAAAATACTAGTTATAAATGGATCCACAACTGTTTGGTATTTCTACCCCAGTCACCACAGAGAGGCCGGTGCAAGTGAGGGTGGTGAAGGTGAAGAAGTCAGACAAAGGTGATTTCTACAAGCGACAGATGGCCTGGGAACTGAGGGATCTGGCTGAAGTGGATGCAAAAGATGCCATCAAGGTCAGGGAAAGACCATACTTTTTTCTCATCTTCCTCTCACTGCCTGAATGTAATTTCTTATACCTTTGTATTTTTCTCCTCCTCCTCTTCCACTCTCTGTGGCCATTCTTCTTTTCCTTCCTTTCCTCCTTTGCTTTGTCCTCCCGCTAATTTGTTTGATATTCACATTTGCCATCTCTGCTGTTCTTGTCATTCAGGAGAACCCAGAGTTTGACCTCCATTTTGAGAAAGTGTATCGATGGGTGGCCAGCAGCACAGCTGAGAAGAATTCCTTCATCTCCTGCATCTGGAAGCTGAACCAGCGTTACCTGCGGAAGAAGGTGGAGTTTGTGAATGTCAGTTCCCAGCTGCTGGAAGGTATGACGGCTCTCTAACTATGGAGGAGGATCAAAAGCATGTGTGTTTTCTAGTGACCCTTGCTGTCCCCTGTGCCTTGCGTCTATGAGACTCTTCTTTCTTGCCTGTTACCAATCTCCTGAAGTCAACCTGAAGTGTCTATGTAACCTGTGAGTTGACCTTGGTGTGGCTTAACAAATCTTTATTCTTACTCTTCTCTCTTAAACTCTCACTGGCCAGAGCTTCCTAAAGCGGAAGGTTGGTAGCACTTCACTTATTTCCCCATTTCCTCTCCATTGTGATTTCACTGTGATGAATAACCATTCTCATAGTGGACTCACACATCTTTGAAAGCTGTTGCTATTGTTAGCCACCTTTGGCTATTGTGTGAGTGGCTGTTGAATGGGTGCTACTGTATGAAGAATAATTGTCTGTTCTGCTTTTTGTTTAGTTTGTTGTATTATATAGTGTATATGTGTGTGTTTTGATAATATATTTGTACAAATAGAAGGGTTGTTTGTTTGTTTGTGTTCATGTGTGTGTACTGTGCTGTATGTTCTGTGCACAATGTTAAACCATCCTCGTCCCTGGTTTAGAGTCAGTCCCCAGTGGTGAGAGCCAGAGTGTTGCCGGTGGCGACGAGGATGCCCTGGATGACTACCAGGAGCTAAATGCCCGTGAGGAGCAAGACATAGAGGGCATGATGGAGGTGTGTGAGTACGCCATCTCTAATGCTGAGGCCTTCGCTGAGAAACTCTCCAGGGAGCTACAGGTTCTGGATGGGGTGAGTAGACAGAGCCATGGAGCCTTGGGTCTTCTTGATACAGGGCTACAACATAGACTTGAGTTGCCTGACATACTGACTACACTGACCATTGTCCTATGGTTGATCTATGATTGAGCACATTAGTGTGGTTTGGCCATAGAGAATGATAGAGGCTTCTAGTGGCCAAAAGGCTGTTTTAGCATGGTCAGCGCCATTGAGGGTGTCCACCATGAGTCCACCATTTTAAAGTAGTCAACTGGGTGGGGATGATTCCTATTGGTTCTGGCCACTATGATGCCCATGCTGTCACAGACGCTAAAATGACACAGATATAAAGAGGAGTCCTCTAATTATCTCTATGGGTTTGGGTCATTGTGATTGGTTGAACAGTGTGGTTAAATTAATAACCTCCCATAATCCCCCCAATTCCAGGCCAACATCCAGTCCATCATGGCATCTGAGAAGCAGGTGAACATCCTGATGCAGCTGCTGGATGAGGCTCTGTCAGAGGTGGACACCATCGAGGGCAAGCTGAGCAGCTATGAGGAGATGCTGCAGAGTGTCAAGGAGCAGATGGACCAGATCTCCCAGAGCAACCGCCTCATCCAGATCAGCAACACCAACAACGGCAAGCTACTGGACGAGATCCAGTTCTTGGTGGTGAGGATGGAGTTGAGGAAGTGGTTCACGTTTCAATTGGTTTGGTTTAATGAGATGACGTTGAATGATGAATGCCTGTCCCTCAGAACTACATGGACCTGTCGAAGGGACACATCAGGGCCCTGCAGGAAGGAGACCTCTCCTCCTCCAAAGGCATTGAGGCCTGTATCAATGCCTCTGAGGCTCTACTGCAGTGCATGAACGTGGCACTCAGACCAGGTCATGAGAAAGTGATGGCTGTGAAGCAGCAGCAGCACCTGTTCACTGAGCTCAGAGATATCTTCGCCCGGCGCCTCACCAACCACCTCAACAACGTGTTCGTCCACCAGGTAAACCACACACCACGGTAACACTTTGCTAGTTCACAAAGTAATCTGAACATGGTCTCTCGACCTGAACAGCATTTATGACGAGATTTCTTGTTAGAGTATTTTAGTTTTTCCTCTTTTTGGCAGGCAGCTCTTTATGTCCTCCTCATCCACTACTTGGTTAAGCTCTGTCTCCTCTGATCCTGTCTTTTCCTGTCTCTGTCCTGTGTTCTTCCTGTACTGCTCTGGTCCTCATGTTCTTCACTCTGTGCTTCAGCCTCACTCTAAACCACCCCACTTTGATCTCTCTGCTCTCTGTCCCTGTACTTGTCAGTTCAACCACTTCAGTCACTTCAAAATGACCATCCCTCAGTTCTATAGGTCCTCCCGTATGTCGCTTCCAGTGAGTAGTACCCTCACAGCAACCCCCTTGACCCCTCCACTCTAAACTATGACCTTTCCTACTTATCTACACACCTGTGTTTTCTTGCGAAAACGCATTACTGACCGCATGGGTCGTGCTGCTCATGACTACATTGCTAACCCTCTTCTCTTTCATCTCAATTGGTCTAAAAGCCTCAGAAGTTCTTCAGACCATCCTCCTTCATTGAAGGGCTTGGTTCTTCTTGTACTAACTGTGTCAGAGTGCTGTGCTGTGCTGGGGTGCCATGTTATTATACCTCTGCCTGTCTGCTCTGCCTGCATGCTTGGTTGCAGCACCAGTAGCAAGTAAATAGACTGAGAATGGTAGAATATGAGGAAACCCACTTATATGGGGATTTTTGCAGCAAATTAATGATTGTCAATTAAGTTATTTGATTTTGAATGCTAAGGTCTGGAGTATATGAGTATATGAAATGGTTAATATTCTACTAACACCAGTTTTAATGGTGTATTAGACCAAACATATGTCCCCAATCTCCATGAATGCAAGGAATGTCACTAAAGGGACCAAGAGGGTAAAAGTCAGTCTCTCTCTACCTGAGTGTTTGTGTTTCTCTGTATGTCAAGCCCTTGTTAATTCCCTGTGCTGCCTGTGTCCAGGGCCATGACCAAAGCTCCACGCTGTCCCAGCACATGTCAGAGCTGACCCTGCCTAAACACAGCCCCCTACACAGGGACCTGCTGCGTTACGCCAAGCTCATGGAGTGGCTCAAGAACACCCAGAGAGAGAAGTACGAGGGCCTGTCCAGGGTTAGTGGCTTTGTTGTGAAACATCATCATTATTATCATTATCTTTTATCATCATTACCCTTATCTGGTATTATTATTACCACTATCTGGTATCATCGTTACCACTATCTGGTATCATCGTTACCACTATCTGGTATCATCGTTACCACTATCTGGTATCATCATTATTATGATCACCACCACTATTACGTCTCTATTTATATCATTATCACCAGCAGCACAACGATAAAGTATTACTGTATTTCATGACAATAAACAAATATTAATTCAAAATTGTCTCTCCATTTTCAGACGTATGTTGATTACATGACCAGATTATATGAACGAGAAATCAAAGATTTCTTTGAAGTGGCGAAGATCAAAATGGCGGGCACAACCAAGGAGGGGAAGGGAAATAAGTTTGGTAAGACCTCTTGAGTGTTTTTTTTTTATGTGGGATGTGTGATTGTTTGTCTTTTCTCTGTGTAGCCTTGTAGTTTGCTGTATGGTTTGTTTGAGGTGTTTAGCCAGTTAGTTGTTGTTTTTCCCTTGGGTTGTTGTATTTGTTGTGTGTGTGCTGTATGTGGTTTGATTTGCGGGTAAGTGAGTTTATGTTCATCTGTGCTGTTTGTAACATCACCAGCTTTTTCTGCATGGTTAATTCCAGCAAACATGTACTTACCTGGCCATACTGCCTCCTGATTCATAGCCTTTCACTGCCTAGGAAATGCCCCTGTGTGGTGTCATTGTCCTGCTCAGTGTTGTTAGCTGGTGTTTTGCTGTATGAAGCCATCACATAAACCAGAGCCTGATATTATCCCTACTACTCATTCTGACTGCAGAGTATGATTTCACTAATTGAGTGTTTTAAGACATTACAAGAAGAATGAAAACACTTATTTAAGTTTTACTGTAAAGTAAACTGATATACATTAAAGTAAGGGCTCGAGTCAATCCCTAGCGCAGAAGATCTGCGTTGTAGCGCGGTTGAAATGTAATTTCTGTTTGAGCCGACATATGCAGCGTTTACCGTGAATGCAGTCTCCACAAATGTCATCGCGCTATAACGCTACTGTTTTGCAATACGAATTTAATCGAGCCCTCAATATATTTATATTTCAAACAACCTTTTCTATTAGAGCTTTGGTTTGGCAGAATATAAGGCTCTGCTTTCTGAATTCAGAATTTCAGTCTTAACTTTTCCCTCTCGAGAAAAAAATTAGCAAAATGTTTGTTTTGCAAAAGGCTGTCTTTAGGACAACCACAGCCTCTGTAGCACGTCAGTCTGTTACCTTTGACCTCTTAACGTGCCCCCATGCTGCATGTCATGAGCCTTACATGTCTCTGTCTCTGATGCCTGCCTTTCTAACCGTCTGCCAGCTACGCTTCCTCGGAAAGAGAGTGCTCTCAAACAGGAAACAGAAAGTAAGTATCCCATGTGGGTCACACAGTCCCACACTTGTAACATGCCCCCACCCACACCCCTACCCAGCTGATTCCCACTACTATGTCCCTGATACTGCAGCATAGCCAGGACCCCCTTCCCCCTGCTCAGAACCCTCATCCCCTTCAGACATCCTCAGCCCTCTGCCTAGAGCACACCCAACCTGACATTTATATAACCTTTCACTTGTTAAAGAGCACCTAAACTAACATCTAGCAGACATAAAAACAATAAGCAAGTACATTCTGTATGTATGACATAGGATACTACTCATTCACAATACAAAGGATACATTGAGGTCAACATTCCTAGCAATTTTCTCTTATAAATGTCCAACATCCATAATAAGATTAATTTGAACACTTACAAATGGTCTTTATTACAGAGCATGCCATTCCATGTTTCATATTTTCTTCTCTCTCAATTGTTTTCAGCTGTTCATGTTATTTGTAATTACTGCTAAACGTTTTAAAGATGCATATTCACATGCGCTTTGTAGCACACTTTTTCAGATGCCACAAAGTTATTTATTTTCAATAGCACAGTTGCTCTGCTTTGAAAATAAGTCTATGTGAATGCAGCTTTGGTCTCAGGGGCTATAGGTAGGGCAGTGTTCCAGAAACTAGTATTTAGCCTGTGGTTTGAACATGTTTTCTACTGTTACCCCTCTGGTGCCCCAGGCCTGCATGGCAGTTCTGGGAAACTTACAGGCTCCACCTCCAGTCTGAATAAGCTGACAGTGCAGGGCTCCAGCAACAGTAGGCGCTCCCAGTCCTCCTCACTGCTGGACATGGGCAACATGTCTGCCTCAGACCTGGATGTGGCCGACAGGACCAAGTTTGACAAGGTGATAGTCACAGAGGACCATAGCCACCATACACTACCCCCTTTATCGTGCAGATACTACCTGTAGGTTTTTGTTGCTCTGTTTCTGATTTAAGATGCGTAATTTGTTTTGTATGTTTATTTATATTGATCAATTGATTTAGGTGTCTCTCTTTTTGTAGATATTTGAGCAGGTTCTTATTGAGCTGGAGCCTCTCTGTCTAGCAGAACAAGACTTTATCAGCAAGTTCTTCAAGTTACAGCAGCACCCCATCCTGGCTCAGGTAA
This sequence comes from Thymallus thymallus, assembly GCA_023634145.1. Taxonomy (NCBI): domain Eukaryota; kingdom Metazoa; phylum Chordata; class Actinopteri; order Salmoniformes; family Salmonidae; genus Thymallus; species Thymallus thymallus. The sequence continues at coordinate 17,052,343 of CM042393.1, forward strand.
ATTACATGCTAATCTGACTGGCTGAGTGTTTGCAAGTGAGATTATGAATAACTTTCGATTAACCACTGTTTCTTCTATCAGGGAGAAGTGGAGGAATTGGATGGGGGGGTGCCCTCCAGACAGCCCCCTCCAGGGGAACACAGACACTTCACATCATCGACTGAGTGAGTAGCTAGCTTCTCATTTCTTACTGACATTTACTGTATTCTCTTAATGTCCATCAATAGTACTAGGAGCACTAAACATGCAACAAATATGATATGACAAGTCCAACAAATGTAATCTTTCATAGTCCACCTCTCTCCTATCATCCTCTTCACTTTTCCCCATATTCTCTTTCTTTCTGTCTTATCACATGTCTGGGCCTCCTCAGGAAGGACATGGTGCGGTTGATGATGAATAAGATCTTCCAGAGCATTGAGACGGAACTTAACAGCCTCATCGCCCTTGGAGACAAGATTGACAGCTTCCACTCCCTGTACATGTTGGTGAAGATGAGTCACCACGTGTGGACGGCCGAGAATGTAGACCCTGCCTCCTACCTCAGCACCACCCTCGGCAACGTGCTGGTCACCGTCAAAAGAAACTTTGACAAGTGCATTGTCAGTAGAGCTCACGTCAAAACAAATTTAGGAATCTGTTGATCTGTGTATCTAGTACTGTTAAAGACTATTTGCTGTGTGTGTGAACCAGTTATTTTTCTGTCTCAGTCTGGTCAGATCAGACAGATGGAGGAGGTTAAGATCTCTAAGAAGAGCAAGGTGGGCATCCTGCCCTTTGTCACTGGGTTCGAGGAGTTTGCTGAGCTGGCTGAAACCATCTTCCGTAATGCAGAGCGCAGAGGAGATCTGGACAAGGCGTATGTCAAACTCATCAGAGCTGTCTTCATAAATGGTGGGTCTGATATTTGCTCATGATTTGGTGGACACGTTAAATAGAGTGATGTGGTTGGCTTCTAATCTGTATGATGGTTGGGAAGCAGTGCTCTGATTGGTGTTGTACTTGCTGTGGGGTGTTTCCAGTGGAGAAAGTGGCCAATGAGAGTCAGAAGACACCCCGTGACGTGGTGATGATGGAGAACTTCCACCACATCTTCTCCACACTGTCCCACCTTAAGATCTCCTGCCTGGAGACAGAGAGGCGAGAGGCAAAACACAAGTACACAGACCACCTGCAGTCCTACGTCATCAACTCCCTGGGACAGCCCCTAGAGAAACTCAATGTGAGAGAGAGGGTTTATACTTGGCAATGTTAAAGTGTCATGAGGGAGTGGGCCAAGGGTGTAGATACTAAATTGAATTTGTTTCATGTTTGTATTTAATCTATACAGTGTATGATAAATATAACTCATTAGAACTATCAGATATTTCAGACATACACTACCGTTCAAAAGTTTGGGGTCACTTTTTTGTCCATTTTTAAAATAACATCAAATTGATCAGAAATACACTGTAGAAATTGTTAATGTTGTAAATGACTATTGTGGGTTCGATTACAGGCTCAAAATGGCCAGAAACTAAGAACTTTCTTCTGAAATTCGTCAGTCTATTCTTGTTCTGAGAAATGTAGCCTATTCCATGCGAGAAATTACCAAGAAACTGAAGATCTATTACAACGCTGTGTACTACTCCCTTCACAGAACAGCACAAACTGGCTCTAACCAGAATAGAAAGAGGAGTGGGAGGCCCCGTTGCACAACTGAACAGGAGGACAAGTACATTAGTGTCTAGTTTGAGAAACAGACTTGCAGCTCACAAGTCCTCAACTTGCAGCTTCATTAAATAGTACCCACAAAACACCAGTCTCAACGTCAACAGTGAAGAGGCGACGAGATCTTCAGTTTCTTGGCAATTTCTTGCATGGAATAGCCTTCATTTCTCAGAACAAGAATAGACTGACGAGTTTCAGAAGAAAGTTATTTGTTTCTGGCCATTTTGACCCTGTAATCGAACCCACAAATGCTGATGCTCCAGATATTCAACTAGTCTAAATAAGGCCAGTTGTATTGCTCCTTTAATCAGCACAACAGTTTTCAGCTGTGCTAACATAATTGCAAAAGGGTTTTCTAATGATCAATTAGCCTTTTAAAATGATAACCTTGGATTAGCTAACACAACGTGCCATCGGAACACAGGAGTGATGGTTGCTGATAATGGGCCTCTGTACGCCTATGTAGATATTCCATAAAAAAATCAGCCGTTTCCAGCTACAATGGTCATTTAAAACATTAACAATGTTTAAACTGTATTTCTGATCAAACATATGCGATAAAATCATACAATACACACAGCTAATCAGGTATGCCCCTCTATGCTTTGAAGCACTTCTTTGAGGGAGTAGAGGCACGTGTGGCCCAGGGCGTACGTGAGGATGAGGTGAGCTACCAGCTGGCGTTCAACAAACAGGAGCTGCGTAAAGTGATCAAGGAGTACCCCGGCAAGGAGGTAAAGAAGGGACTGGACAACCTGTACAAGAAGGTGGACAAGCATCTATGTGAGGAGGAGAGCCTGTTACAGGTGAGAGACAGACAATCTAGCCATTTATCATACAAATATTCTGTTCAGAATAACAGCTGGTAATGTAAAGTTGTAATGGTTGATCCAAGTTCTCGTTGTACAAAAGTTGAATGAATTTCCCATTTCCTCCACTAGGTGGTGTGGCATTCCATGCAGGATGAGTTCATCCGTCAGTACAAGCACTTTGAAGGCTTGATTGGCCGTTGTTACCCTGGGTCTGGAATTACCATGGAGTTTACCATTGGAGACATGTTGGAGTACTTCTCAAGCATTGCTCAATCACATTAATTGCAAGAATACGTGTGTGTGTGTATATATACTGAACAAAAATATAAACGCAACATACGATTTCAAAGGTTTTACTGAGTTACAGTTCATAAGGAAAGTCAATTTAAATAAATAAATTAGGCCCTAATCTATGGTAGGGGTGTGGATCAACCATGTATCTCATGCAGCGCAACATTCGCATAGAGTTGATCAAGCTGTTGATTGTGGCCTGTGAAATGTTGTGCGGCAGGTGGCCTGGAGTGTAGGAACGTTGGGTCAGTAACCGAAAGGTTGCTGGATCGAATCACGAGCTGACAAGGTGAAAACTTTTTTTTTTAGTTCTGCCCCTGAACAAGGCAGTTAACCCACTGTTCCCTGGGCGCCGAAGACGTGGAATTAAGGCAGCCCCCCGCACCTCTGATTCAGAGGGGTTGGGTTAAATGCGGAAGACATTTCAGTTGAATGCATTCAGTTGTACAACTCTGACCCTTTCCAATGGCTGTGCGAAGTTGCTGGAACATGCTGTCGTACACGTCGATCCAGAACATCCCAAACATGCTCAATGGTTGACGTCTGGTGAGTATGCAGGCCATGGAAGAACATTTTCAGCTTCCAGGAATTGTGTACAGAGGGGTGACATGGGACTGTGCATTATCATGCTGAAACATGAGGTGATGGCGGCGGATGAATGGTACGACAATGGGTCTCAGGATCTCGTCACGGTATCTCTGTGCATTGAAATTGCCATCGATAATGCAATTGTGTTCGTTGTCCGTAGCTTATGGCTAACCATACCATAACCCCACCGCCACCATGGGGCACTCTGTTCACAACGTTGAAATCAGCAAACCGCTCGCCCACATCACTGCCATCTGCCTGGTACAGTTGAAACCGGGATTAATCTGTGAAGAGCACACTTCAGCGTGCCAATGGCCATCGAAGGTGAGCATTTGCCCACTGAAGTCGGTTACGACGTCAAACTATAGTCAGGTTAAGACCCTGGTGAGGACAACGAGCATGCAGATGGTCCCGCAGGTGAAGAAGCCGGATGTGGAGGTCCTGGGCTGGCGAGATTACACATGGTCTGCGGTTGGATATATTGTAAAATTCTCTAAAACGACGTTGGTAGAGAAATTAACATTAAATTCTCTGGCAACAGCTCTGGTGGACATTCCTGCAGTCAGCATGTCAATTGCATGTTCCCTCAACTTTAGACATCTGTGGCATTTTAGAGTGGCCTTTTGTTGTCCTCAGCGCAACGTGCACCTGTGTAATGATCATGCTGTTTAATCAGCTTCTTGATATGCCACACCTGCAGTTGGATGGATTATCTTGTAAAAGGAGAAATTATCACTAACAGGGATGTAAACACATTTTAGAGAAATAAGCTTTTTGTGCATATGGAACATTTCTGGGATCTTTTATTTCAGCTCATGAAACATGGGAACAACACTTTACATGTTGCATTTATATTTTTGTTCAGTATAACATTACACATGCTCTCTACTGCTTCATAGTGCCTCACACAAAATAAACATTATTTACTGTAATCAATCCGGCGTTGCCGTGTGTGGCCAATATGAAGTAGATTGAATGAAACTGATTGAAATGCACTTGAAATTGTCTGGATGGGAATGAATGAATGAATGAACTGTGGTGTGTGTGTGTGTGTGTGTGTGCGCGTGCAGCCTAGTGGTTAAGTGCATTGGGCCAGTAACCAAAAGGTTGCTGGTTCAAATCCCTGAGCCAACTAGGAGAACATGCCGATGTGCCCTTGAGCAAGGCACTTTAATTGCTGCTGCAAGTCGCTCTGGATAAGTGTCAGCTAAATGACAAGTGTGTGTGTGTTCATATTTGCACAGAGATCACAATGTTACTGATTTCTCATTCAATTGTAATTGTGTGATTTCTTCCTTTGTTATAACACTAATCACCTGTACACAATAAACTCTTCAAAATTAAGAGGTTAAAATGTTGGCTTGTATGGCACTCTTGAATGTTTTATTACTTTTATTTTATAGTTGATGATACTACTACAGCCTATGAATAATATAGACAGTCACAGTTGTCCTCTTTTGTTAAAAGCTGATGACCTATTAGATTTGGCATTAGAAGCCCTGAGCTCATTCACATTCAAAGATGGAAGCATTTTTTTCACGAGTTTACAATTTATTGAACTCGTTGGAACTTTTCACTGGTACAGGATCCCTTACCTTGGACAAAGGTGTGTATAACTAAACCATCCTTGTTCTATCTGTGCTTGGGACGTCCCTACCCCATTGAAGTTGACATAATAGTTAAGGTAAAGGTTGGTATTAGGTTTAAGGTACGTACGTCCCAAGGATCCCAGATAGCACAGACCAAGGTTAATGTGTCTATTTTTTTTATATTGATCATGTGTCTCGTTTCCATGGATAAAGTAAATAGAAGTGGGCTGTGTGTGCTTCAGCGCCATTTTCAAACGAATTTACCGCCGACAAAAGTCAAAGAGCAAGCTAGTTCAGGTCAGAACGAGTCTAATGACAACTTTTCATTAATGAAAAATCCATGCACTGACCACCATCGCAAACCTGTTGTGCAAGCTATTCAGCGTTGTTGGATCGACAACTTTGTTTAGCTACAGAAGTCAAGAATCACAGGCTGACTAGCTAACGCTAGCCATCTAGTTAACCGTACCGTGGATTTGTGAGTACAGTATAGTTTACTCATTAAAGTTTACTGGCAAGAATATATAGTTATTATGATGTTATATAGCTAGAATGTGTCAGTGAAATCCTGTTTGTAATGTTGCCTCAACTTTACCTGGCCTGAACAAGTTAATTTATCTAGCCACGCTACAGCAGCTAGCATCAGCTTGCCAGGATGTAACTACTTGCTCTGGTCCAATACTAGGCCATTTCATTGACTGGCAATCAGTAGTATTGGGTGTTTTATAACCACAGATGGATAGCTATAGGATATATATAAGCTTGTGGAAGGCTACCCGAAATGTTTGAGTTAAACAATTTAAAGGCAATGCTACCAAATACTAATTGAGTGTATGTCAACTTCTGACCCACTGGGAATGTGATTAAATAAATAAAAGCTGAAATAAATAATTCTCTCTCCTATTATTCTGTCATTTCACATTCTTAAGATAAAGTGGTGATCCTAACTGATCTAAAACAGGGAATTTTTACTAGGATTAAATGTCAGGAATTGTGATTGATTCTTCGGCTGATTCTTTTATGGAATATCTACATAGGCATACAGAGGCCCATTATCAGCAACCGTCACTCCTGTGTTCCAATGGCACGTTGTGTTAGCTAATCCAAGGTTATCATTTTAAAAGGCTAATTGATCATTAGAAAACCCTTTTGCAATTATGTTAGCACAGCTGAAAACTGATGTGCTGATTAAAGACGCAATGAACTGGCCTTCCTTAGACTAGTTGAGTATCTGGAGCATCAGCATTTGTGGGTTCGATTACAGGCTCAAAATGGCCAGAAACAAAGAACTTTACTGAAGATCTCGTACAACGCTGTGTACTACTCCCTTCACAGAACAGCACAAACTGGCTCATAGAAAGGAGTGGGAGGCCATTCAAAATAAAGACAAATCTGCAGTTTCCAGCTACGATAGTCATTTACAACATTAACAATGTCTACACAGTATTTCACATCAATTTGTTATTTTAATGGACCAAAAAATGTGCTTTTCTTTAAAAAACAAGGACATTTCTAAGTGATCCCAAACCTTTGAATGGTAGTGTGTGTGTGTGTGTGTATATTATAACTACAAAGCTTTGTTATGTTTTGTAGACTGCTGCAGCAATGCGCACCAACGCAGAGAGGAAGTTTATCAACCTTCGGAAACGTCTGGATCAGCTAGGATACAGACAGCCATTGGGAATAGAGACCTTGCCACTGGTGAAAAAATTGTTCCGGTAAATCCGTATTCACCTCTGAGACCACAATAAAGTCAGTTACTGGTTATATAGATAAATATAAATACATTTGTGTTGTTTCTACCTGTATTGCAGTGATCTGGTCCACACCACTGAAAGTCTGCGCAATGCCAAGCTCAACACAGGGAAGATGGAGAAAGAGAGCCGTAATCTGTATGCCCTCCTGGAGCCATACAAGACGGAGAATGCCGAGCTGGTCCAGGAGAACAACGAGCTGCACCTTGGGCTCCTTAAACTCGGGGAGGAGAAGGACAGAGTTAGCAGAGGTATCTGTGCACACAATCAGTCATTCAGTGAAGCAGAATTCAATTCATATATGAATCCTAGAGGTCTTCACAGGTCCAACAGACACGATAATTCATAGATTCGGCCCGGGACCCAAGCAGGGCCGGGTCCTAAATTAAGACTTTTGTCTCGGATCTGGGTCGGGTCTTTGCAATAAAAATGTATTTACTGACTGGACCTGTGTGTGAGTGGATAAGAACTGAGTGAGCTTGTTATGTGTCAACTAATTGCAACACAATAAAACGTATAGCTTATGTCCAGCTGAAACTGGTTCCGGTAGCTCATGTCACGTTTTCCTGCTGCTGAGGAGAGCAAGAGAGAGCGAATGAAAGGAGCCTTGGCCTGGGTTACTGTTTGTCTAGATGGAGGCCTTTTTCATTGAAGTAAAATTAAAGTTAGAGGAGAAAGAGTATAGTGAAAAGCAGCCTACAAGGGGAATGTCATCTGGGACAAGTTTTAGTGGACAAAGATGAGAAGAATGTTGGCGTGGCCAAATGGACTGTGTGGAACTGACTTCAGGTTTGATGCAATATTTCTTATAGTTTGTTTTGTTGTTGTTATTATTATTATTATGATTATCGTTATTGTAGGCCTATTTAATAATCTAAACCAGTTATTTGATATACTGTATGCAAAAAGTGTGTTTCAGTTTGTTGATAGCCTACATTTTCATTGGCTAAATGTAAGTTCAAACTGTCTTTTTTAATTTTGTGTTCAACTCAGAGGTTAAAAATAGACCTGTAAAATAAATAGCATTAGACTATTGCTGTCATTTGTTGGGTTTTGTTGAGCCATTTTCTTTGGCCAAATTAAGTTTGCAGCAGTATAATAGAATTACCGGTAGCCCTGTAGGGCTACTCACACTCAACCATGAAAAGGAAAAACCAAAGAGGGCGAGATACAAAACTTAATATAATGTCTCAATACAATGACTTGACTTACACTATTTCTACTCTCGGATCTGAACGGGTCTCTAGGATCCAAAAATTGCATGGGTCTGTTTGTCCACGGGTCCATTATTACAAAATTATAATAATTGATGCTTATTGGGTTGTGTGGGAAAGCCACTGATCCATTTTGGAACAGGTCAAACGTTTTGGACCTGTGAAGTCCTCTAATGAATCCCACTGTACTCATTACAGAATTGACCCTAACCCATTCATTTTAACTCATTCTGTTATTAATGACAATACATGCATTTTGATATGAAAAGTGTGACTTGACTTGGTGTCACCCTCTCAGAACTCAAAGCATACATCAGAAAGCTGAACCATGAGACATCAGACCTGAAGTTCCTCAACAACCAGTATGTGCACAAGGCCCGCTCCCAGGATAAGGACAGCAAGGCCAAGACGGAGCGCGTTCAGCAGCTGCAGGAGAACATGCAGGCTCTGGTGCAGACACCAGGTAGGAGGACATGGACCCAACATCTTCTGGCATCAGCCTCATACTTCTGTTACCTACCCACAAGTTATTCACTCTAGTTCTTAAACTAGAGCATCACTACATGCCCTGTTTTTCTTACATGTATACATCCAGCCTGTATACTGTACAACCACACACCAGCATGTCTTAGTGCTCTTTGTTGCAGTTGACCAGGATAACATTTCCATTAATGTTCCATTATGCTTTGACAGGAGGGAAAAAGCACAGCATTTCCTTCAGACGTCAGAGAATGCAGATTGATGAGCTCATCCCTCCCTCGTCTGGCCCCACTCAAACTGTGGTGCAGCCTGATGACCTGTACATCGCAGACCTTCTGCAGGTGGCTGATGACAGGTGGGATCCTCCTTGTAGCTGTTTAATTACTTGCAAGCAATTCGAAAAAAGATTTAAACATATTTACAATATAAAAAGTTATAGTACTGTATAATACATTAGTGCCGTTCATATCAAGAAGAATCAAAGGCATATTTGCAATGTTCTTTTGTTGTAATAACTGATTTAATTTTACCCTAGAATCCAGGAGCTGCAGCAGGACATAACCAAACTGAAATTAGACCTTGAAAGAGCTCTGGGTGGTATCAAACACCTGAACATACAGGTTGAAGAGCGAGACAAAGAGATTGAGCATCTAAGTCGAGCACTTGACGGAGGACATCCTCATGATGTCATCTCCCTAGAGGCTCAGACCATCAGCACTAAAAAACGGATTGCCCACCTTAACCTGCAGGTAAGAACCAAACATTGATCCCTTCAAGCAATAGGCATTACCCCACCCATTGAACTGTTCTCCACAACCTACCCATTTTAAACTGAAACTGACCACACAACTTACTGTCGACACCAGCAACCATCAACCTAAAGTCACCAGAGTCCTTTGACCCATTGACTTCTGAGTATTGTGTTCCCAGATAGAGTACCTGCAGGAGACTAACAGGACTCTGGAGCAGAAGGTTCAGGGGCTGCAGCAGAGGAAGCAGGATGCCTCCACCGAGGTGGCGGACCTCAGTGCCAAGAACCAGGAGTTGTGTCAAGCACCACTGACTCCCTGGTTGCTGTCCCTAGATAAAGAGCTGGAGCTGGAGAGCATGAGGTCTAAACATGGTGTGTGTGGGAAGGACCGCTCCCCATCTCGCCTCGACACGTTTGTCAGGAACCTGGAAGAGGAGAGAGACTATTACAGACAGGAGGCTAAGCATTACCACAGGGAACCAGGAGGCATGGACCTCAGCCCCACCTGCAGCAGCCAAGGCAGGGGCAGGAGCCCCAGGGGGAGAGCGGGCTGGCATGGCACGGTGGGAGATCCAGCCAGTCCACTAATGCAAAGAATACATAGTTATGTTCTCATTTACTGTGTATACATACATGTACTCATGGTAGTACTGTATAAGTCTTATATTCATTATATGCGTTAGCATGTATGGTAAAGGATTTATTTTTGTGTACTGTTTAGGGGGACAATGTGGATTTAGAGCTCTCCCGGACAGTGAAGGAGAGAGATGAGCTCCAGGCTGTACTGCTGGGCTTTGAAAGACACATGGAGGACATCCAGACCAGTGTGAAGGCCCTGACTGCTGAGAGAGACCAGCTCAGTGAACAATGTCAACAGCTGAGAAAGACTGGTCAATGCACTGTAAATCAAACCAAAGAGATATCCTCTGTGTAGTAGCAAACATAATTGTGATTAAGCTGAAGTGTAGAAGCATGAACTTGTCAAACGGATTGAGATTTAAGTCTGTGATGCCAGCTTAGTTTGCAGTTTCATTAAATAATACATAACTCAATCGAGGTGTATCAGTATTTGGAAGTAGCTTTCATCTGTCTTTGGCATTGGTTGTGTGTGTAGGTTCAGAAAGAGCTGAGGCAGACCCAGAGAGGATCAGAGCTGTCCACTGAGGTCCTGAGTCTGAAGAAAGAGAGGGAGCAGGCTGATACTGACCTACAAAGGATCACCCCAGCGAGAGAGACACTCAGAGAGAGTCTAAAGGTTGCCCAGACCTGCACTCTGACAAACAGAGAGGAAGAGGAGAGAAGGATCCTGAACCTGGAAAACACCATCAAGACTGTGAGACTGATCAACTTCTCACCAAATCAAAGCAAAATTATCCTGTTACAGTTGACTATTACCTTTTGTAGATATAACACCTTACAAAGATGTTACCACCACTGTACTGTGCTATCAATCTTGTCTGCCATTATTACCACCTCAGCTGATCTTGCATGCATACTGTACCAAGAGTAGTGTAAGTTATGGTGTGTGTTTTGGTCCCTAGTTGGAAAGGGAGCAGTTGGACCTGCGCTCTCAGGTGTCAGTGCTGAAGGAGGGCAGGGTGGCTGTAGAGGAAGAGCTGAAGGTTCGGTCTACTGCCCTGGTCCAGACCGTAGAGGAGACGGCCCAGCAGAGAGCTCAGTCCAGTGCACTACGGTACTGTCTGTCTGTCTTTGTCTGATAATTGTGTGATGTCATTATGTGCTGTTCATATTTATTTGTTGTGATGAAATTGTCTAATTCTCTGTCTGTGTAGGCTGTTGCAAGAGCAGATGGAACAGTCCCTGTTTGACATTCAACACAGGCTCTCTGTGAAGACCAACGAGGTCCATGCTGCCCACCAGCAGATAGAAAAACTGGAGGAGAAAATAGGTGAGTTTTAATGGGTGAAAGGGTTAGTTAGATGTTATAAAACTCTGCTCTTGTTTTATTCAGTGATAAAATGTCATTTTTTTCTTCACCAGGTGAGCTAAGTCGCAATGGCTCTACCCAGAGGGAGGAGTTGACTGTGCTTCAGAAGACTATCTCTGTGCTGGACAAGGAGAAGGATCCTCTGCAGGATGATGTGGACCAGAAAACTGAGAGCCTGGCCCTGCTGCAGGATGAGCTGTCCAGGAGGGTAGGGCACTAGATACCACTGACAGACCTGTTTATGTGAGCGTGAGTACAGTTATAAGATCAGTCAAACGGGGACTAAGCACTGTTCTGTTTCTCATTCTGCAGGAAAAGACTCTGGAAGAAGTAAGACTTACTGTTACAGACATGGAGAACTCTCTAAAGTAAGTGTAACTGTCAAGTCCTCCTCTTGTTCAACTTCCAAAGGACACAAGGACAACTCAAATTTCCAACTCAATCACTTTTATTTTTAGCTTTGTCAGTTGATTGGTCTGTTCAGTGAATTAGGTTGTAAACCTTTAAAGACAGAGATCAAAAGTTACCATTTTAATTAAACATTCTTAATGAATTTTAACATTTTTAACTTTGTACCATCCTTTTGTATCTTATTTTTTTCAAACTCAAAATGAAATATTTTGCACAAACCCATTTAACACAATATCAATGAAGTCAATGCTGCAATGTGTTCCTTAACCAATCTACACAGCAGTTAAACATAGCTCGAACACATTAAGCAGCATTTCAAACACCATGAAAGTAAATAAAACATTTCACTGACCATTGGCGTCTTTGGACTGAACCTACGAGTGAACTTGGAGCGTCTTCTCTCTGAAGTTTGTTTGTCTGAATGACTGAGGACCTCCATGTTTTCACAGGTGCTCCAAATCAGTGACAATGACTGATCAGGTGACAAGCAGCCAGTTTGCTGCTGCTGGTGCACTCTGGGAAGTGTAGTTCTTTGACACTAATTCCTGAGATTCAACTCAACAGTAACCTTTTTGAGTGTGTGAGGGAGAATGATCTGTTCGTGGATTTGTGTGAGAGGCATGTCTACCCGAATATGTGTGTGTGGAGTGAATCTAGTGATATTGTGTTTTACTTGCAGCCAGCTGAAGGGGGCACTGAGCAGCCGTGAGAGGGAGATAGCCAGTCTACACAGACAACTGAACTCTGCCCAGGAGGAGCTGTCTGGAGTGAGGAGAGACAGGGAGATCACCCTGAGAGAGAACAGGAGACTACAGGATGACCTAGCCACTATGACCAGGGAGAACCAGGTACAAAGCAAAGTTTCAAATCCAAGAGCTTTTTTGAACATAACGAACCAGACTGGTTTCTTTTCTGTCACCCACAATTTACATATTTAACTTGGGGGCACACTCACCCTCCAATCTTTATTTCATTGGGATGTAAATGTTTCATACATAATCTGTATTTCATTTGCACATGTTTTGTGTCCAGGCTGTGCATGTTGAGATGGAGGAGGCCTTGCATGAGAAAGATGAGCTGAAGATGAGAGTTCACTCCTACATCTCAGAGGTGGCCAGGATAGAGAATATGATGATTGCAAAGGTATGAGGCGGAGCACTATACACGACTGTGTACTTATTATATTCCCACTAGATGTTTCCCTCAAAGTGATTTAGATATTACAATGTAATAATTATGTAGCTACTGTACTTGATAATGGCTGTTTCCAGTGTGTAGCCAAATACAAATTGTCCAGATATTGAGTTATTCCAAAGTAAAAAAGTCCTTCCAATAGTTTTTTTTAACTGACTGATTAAATGTTGGCCCCCAGGAGCAGGAGAACGGGGAGATGCTGGAGCAGTTCCGGATGGCCCACGGTGAGGACCGGGAGCTGAAGCTACAGCACGCTAAGGGCCTCAACAACTCCATCCCCCTGGAGCTGCTCTCCTCAGAAACGGAGAGACGACACCTCATGGAGACTGGGGGACATCAGGAGAGAGAGTTCCAGGTGGTGAGACTGTCTGACCAATGGGAGTGGAGAAAAATACTGTAGGAGATGAGTCCAATGGGGAGAGTTTGAGTCTGTCCTTGCTCACCTCTAACCAACATCCTACTATACTGAATTAATTTGCATTGTTGCTATTGGTGATGAGGACCACTGTTCTATCCCCACCCTACAGCACATGAGTGCCCAGCAGGCGTATGAGGCCCAGGTTTCATCCCTGGCCCGGGGCATGTCCCAGCTGGAGGAGGCGCTGCAGGCGGCCCAGGAGGAGAAGACTGTCCTCCTCTCTGACCTGGCCTCTGTCAGGGAGCTCTGTGTCAAACTGGACTCCAGCAAAGAGTTCAGCACATACCAGTTTACCTCTAAGAGCATGGAGCTGGAGAGGGTGAGCAAACCCTCTGACTGCATCCCAATCCACCACCCTTTTCACTTCCCGTCATGGATTTAGCAATGGTGGAAACTTACACCACACACACTGCATGTACCAGTAAATTGTGAAACAGGCTAATTGCAGGAACCCTAGCTATAACAAAATGTGCCCTGTCTGTGCTGTAGTGTTGACTATGCCCTTCATCATGTCTCTGTGTTGGTGCTGCTCTCTCAGGTGACCGGGGAGCTGGAGGATGTGCGCTCTGAGGCGGAGCTACTGAAGAAGCAGCTGGCCAGTGAGAGACTGACTGTCCGTAACCTAGAGACACTTCTCTCCTCCAATCGGCAGAAGGAGTTCCACACCCATCTGAGCGCCAGCGAGAGGGAGTCGGAGGTGAAGGTTATGAGGGACAGACTGGCCCTTGCTGACAGCAAAACGTGAGCGATAGAGTCCTAAAGTCTCCTCAGGTCAACTACTGTACTTCTCCACACCCACTGATTACATCAGACCCATAACATCTCAATTACCCATAATCTTGAGTCTTACTGATTTAATAAAGATAAGTAACAGTGTGTGTGTGTGTGTGTGTGTGTGTGCAGGGAAGGACATGCCAGGGAGGTTTCTCAGCTGCAGACAGATATTGATGTGCTGAAGAGACAGCTGACCACTGAGCGCTTTGAGCGGTGAGCTGAAGGACTCTAAATTTGCAGTGCTAATCAGGCACCTAGCCTCTAAACATTCAATAGTAAAATATAAATTAATATGTTTCAGTGTAATTGAAAAGGCTGCTATCGCTCGCTTATACCTTTGCTGTCTCTCTCCTCAGGGAGAGGGTCGTGCAGGAGATGCACAGACAAGGTGTGTCTTTCTCTTCCCTCTGTAGCTCCTCCCCCCTGAGCAGATCTCTGAGTCCCCGCCTCCCCGCCCCAGAACATTCCATCCTGCAAACTCCAGAGCGCTCCACGGACAGGTCACCAGAGAAGTGCCACACTCACATTACTACGTACAGTTGAAGTCGGAAGTTTACATACACTTAGGTTGAAGTCATTAAAACTCATTTTTCAACCACTCCACAGATTTCATGTTAACAAACTATAGTTTTGGCAAGTCGGTTAGGACATTGTGCATGACACAAGTAATTCTTCCAACAATTGTTTACAGACGGATTATTTCACTTATAATTCACTATATCACAATTCCAGTGGGTCAGAAGTTTACATACACTAAGTTGACTGTGCCTTTAGAAAATTATGTAATGGCTTTAGAAGCTTCTGATAGGCTAATTGACATCAATTGGAGGTGTACCTGTGGATGTATTTCAAGGCCACCTTCAAACTCAGTGCCTCTTTGCTCGACATCATGGGAAAATCTAAAGAAATCAGCCAAGACCTCAGAAAAAAATTGTAGACCTCCACGTCTGGTTCATCCTTGGGAGCAATTTCCAAACGCCTGAAGGTACCACGTTCATCTGTACATACAATAGTGGGGGTGCTTTGCTGCAGGAGGCTGGTGCAATTCACAAAATAGATGGCATAATGATGTTGATATATTGAAGCAACATCTCAAGACATCAGTCAGGAAGTTCAAGCTTGGTCGCAAATGGGTCTTCCAAATGGACAATGACCCTAAGCATACATCCAAAGTTGTGGCAATTTTTCAAGGACAACAAAGTCAAGGTATTGGAGTGGCCATCACAAAGCCCTGACCTCAATCCTATAGATTTGTGGGCAGTTCTGAAAAGGTGTATGTGAGGAAGGAGGCCTACGAACCTGACTCAGTTACACCAGTTCTGTCAGGAGGAATAGGCCAAAATTCACCCATCTTATTGTGGGAAGTTTGTGGAAGGCTACCCAAAATAATTGACCCAAGTTAAATAATTTAAAGTCAATGCTACCAAATACTAATTGAGTGTATGTAAACTTCTGACCCACTGGGAATGTGATGAAAGAAATAAAAGCTGAAATAAATCACTCTACTATTATTCTGACATTTCACATTCTTAAAATAAAGTGGTGATCCTAACTGATCTAAGACAGGGAATTCTTTACTAAGATTAAATGTAAGGAATTGTGAAAAACTGAGTTTAAATGTATTTGGCTAAGGTGTATGTAAAGTTCCGACTTCAACTGTACGTACGTACGTACACACTGCACTCGCAGCAATACTCTACCATCTATAAAACAAAAATAATTTACAGATCCCACTGATTGTATTCAAGCCTGTAATTAATGTGACTTCTCATTTCCTGTTTTCCACAGAAATGTGAGCTTCAAGGAGTAGAGTGACACAGGACAGACAGGGAAATTAAGGAGCTGAAGTGAGTAAATGAGAAGCCTATAAGAGTATCGGTTTGGACACACCACACAAACTGTTCACGTAACTCGTGTCCAACAAAAATGCTTATAATGGTCTAAAATGTCAGCTTCCTCCTTTCCTAAACAAAATCATGTCTTCTCACCAAAGATAATGCCAATAGTTTGAAGAATTTGATTGTCTGTATTATGTTTTTCTATGAGAAATCTACTTATTGAGCAACTTATAGTGTTTAGTCTGTGGTATTTTTGTCCATGGTTAATGTTACATAGTATTCCCATGATGCCTAAATGAATAACTTGTTCCTTCAAATAAAAGTTTCTACAAAATGAATTAACTGCACTTATCTGTACCTAATATCAGAGACAAAACACAACTGCCTTTAAATTGCCATAAGAGTGGAGGAAAATTGATTAACAAAAGATGTATTAAAATGTGTCATTGAGGCTTTAATACTTTGACAGTTGGGTCAATGTTTCGTTGAAGCCCAGATGGAATGCACAGTTAAGTAATTTCTTAGTGTGGAATGCATACAAATTATTTGATTGTAACATTACAACTTCTTTGCTTTTGAAATAAAATTCCTTTCAGTTTTAGTGGTTTTATGCATATTACTCCAACAGATTCATATTTCCCTATGCTGTAACAAATCTAATGTAAGAAGTAACATCAAAATACTGCTTGTTCCCTAAGAATAAAAATACATGGCAAATGTGTAACAAGATACTGTATAAAAATATTTTCCAGTTATAAAATACCATCTTGCAGTTAATGTCTGCAGTATTCAGTGGTTGTGTTGGGGAGGGGGTAAGTAAACAGGGAAAAGTCCAGAATGTACTTGGGCAGGAGTTCCCTGAGTAGCTTCTGTGACAGACTGCACAGGTAATAGTGCAGCGTCTCTGTGGTGACAGGCTTGTACCACGTCTGTCTCTCGGGGAAGTGGACGTGTGGCGGTGCACCAATACGCTGTAGCACATAGTCGGCATCACTCTCCAGATGCTCATAGGAGCCAATGAAGTCATAGGACACGGCACATGGCTGGCACAGGTTGTAGATGGGCATCCAGTGCTCGTTCATGTGCTCCACATCCTCGTCCAGCAAATAGCGAACAAACTCTGAAAACGTCACGTCATCCCCGGCCACTGCTGTATCCTTGGCATGGCCTTTTCTGTAGCGCCTGATGATCTCAGCACCATATTTCTCCTGGTAGGCCTTGATCTCCCCAAACTTGTTCCTGTAGGCGGAGAGCAGGCGCTCCATGGGCTCCCGCACAAACATGAACTTGAAGTAGTGTTTCAGCCTGTAGCGAATGTCCTCCGGCTTCAGGGAGGACAGGAAGAGCAGGTCACTCTTGTGGTCCATCTTAATGCTGACGTCCACGTTCTCCAGAGCCCCACTCAGGACCTTCAGGACCCTCTTCCAGTTGGAGCAGGCCACCTTGGGGACGTAGCAGTAGAGGAAGTGATGCTCATCGTTCACCAGGACGTGCTGCAGCAGGGTTTTCCTCTGCAGGGGGCTCAGGGACCACACACTGTGGGGCATGTTCTTCTGACCACATATGGTCCGGATGGTGCGGTTACGGATCTCCTGGAGAATCTGATGGGGAGATGTAAAAAATTTGACATAACTTATGTAAGAGTTACACAAAACAAAAATGCATGTATAATACAATATCACTCACGTCAATATAATAAAAATGCATGTATAATACAATATCACTCACGTCAATATAATACCTACACAACATGTTATGATATGCATTCCATCAAAGAGTAGACAACTAACAAAATGTGAACGATGTAGCAAATGCATCATGACATTTTCACGTGCAAATAGCACTTGATTTCTATGATGTAGCCCTGGGATGGGCAGCTTTGATGGGGTGGGAGCCACAAAACATCAGATCTCATGAGGGCTCATTGGTCTGCGTACTCACATCCATACCCATACATGCAGTCAGCCGGCAATAGCCCAATTCTACACATCTTGCTATGGGGTGCAGAGAAAATGTTGCAGGTTTGCTGCAATTCTACATGTTTTGCCATGGAGAAAACATTTAGCAATTTTACAGCTAATTTCCTTAAATTCTTCTTATTTTGCCATAGTTTTGAATATGATATCTGAGTGAGAGTGACTAACAAAATCAATGGAGGGAGGTAATTTGACCATGATTACTACAAGTTTAGATAGCTGGCTAGACTATTTTACCAATCTAAAAATGTGTTTGCTGACATGGGCTATTTGAGTGACTGTCATAACAAGAGAAACTGCTGATACACAACCAAATTTCAAAATTTCACTTTTGTATTCTGCTATAGATACACGGCGAGGCGTGGCTTAACGTGACCATGCCCCCGAGTAGGGTACTCCCATGTAATTAGCCTAACCTTTGGCGGCATCCTAAGCAAACTGACACTTTTTTGGGGTCATTTCAATAAATGTTTTCAGCAGCCTCACGTGTCGTTAACATACTTGGCTGTCACAACAACAAATGGTTTGCATGATACTTATTCTGCCACTAATGTGTTACCCGACCTGCTGACACTGACAGTAAAGCTGTCGCATCATACTTACATCACTGTTTGTTTACACCCAACTTTTTTCTGGTTAGCTGACTGGCTAGCGAGGGAAGTTAATCTAATTGGCTAGTCTTAGATGTGTCGGGTAACTACTTGAAGTCTTTGCCTGCCCTTGAACGGTCAAGGGCTATTTACAAAAGTTGATTCTTGTTGGCTTGCCTAGATGTCCTTTCAACTTGCTGGAGACCAGCTGGGGAGAAAACCCTACCAAATGGCCCAAAAAAGTAGTCTACTACGGCGATATAGCTAATTATCTACACCTACTTTGTGGAACCTCCAGGTTTGCATAAGCATCTAAATGTAAAGGAATATTTTTGCTGTTATTTGAATGGATATATACACTTCATTAGGTACACCTTGCTAGTACCGGGTTGGACCCCCTTTTGCCTTCAGAACTGTCTTAATTCTTTGTGGCATAGATTCAACAAGGTGCTGGAGATTTTGGTCCATATTGACATTATACCATCACGCAGTTGCTGCAGATTTGACGGCTGCACATCCTTGATGCGAATCTCCCGTTCCACCACATCCCAAAGGTGCTCTATTGGATTGAGATCTGGTGACTGTGGAGGCCATTTGAGTACAGTGAACTCATTGTAATGTTCAAGAAACCAGTCTGAGATGATGTGAGCTTTGTGACACTGGCGCGTTATCCTGCTGGAAGTAGCCATTAGAAGATGGGTACACTGCGTTCATAAAGGGATGGACATGGTCAGAAACAATACTCAGGTAGGCTGTGGCGTTTTAAACAATGCTCAATTAGTACTGATGGGCCCAAAGTGTGCCAAGAAAATATTCCCTACACCATTACACCACCAGCCTGAACCGTTGATACAAGGCAGGATGGATCCATGCTTTCATGTTGTTTATGCCAGGCAATGTTTTTCCTCTATTCGATTGTCCAATTTTGGTGGGCCCGTGCAAATTGTAGTTTCCTGTTCTTAGCTGACAGGTGTGGCACCCGGTGTGGTCTTCTGCTGCTGTAGGCCATCTGTTTCAAGGTTCGACGTGTTGTGCGTTCAGAGATGCTCTTCTACGTTCAGAGATGCTCTTCTACATACCTTGGTTGTAACAAGTGGTTATTTGAGTTACAGTTGCCTTTCTATCAGCTCGAACCAGTCTGGCCATTCTCCACTGACCTCTGCCATCAACAACGCATTTTCACCCAGAGAACTGCTGCTCACTGGATATTTTCTCATTTTCGGACCATTCTCTGTAAACCCTAGATGTGGTTGTGCGGGAAAATCCCAGTAGATCAGCACTTTCTGAAATACTCAAACAATCCGGTCTGGCATCAACAACCATGTCACCTTTAAAGTCACTTAAATCACCTTTCTTCCCCATTCTGATGCTTGGTTTGAACTTCAGCAGATCGTCTTGACCATGTCTACATACCTAAAAGCGTTGAGTTGCTGCCACGTGATTGGCTGTTTAGATATTTGCGTTAAATAGCAGTTGAAAAGGTGTACCTAATGAAGTGTAGCTCACTAGTCCTTACTACAAGTTAACTAGCAAGCTTTATGCAATACACATTGCTAATTAGATACAAACAAGTGTTAGCGACTTACCGGTGATGAAGTGCATCGCGGCATAATAACCTAAAACCATGAGGTTCGTATAACTTGGTACTTGGGCAGTTGATTCAACTTCATTTGGTGGTCTTTCTTTCTATTTTTCAAACAAAACGGTACGCCACAGCTTTTCAGCCTTTTTAAAAGCAAGGTTAGTTAGCTAGTTAAGAACGTCCGTTGGAATCGTCTATTTGGCTGATAATCGTGATGTACCACATGTTCCATGTGACAGTCTGTTCATGCTTTATGTATGTAGTTTGTTGATTAAGACAACATGGATGTTAAAAATGACCAACAGAGAATATCCTAAACGTTTATAGAATTATAGAAAAAATACAGCCGATTATGAGTAAAAGTGGGCTACTCAAGTGGGCTACTGCTGGAAATCTTAGCTAGTGGTTTTAAGTCTTCCGTTTACCTGGGATTCTGCGTCCACAACTGGACTCTTGCTGTTTCCCCGAGGTGGAGGAGTCTCCATACTATTCAGCATTCCTTTCTCTATCATGAGCAGAAGGCCCCCAGACGCCACGATGACAGCGAACGTCAGCACCGATGGCAAGACAGCGGATCTGCGCAAAGAGCCCGAGTTCACTGTTCGTCTGAAGTTTATCGCGGACCCGCTCCTAGCCCCTCCAGAGCTTTTCATTCCGAAATCCTGCTTTCGCGGAGGCATCATCGGTCTCTGAATGATGTCTGTCGGGTAGCTGACAAGCCTGTTATTGTTGTGTTTCTATGAGGATACAAAAGTTTGTAAACTGTCACGTACCATAACTTCTGACTGCAGTAGGCTGCTACTACCAAAACGACTATCTCCTGCAAAAAGACGAAAGCGTCAATCAGAGGGGATTATGGTAGTTGTAGTTGTGGAATAAATATCGTCCTACTGGGGAGACTCGATGGTATTTTGATATCCTCTCTCACATTTACATTTTGGTAATTTAGCAGACTTACTGGCTCAATTAGGGGTAAATTCCTTGCTCAAGGGCACATTGACCGTTTTTTGTTGGCTAGGGTATGCTATTAGAAGCAGTGACAGTGTTTCCCCTATATTCATCTGAATTGTTGCCACCACTGCTGAAAAATATCCTAGGGGAAACACTGAGTGACCTTTTGTGTACTGGCTCAACTCTCTTAAACACTAGATTGGACCTCACACACCAACACAGTCGTGAAGAAGGCACGACAATGCTTCTTTCCCTTCAGGAGGCTTAAAAGATTTGGCATGGGCCCTCAGATCCTAAAAAGTTATACAGCTAAACCACTGTGAGCATCTTGACTGGCTGCATCACCGCTTGGTATGGCAACTGCTTGGCATCCGACCGCAAGACGCTACAGAGGGTAGTGCGTACGGCCTAATACATTACTTGAGCCGAGCTCCCTGCCATCCAGGACCTCTATACCAGGCAGTGTCAGAGGAAGGCCCTAAAAATTGTCAAAGACTCCAGCCACCCAAGTCATAGACTGTTCTCTCTGCTACAAACAGGACCGTGAACAGCTTCTAACCCCAGGCCATATTGTTATTCATTTTGTATTTATTCCTCGTGTTATTTATTTTATTTTTTATTATTTTTTATATTTGGCCTATCCAGACAGGCCTATACAAGATCAATAGCCAAAGCTATTTGTGTGAATATACTGTATGCTATATATAGGCAACCATTTTCGACAAATGGATGAGTTGCATCGCAGCGGAGATCGGTTGTGGACGTTGGGAGATTTTTGTGACAAGCACAGCCTCCGCCAGCCACACCCTCCCGCCTCATGTGAGTGCTGCTGGGCATGACTCGGTTTCTGTACGGCTGTCTGTGCGCTTTGCCGTGCGTGCGTGTCCGTGCGAGCACCCGCAGCATCAGCAACACAAAGAGGGTCGAAGAGCTGTGGATAGGAGACACAAGGCGCCGTGGGCAACTTCAAGGCCGATTTGCGGGCAAACAAGATCACTTCTAAGGTGGTGGGAGCTTCTCCTTTATTCTCGCATATTTTCTTAGTCATAAATGGTGTCTTTATTTTCAATAGGCTGCTGACCTTGTCACAGCCTTTCATTTTCATTGACCTGCTGACGATTGCTGTCATCTTTCAGAGATGTGTGTGTGCGCTGGAGAAGGACAGTGTCGTTTCATTTGTTTCATTTGATTATAAATGCGTGATTCTATTTGGCATTGCTTCAATTGGGGAGATAATTGTTTATTTGGCATTTTCTTTATACTATTTTCAATGATTGCAAATGGAACACGTTCACCCTATAGCTTTCGTTTATGTTGACTCCTGTCTCAATTTACAGTAGGCATATTTGTGATAAAATATGAAATAAACGATAGATGCTTTGTTCTCCATATGCTTACGTCCGCCTTTTTATAGCAATGTATAACCAGTATTTCAGCGCCTCCGTTATATTATAAACCCTTATTATGTTATATCCCTGCATCTCTAAGTAGGCTACATGTGCTGTGAAGTATCCTATTGTGTCATGGACAAGAGAGATGGCATTATGCATTTCACGCAATATTGTTTCGACCCGTATCCCCAGATATCGTATCCCTAGATATCAGATGGAATGTCTAAAAACCGAAATCATTGTCTCAAACGTTGTAACACGGAAGGTGCGTAAGAGCGTATTTGTAGAGTTTCAGCCAATGGTTTTGGCCTCGTTTTCTTCAATGCAGAATTTACCGTTATAAATTGCAATTTCCTTTGATCTTAATATAGAGATCATGAATAATTGAATTTAGCCAGAAATTGACATTCAGAGTTGTTATCTGCAGTAAATATACTGCATGTCGGTTGGGTGATGCCAAGTTGTGTCCATATCAGTTATGGTTGGCTTCTTTTGAGTATCTCATTTGCTTACTCACTGCAGAGTGAGCAATAAAAAGATCCATTAAAGCCCCATGCATTTATGTGTGATGTAGCCTGTAGAAAAACATAATATTAAATGGCAAACCATTTTAAATGTCCAAGCCAGGGAGGGGAGCATTTTTGACATTAGACCTCTGATAAAGTTTCATAGCTCATAGCACATACACTACCATTTAAAAGTTTGGGGTCACTTAGAAATGTTCTTGTTTTTGAAATAAAAGCATTTTGTCCATTTAAAATAACATCAAATTGATCAGAAATACAGTGTAGACATTGTTAATGTTGTAAATGACTATTGTAGATGGAAATGGATGATTTTAAATGGAATATCTACATAGGCGTACAGAGGCCCATTATCAGCAACCATCACTTCTGTGTTCCAATGGCACGTTGTGTTAGCTAATCCAAGTTTATCCTTTTAAAAGGCTAATTGATCATTAGAAAACCCTTTTGCAATAATGTTAGCACAGCTGAAAACTGTTGTGCTGATTAAAGAAGCAATAAAACTGACCTTCTTTAGACTAGTTGAGTATCTGGAGCATCAGCATTTGGGGGTTCGGTTACAGGCTCAAAATGGTCATAAAAACAAATAACTTTCTTCTGAAACTCGTCAGTCTATTCTTGTTCTGAGAAATGAAGGCTATTCCATGCGAGAAATTGCCAAGAAACTGAAGATCTCGTACAACACTGTGTACTACTCCCTTCACAGAACAGTGCAAACTGGCTCTAACCACAAAATACCAGTCTCAACGTCAACGGTGAAGAGGCGACTCTGGGATGCTGGCCTTCTAGGCAGTTGCAAAGAAAAAGCCAGTTTGCGCTGTTCTGTGAAGGGAGTAGTACACAGCGTTGTACGAGATCTTCAGTTTGTTGGCAATTTCTCGCATGGAATAGCCTTCATTTCTCAGAACAAGAATAGAATGACGACTTTCAGAAGAAAGTTATTTGTTTCTGGCCATTTTGAGCCTGTAATCAAACCCACAAATGCTGATGCTCCAGAGGCCAGTTGTATTGCTTCTTTAATCAGCACAAGAGTTTTCAGCTGTGCTAACATAATTGCAAAAGGGTTTTTTAATGATCAATTAGCCTTTTCAAATGATAAACTTGGATTAGCTAACACAACGTGCCTGATAATGGGCCTCTGTACGTTATGTAGATATTCCATTAATAATCAGCAAGTTTCCAGCTACAATAGTCATTTACAACATTAACAATGTCTACACTGTATTTCTGATCAATTTGATGTTATTTTAATGGACAAAAAATTAGCTTTTCTTTCAAAAACAAGGAAATGTCTAAGTGACCCCAAACTTTTGAACAGTAGTGTACATCTAACCCTAAATGAGCTTTGAGTGCCTACGTCCATGTCATAAATGAGACCAAAGTGCTTTGGCGAGAACAATTATGTCCCTTCTCAAAGTCTATGTAAGTGTAGATAGATGAGTGGATGGATGGTTGGCTAGGTGATAAATGAACACATGGACAGATGGATGCTTCTGCCCTACTGTAGTACTGAATGTTTGGAGTCCAAATGAGTTGCTGTATTTTGTAGCCCTGTAGTCTGTACTGTACCCTTTGCAGTGGGAACTAGAGAAACAATGTACCAAATCTTCACTGTCAATAATTCATGGGGCATGGGATGTTTTTATTTGAGAAAGAACATAAATTACTGCGATGGTACAGTAACTACCTAACCAAGGTGTAAGGTCCTTGGTATCTATGGTGAGGCAGGCTACATGTAGCAAATAGTGTTATTGATATACTGTAAGAAAATACAAATGAAAATGTGTTCGGTATATTTAAAATAGCAGCATGTTGAGAGTATGAGAGAAAACAATGTCTGTGGTACACAATGTAATTACATTACTTGATTCCTTCTGTCCTAATTGTTATCTGGCCCTCTGTGCTGTAAGTATGATATGAAGTTGTCACAGATTTGGTTCAACCTAAAATAACAGTCATAGAAAGCATCCTAGAGGGAATTCTCTGAATAAATGGAATGAATTGACATGTATCCTGTTTTCCCAGCATTGCCTACAAACTACTCTATGGAGTTTATATATATATACAGTTGAAGTCATTAAAACTCGTGTTTCAACCACACCACAGATTTCATTTTAATAAACTATAGTTTTGGCAAGTCGGTTAGGACATCTACTTTGTGCATGACACAAGTAATTATTCCAACAATTGTTTACAGACAGATTATTTCACTTATAATTCACTGTATCAAAATTCCAGTGGGTCAGTTTACATACACTAAGTTGACTGTGCCTTTAAACAGCTTGGAAAGTTCCAGAAAATGATGCCATGGCTTTAGAAGCTTCTGAGTCAATTGGAGGTGTACCTGTGGAAGTATTTCAAGGCCTACCTTCAAACTCAGTTCTTCTTTGCTCAACATCATGGGAAAATCAAAAGAAATCAGCCAAGACCTCAGAAAAAAAATTGTAGACCTCCACAAGTCTGGTTCATCCTTGGGAGCAATTTCCAAATGCCTGAAGGTAGCACGTTCATCTGTACAAACAATAGTATGCAAGTATAAACACCATGGGACCACCTAGCCGTCATACCGCTCAGGAAGGAGAGATGAACGTACTTTGGTGCGAAAAGTGCAAATCAATCCCAGAACAACAGCAAGAGACCTTGTGAAGATGCTGGAGGAAACAGGTACAAAAGTATCTATATCCACAGTAAATCGAGTCCTATTTCGACATAACCTGAAAGGCCGCTCAGCAAGGAAGAAGCCACTGCTCCAAAACCGCCATAAAAAAGCCAGACTACGGCTTGCAACTGCACATGGGGACAAAGATTATTCTTTTTGGAGAAATGTCCTCTGGTGTGATGAAACAAAAATAGAACTGTTTGGCCATAATGGCCATCGTTATGTTTGGAGGAAAAAGGGCGAGGCTTGCAATCTGAAGAACACCATCCCAACCATGAAGCACGGGGGTGGCAGCATCATTTAAGAAATTTCCTCTCAGGGATCAATAAAGTACCTATCTATCTATCATGTTGTGTGGGTGCTTTGCTGCAGGAGGGACTGGTGCACTTCACAAAATAGATGGTATCATGAGGAAGGAAAATTATGTGGATATATTGAAGCAACATCTCAAGACATCAGTCAAGAAGTTAAAGCTTGATCGCAAATAGGTCTTCCAAATGGACAATGGCCCCAACCATACTTCCAAAGTTGTGGCAAAATGGCTTAAGGACAACAAAGTCAAGGTATTGGAGTGGCCATCACAAAGCCTGACCTCAATCCTATAGAACATTTTTTGGGCAGAACTGAAAAAGCGTGGGCAAGCCAGGAGGCCTACAAACCTGACTCCGTTACACCAGTTTTGTCAGGAGGAATGGGCCAAAATTCACCCAACTTATTGTGGGAAGCTTGTGAAAGGCTACCGGAAAGATTTGACCCAAGTTAAACAATTTAAAGGCAATGCTACCAAATACTAATTGAGTGTATGTAAACTTCTGACCCACTGGGAATGTGATAAAATAAATAAAAGCTGTAATAAATTATTCTCTCTACTATTATTCTGACATTTCACATTCTTAAAATAAAGTGGTGATCCTAACTGACCTAAGACAGGAATTTTTACTATAGGATTAAATGTCAGGAATTGTGAAAAACTTTGTATTTTGCTAAGGTGTATGTAAACTTTCAACTTCAACTGTATATACTGTATAAACATTCAGTACTGGCTCCCTCTTCCATAAGTGGATCTGAGCCATTCCTATTATTTATTTTTTTCACTCAAGTTTGATCCATGAGCCTCTTACAATAGCATCTGATCCAATCACACTATTCAAACACAGCAGAATTCCTGTAGTACCACAGAGTTCAATCCATCAGGACATGACATTCCTAAATTGGAATTAGACCAGTTTATCATTAAGTATCATCTGACATGTCAATCATACTGGAGGAATTCCAATCAATACACGTTTGCATTCAAATTAAAAGCCACACTTATGGTCCCTGAATGAATTAATGCCTCACGATATAAGGGAAAAGCCTTCTACTGTATGACTGAGAATCATCGCTGGAGGCTGTTGATCTTGGCCTGTAAACCTCCCCGCTCATGTAATGTTGAATGATTTAGACTTATTCTCCTCATTTCCCCTGTGTGTTTTGTGGGAGTTTATATGAATAAAACCAGTCAGAGAGCAGAGTCTATGATGTATTATGCTGCTGTAATATAGCATGCCTCTGGGTTGGTAAAGCCCCATCATTGCTACTGTATATCCCTATGAGGCTGTAGTGTGATACTACTCCCAATGCCCTCTGAGGGGCTTTATAGGAGACTCATACAGGCCTACAGTATTAAGCTGTAACATGACACCATTCCAACCCCATTATGCTGCTGGAGGAGACAGTTATATCTGAAATAATTATGGATGACTAGTAGTCTGTTAGCTAAATAAGATTATTTTTTATGAGATGAGGTTACTGTAAATTATCTCAGATAACAATAAAACATATGACTCGATGGAACTCGTATAGCTTTACCCTATAATGACATTTGAGTTAAGTCCAATAAAGCCTCATCATTCTATGATCATCCTATGACATCTCTTTAGATCGAATGAGTTCTAACCCTTTCAGAATGTTAGAATCCTATGAAATATATAATGTTACTGTTAGAACCCTTTGACAGCATCATGGTTCCAGCAGCATATTCTTGGGGAAGGAGTCCACAAAGGCTCTGAATTCCTCAAGACTGCAAGATGGGTCTCTTGTCACTAGAGAAGTTCTATGAGAGACTGCTATAACATTATGAGTCCCACTGTAGCATACTGACTACAATGGGCACAGATACAGTTACACACACATTTACAGTTCATTCACAATGATCTGCTGTGTGTGCGGTCAGCCAGTTGAAATTATGAATGCCACTTTGTTCTCCTCCTGCACTGGCTGATCTGGCTAAGAAACAAAGTATCACTTTGTGCCTCCTCAGCAACAGACACAGCAGAACACCCGGCATCTCGCTTATCACAGGCCAAAAGACCACCCCTCCCTCTCCTCAGAGACACTTTCTCCTGCCCACTCACACATGTACAGCGCCTTTAGAAAGTATTCATACCCCTTGACTTATTCCACATTTTGTTGTGTTACAGCTTGAATTCAAAATGGATTCAATCATATTTTTTTCTCACCTATCTACACACAATACCCCATAATGACAAACTGAAAAAATGTTTTTAGAAATGTTAGCAAAACTATTGAAAATGAAATACAGAAATATCTAATTTACATACAGTAAGTATTCACACCCCTGAGTCAATACTTTGAGTCATCTTGGGTATGACTGTATAAGCCTTGCACATCTGGATTTTAGGATTTTCTCCCATTCTTCCTCGCAGATATTCTCAAGCTCTGTTAATGATGGGTGAGGGAAAAAATACATTTTGAATTCAGCCTGTAACACAACCAAATGTGGAATAAGTCAGGGGGTATGAATACTTTCTGAAGGCACTGTACTACATTCACTGACCAACACAGGGAGTTGTACATGCATGCATGCATTCACAAACATATTGCAGATACCATGTGCTCACAATCACAACAAATAACCACTGCATGCACTTGCAGTCAAACATTTAGCAACAAAAACACACTCTCACACTCAAACATACTCAAGCACTCACTGCATCTGTTCAGTGACACCTGACTCCAGGTAATACCCTAGTTCCACTGTGACACAGCAGGTGGGTGGAACGGCAACACACACACCACTCACATAGAGATACCTTCGCACACAGACGCGACAGCAGCAAGGTAAGACTGCATTCTTATACACAGAAATTGGTATTATTGCTCTTTAAACATCCATTTAAGGTCAAATCTAACATTGATGCATGCACAGTACACAATGATAGAAGCACTGTTAACTTGCTCTTGACTCTAATCAACAAATAGCAGGCTCGTATAACACTCTCAACACAAAAACATTCAATCATATTTGAATATAACTGCATTTTACATTTCTTCCTGGTAAATGGATAATGTAATACCGTATTCAGGGGGGCAGGTAGCCTAGCGTTTAGAGCGTTGGGCCAGTAACCGAAAGGTCGCTGGTTTGAATAACCAAGCCAATAAGGTGAAAAAACCTGCCGATGTGTCCTTGAGTAAGGCACTTAACCCTACAAATTGCTCCAGGGGCTGACCCTGTAGGTAGGCCATCATTGTAAATAAGAATTTGTAGGGGGGGTTAACACCCATACTCTTACAATAAGTGCCATGGGATCTTTAGTGACCACAGAGAATCAGAACACCTGTTCAACGTCCCATCTGAAAGACAACACCCTACACAGGGCAACATCCCCAATCACTGTCCTGGGCCATTGGGATATGTTTTTAGACCAGAGCAAAGAGTGCCTCCTAGAGGTCCTTCAACACCACTTTCAGCAGCATCTGGTGTCCCATCCAGAACCAACTAGGACCAACCCTACTTAACTTCAAAGGCAAGCCAGCAGTGGGATGCGGGGTGGTATGCTGAAGTAGGTAAAATAAAAAACGGTTTGCACATGACGTGTCAGCCTTACATCACTGTCCCATTGTGAGATGTCCAGTGACAGGAAAAAAAAGTCTATTTGTTTGTTTTTGTTGTCATTGCATGGCACACGATGTAAGCCTATTACCTCACTAGTGGTCAGTAGGGTAACTGTAACCCTGCTGGTCATGTGACTGCTGCTTTGTGTGTCTCACGCTCTGTCCCACCATCTCTTCTGCTACTCTTCACATCTACACTTCAACTTCATGTTATTTTTTCATCCCTTCTTCCTCTTGCCTATCCTTTTATCTTTTTAACCCCCACTCCTGCTGTTATACAGTGGCAAGAAAAAAAAAATGATGCCCAAATGATGCTCTCTGTCACCATACTGCAAGTATATATCATCTATAAAACCGAGAGCAACAACATCAGCTATAATACAGTGGCAAGAAAAAGTATGTGAACCCTTTGGAATTACCTGGATTTCTGCATAAATTGGTCATACAATTTGATCTGATCTTCATCTAAGTCCCAACAATAGACAAACACAGTCTGCTTAATCTACGTTTTCATGTCTTTAATGAACACACTGTGTAAACATTCCCAATGCAGGGTGGGAAAAGTATGTGAACCCTTGGATTTAATAACTGGTTGACTCTCCTTTGGCAGCAATAACCTAAACCAAACATTTTCTGTAGTTGCGGATCAGACCTGCACAACGGTTAGGAGACTTTTTGGACTATTCCTCTTTACAAAACTGTTTCAGTTCAGCAATATTCTTGGGATGTCTGGTGTGAACCGCTCTCTTGAGGTCATGCCACAACATCTCAATCGGGTTGAGGTCAGAACTCCAGAAGGTGTATTTTCTTCTGTTGAAGCCATTCTATTTTTGATTTACTTCTGTGTTTTGTGTGGTTGTCCTGTTGCATCACCCAACTTCTGTTGAGCTTCAATTTGCGGACAGATAGCCTTGCATTCTCCTAGAAAATGTCTTGATAAACTTGGGAATAAATGTTTCCGTCGATGACAGCAAGCTGTCCAGGCCCTGAGGCAGCAAAGCAGCCCCAAACCATGATACTCCCTCCACCATACTTTACAGTTGGGATGAGGTTTTGATGTTGGTATGCTGTGCCTTTTTCTCTCCACACATAGTGTTGTGTGTTCCTTCCAAACAACTCAACTTTAGTTTCATCTGTCTACAGAATATTTTGCCAGTAGCGATGTAAAACATCCAGGTGCTCTTTTGCGAACTTCAGACGTGCAGCAATGTTTTTTTTGGACAGCAGTGACTTCTTCTGTGGTGTCCTCCCATGAACACCTTTCTTTTTTAGTGTTTTACGTATCATAGACTCGTCAACAGAGATGTTAGCATGTTCCAGAGATTTCTGTAAGTCCTTAGCTGACACGCTAAGATTCTTCTTAACCTCATTGAGCACTCTTGCAGTCATCTTTGTAGGACTGCCAATCCTAGGGAGAGTATCAACAGTGCTGAACTTTCTCCATTTATAGACCATTTGTCTTACCGTGGACTGATGAACATCAACGCCTTTGAGATAGGTCTTCTGAGATCTCTTTTGTTCGAGGCATGGTTCACATCAGGCAATGCTTCTTGTGAATAGAACACCAAAAATGTGTGATTGTTTTTATAGGGCAGGGCAGCTCTATCCAACATCTCCAATCTTGTCTCATTGATTGGACTCATCCAACCTACACTGTGAATGTTTAAATTTATATATTCAATATAGACAAGAAAAATACAATAATTTGTGTGTTATTAGTTTAAGCACACTGTGTTTGTCTATTGTTCTGACTTAGATGAAGATCAGCTTAAATTGTATGACCAATTAATGCAGAAATCCAGGTAATTCCAAAAGGTTCACATACTTTTTCTTGCCACTGTATTATAGCTGATGTTGTTGCTCTCGGTTTTATAGATGATATATACTTGCAGTATGGTGACAGAGAGCATCATTTGGCCATCATCATCATACTTCTGTGTATGTATGTGTGATGTCAACTTGTATGTGAAAGCGAATGAGTGGTGATAGTTGAGTCTTAATTGTAGTGAGGATGGACAAGCCTCTTGATCCCTTTGGTGTCTCCTTCGGTACTGATTTGCCAAGAAGCCGTTGCCATGGGAACCAGAGGTTGCTAAACTTCAGACATTTTTCATCAGAGTATGGAGAGAATAGAGAGGGCGACAAAGAGAGGGGTAAATGTGACAATAACAACCCTGTTGTAATGTATTGTGAAGCATTGCAGATGTTATTGGCACTTTAGTCAATAACAACTGATATTCTGTAACCAAGAAGAGGCCCTGACCTGAATCTATGGATCTATGTCCTTCTTGTCCCCCACCTACCGTGCTACAGTACATGTAGTACTACTGACTAGGATTTCTTCCTCATCCTCATCATCCATACCTTCAATTACTTTAGTAGCCCTCCATCTCATACCTAATCTCCATCCTATATCCCTAACTCTCAATAGAGCGCCTTAAGCAACCCTAATAACTTTAATAACCCTAATAACTTTAATAACAGCCCCAAAGCTGCTGTTTACCTTTCTGTTTGTATTTTATTTCCCTTTGTTTCTCCCAAAGCCACAGAGTGAGGAGGCAACAGCAGCGGCGCTGGTCTGGTCTGGGTAAAAGATACAAGACATTGTGCAGAAGGGCAGATCGATGTTCCCTAAGGTTTTACTGCAGTGGTGCGCAGCCCTGTCGAGTTGTGCCGCTGAAATAGGTAAAGGGTTACACAGCCCCACCATGTCCATGCGCTTCGACAACATGCTGTTTATGCTGTCAAGCTTTAGCTGGCCCATTGCACTATCATGGCACTGAGCTATGCCATTGAGCTATGGCAGTTAGCTGTTAGCTGTCCCACTTTGCTTATGGCTATAACCAGTGCTATGAAGCCATGGTGCAGGGCTGTGTCACAGTGGCGTGATGTTGAGCTGTTGGGTGGCTACACAGTAGCAGCACTGCAATGTAGCAGTGTGATGCTATGCCACTGCCACACTGTGTTGCAGATGTACCCTTGTCAAAGGCATCTCTCTCTCTCTCTCTGCTTCTGCAGAGCACATGGCCGCTCCTCGTGCTTCTCTCATCCCATCTGCAGCTCTGGTCTCAAGTCTGTCTACTGCACGCATACACACATACAGACACACGCATACACACGCACACACACATACAGACACACGCATACACACACACACACACACACACACACACACACATGCATACTGTCTCATTGCCACGCAGACACCTACTCAACATACACTCTCATGTGGTCAGTTCAGCTAAAACTATTGTACTCACACACTGCATATACATCCATATACACGCACATATTAAACACACACATACTGAACACACTCATACTGTACACAGACACACACATACTAAACACACACACACATACTAAACACACACATACTGAACACACACATACTGTACACACACATACTGAACACGCACATACTGTACACACACATACTGTACACACACATACTGTACACATACACGTACATACTGTACACACATACTAAACACACACACACATACTGTACACACACATACTGAATACACACATACTGTACACATACACGTACATACTGTGCACACATACTAAACACACACACATACTGTACACACACATACTGAACACAAACATACTGTACACACGCATACTGTACACACACATACTGTACACATTCATACTAAACACACACATACTGTACACATATGCAAACACACATTCATGCTTCCATACCAATCATATACATATACAGTACACAAACACAGTCACTCCCTTACAACCAATAACACACTCTCTCTCGCACATCAATACACACAGTACACTCCAACACATTCCCTCTCTTATATCTCCACACATGCTTGCTGGCTCCTTGTTCTGCGTTAACTAGAGTCAGTCAGGACAAAGACATTCTGGGTGAGGCATTTTTCTGAGAGTCTCTGTCAGGCCCTGTCACCCTCAGGAAGGAGAAGCATTGAGCAGAGGGAGTACAGCACGCTGCTGATCCCTCTGGGGACGGGAGAACTCTCTCTGTCTATCCCTCCCTCTCCTTCTCTATTTCTATATCCCTCTCTTTACCTCTCTATCCCTCTCTCTCTATCTCTTCTCCTCTCTATGTCTCTATCCTTTGCTGTATCTCTCTCTCTACCCCCCACCCTCTCTATCTCTCTCTCTGTCTCTTCCTCTACCCCTCTCTATCTCTGTCTCTCTCTCTCCCCCCTCTCTTTCTCAGTACTGTCTCACACATGACAGGCTTCCAGCCCGAGTGCTTGGGATTTACACACCATGTGTTTCCACTGTACATGTGAAAACCGGTGGCTCAACAACGTGCTGATGTCTAGAGACTGACAGGTGTTGGATGAGAGGTGTTGCAGCCAGAGAGCTGTGTGTGTGATTGAGGTGTTGAGACGATTGCTTGGTGAGATAAAAACAGCATCTTTCATTTGAATCAAATTTTTACAACATTATGTTTCTTAAATTGTCTCTGTTAGAAGTGGTGGTGGTGGTGGTGATCAGTGTACCATGTGGTTTTGTACAGAAGTTGTACTGCAGTCATGTGTGACGGGTATCATCCACGTTGTGCTTAGGTGGAGGACCTCTAATCAAATGCCGGTCTGGAGGAACAAAGGGCTTCCCTGCTGGGTTAACACATTATCCACAGCTGCAGTGAGAGAACAAGATAGTTGAGAGTGGGAAGTAGAGGGAAGTAGAGGGAAGGAGAGGGAAGGAGAGGGAAGGAGAGAGAAGGAGAGGGAAGGAGAGGGAAGGAGAGAGAAGGAGAGGGAAGGAGAGAGAAGGAGCGAGAAGGAGAGAGAAGGAGAGAGAAGGAGCGAGAAGGAGAGAGAGAAGGAGAGGGAAGGAGAGGGAAGGAGAGAGAGCCCAAGCCCATATCTCTTCACTCTAGGGTTAGGCTTGAAGCATTTCCTTTCTGCATTTACAAACAGCCCGATGTAATGTTAGGCTATAACTCAAACTATAGGTCTGTGTTGTTAGTAGAGTATTAGTAATAATAGCATTACTATGTAGTCGATTATGTTTCATGCGGACCATTCAGACCATTCAAACGTGTCCTTTCTAGTTTCATGCATGAGTGTGTGAGCACGCCAGGGGCAGTGAGTGCAGTATGGGCCGAGCAGAAGTAGTGTAGCTAAACAGAGCAGAAGCAGTGTAGGACAGCCCAGTACCTAACTGTACAGCTAATTTAACCATGCAAAATTTTCACTTACCTGTTCATTTACCCAGTCTGTCTATTAAGTAAACTATTATTACCCTCGCTCATATCATACGCATTAGCTACTGAAGTATTTCTCTGCCATCAACCTGTATAGTATAGTTAACCATCCAACATCCACCAATGTATAGTGTACATATTCAGCCAACCACTCATACTATGCAATGTCCTTTTATAGCTTTTTTTTGCACTCCAGATATCCTGTATTTCTATACTTTTTCATACTGCCGCTCTATGTATCATGTACCGTGTATCTGTCTTTTGTGTACTTTCGTTGTGGCATTTTGCACCTGCCCTGTGTTTTTGTTGTAGCTGCTTGATAATGAAATTTCCCCCCCGGGGGATAAATAAAGTACCTATCTATCTATCTATCTATCTATCTATCTATCTATCTATCTATCTATCTATCTACTTCCTCAGAGGGAGAAACAGTCTGACAAAATAGGCTGAAGCAGCTTATCAGTTTGCTGAATAACACACTCTAAGATACAGAGGCTGAGCCCAGTAGTCTCTCAGGGTTGACTCAGTCAGCAGTCTGGGTCAACAGACTAGCACACTGTTGACATCCTGTTGGTATAATGTCAGTACACTGTTCTGTTGAGGCCTTTGTTTCACTAAATTGCACCATTGTTAATACATGATTATGTAACACTGATTACATGATTGAATAATACCACAGATAATATGGTAGTTTGGCTATGAAAATGTATTATGATTTGGCTGAGGTCTTGGTAGAGGTGATTGATGGCTATTGAACATTTATATGATTTACATTGTCAGGAGTTAGAGTCGACCTACAGTGTAGTATTTTAATCACTAAGGATAGATGGATGCAGATGCAACTTTTTAACACTACTGACTCAAACTCACACAGCTCAAAGAGATGGTGTTTGTGACCAGAGAGTGGAAATGAGTTTACTGTATAATTTCCCACAATGCCCCTGTGCAGCATAGTGAAATCCCACACTGGTTGCTACTTATAGCCCTGAAAAGGATACCCAGAGAGCCCAGAAAGCATTTGTCTTCACATTGGTGTAGAGTAGCCTGTTAGCCTCTCCCACTTCAGTTCATTGAACACACATGTTGAAACACACCTCTCATACTGGCAGGCAAAGGTATGCAACTAACATTTTAGATTGAATTGTCTTCAATTACCTTGGCATGTGAAATAGTTTTCAACCAGGCCACTCAGTGAGGATAGAAAAGCATTTTAGTGGGAGAAGTGATAACCTCCTTCCCAGTGCTTGACTTGGACTGAAATAGGTGCGGGTACTCATTTTGGGTGCCGGTACTGTTTATATTTAGGTGCAGGAGCTCCACAATACTTTGAGCTAATATTCTATAAGAGGAACAGGAGCTCAAGCAGTAGAACATTTGAGGTGCCTGTACTCAGCTCTAGTGAGCTCCTTCCACTCTTGAGATATAGTAACAATATCATATCTATGGATAGCATTAACCGTCATGTTTTTTTTATTTTATTTTATACATTTTATTTAACCTTTATTTAACATTGTGAATAAGAACAAATTCTTATTTACAATGACAGTCTACACCGGCCAAACTCGGACGACGCTGGGCCAATAGTGCGCCGCCCTATGGGACTCCCAATCACAGCCGGTTGTGATACAGTCTGGATTCGAATCAGGTTGTCTGTTGTGACACCTCTAGCACTGAGATGCAGTGTCTTAGACCACTGCGCCACTTGGAAGCCCCAAAATGTCAACAGCAGTCAGGTCAGGAGATCCCTGAGAGACCACTGTCAGATGTTTTAGACACAGAAATGTGTATCTTATATGACTGAGAGTTTATAATTGACTGGCAAGGAAAGCTAATAAGGAAATAAATATAGGAAGCAAAGGTCCTCTTATCTTCAGTTCAGCACTGTGGCTTGGAAACTCCTCGGTCGTCAAGACTCAATCACTACCAACTGAAATAAGTGTCTGCTAGTGAAGGGGTTTGCATCAGCCAGGGTTGTATAGCAGGTAGGTAGGTGCACTACGCTTTATGTTTCTGACAGCAGTAATTTACTGATACAATATTTCACTCCTGGATATTGGTCAACAAATCACATGGCCAATATGTAATGTAATCATTATGTTGTTATAGTAGCAGTAATCAATTGCCTTGTAGATAAATGACCAGCAAGCTTCCTTGTTCATAAGAGCTGTAACTAAAATAGCAGTAAGATTTGTGAAATATAAGGTTAAGATCTCTGAGAGTGTGGTTCTAAAATTAATTTGTAGAGAATAGAAACTAGATGGACACTGTGATGTGTCCTTGTGCACATGGTCATTTTGTACTCTGATAAACAGGAAATTAATCTTAATATAATTTCCTGTCTTTGCTGTGTGGTAGAGCTTCACTCTATATTATTGCAGGGGATTCTGTAGATTTATTGGTTTGGTTTGTTTGTGGGCTACAAACAAACCAAGGTTATTATAGTCAACTACAACAAAAACGAAAAATGAATCATAAAAAGTAAACTAAAATAATAAAAAACTAAAACTATACTGAAACTATTATCTTTGACTCCAAAACGAACTAAAATAAAATACTAACCATTATTAATTATGTTCAGTTATAGTTTTTCTCTAAACCTTAAGCAAAAATCTAATGGGGTTTCAAGCTACTGAAACTGGTGGGTAAATGCTGCTAGCAGATAGCCATGTTTCAAAAAGGCCTAGCTTGTGCATCACTATCACTAGCTAAAAGGCCTAGCTTGTGCATCACTATCACTAGCTTAAAGGCCTAGCTTGTGCATCACTATCACTAGCTTAAAGGCCTAGCTTGTGCATCACTATCACTAGCTTAAAGGCCTAGCTTGTGCATCACTATCACTAGCTAAAAGGCCTAGCTTGTGC
This sequence comes from Thymallus thymallus, assembly GCA_023634145.1. Classification (NCBI taxonomy): domain Eukaryota; kingdom Metazoa; phylum Chordata; class Actinopteri; order Salmoniformes; family Salmonidae; genus Thymallus; species Thymallus thymallus. The sequence continues at coordinate 17,089,755 of CM042393.1, forward strand.
ATCACTATCACTAGCTAAAAGGCCTAGCTTGTGCATCACTATCACTAGCTTAAAGGGAAAAATGTCTAGGTAATTAACTTGCTTCTTACATGTACTGCTTAAGTTAAAAAGTTTCCTTCCACCATATTGGCGCTATGCTGTTTATTATCTATGCATAGTCACTTTAACTATACCTAGATATATGACCTGGACTAACCAGTGCCTCCGCACATTGACTCTGTACCGGTACCCCCTGTATATAGCCTCGCTACTTTTATTATTACTGTTATTTTACTGCTTTCATTTGTTACTTATCTATTGTTTACCTAACACTTATTTTACTTAAAACTGCATTGTTGGTTAGGTCTCGTAAGTAAGCATTTCACTGTAAGGTATTGTTGTATTCTGTTGTATTCGGCGCATGTGACTTATACAATTTGATTTGATTTGATTTATTCCTTTTAAATCCAAGTCACAGCTATTGACTTTATAATTTAAACCTAACCTTAGCTCTCGAGAACAAAACTTACTCAAGGTCATACAGCCATATGGTTCTCATTTGAACAACTGGCCAACGTGTACAACTGCATGCAATGCGGTTTCAGAAACATCAGAAATATTTTCATATCCCCCCAAAATTATTTTACAAAAACAAAAGATAAACTTACTGTGCTCCGTTTTAACACAGATTCCCACAGATATGTTTTGTGTTGCACTTCCTGAGCTAATGGAAACTCGGGAGGGAACAAAAAAAACCTGTCAGCTCAAAACGGTGTTACACAAAATAAAAAAGCTAACAGTAAGTGTATCTTTTGTATTTGTAAAGTTATTTTGGATGATAATTAAGTTGAGTGTTATAGGTTTCCAAAACCATAATTAAGGATCAATTGTTTCTAGATAGAGCGTTTCACACTTGACAAAATCACCTCAGCTAATCAAATGGGACGTGGAATTACTGAGAAGGGCTAACCTAACCTTTAACAATTTATGAATCAGTTTGGCACATGCCACAATAGAGGAGTATTTATGTGATGAAGGAGCATGTACAAACGTCAGTGATAAATCACATACCATGCTGTGTAGATAACATGAACAGTATTGCACTGTCTAAAGTTGCTTTGGATAAGACGGATAAGTAACTGTGGGGCCTTGAGAATCTGTGAAACAAATGTATGTTTGCATATGAGAGCGTGAGACAGTCATTCAATGAGTGAGTGATTTCCTGAATGACTCCCAAGGGTGCAGTCAGGTCTGAATGAATCAGCCTTTTTATGATCAGAATGTTGGTTTTCCTCCAAGTCCTTCTGAGTATTCCTACTTTATTTAGCACATTCTGTTATTCAAGGTAAGTATTATCAACCGAGCTAAAGTTCTCTCTTCACCTCATCTGCTGTGAAGTTATTTTGTATACATGTAATTATACAGTCCATGGATGTGTTAATAAAGAGAGATAAGGTGATAGTGTGTGGCTTTGGTTATCATTTCTTTCTGCCTGCAGACAGGCGACGACAGGGCAAATTCCAGCCATTCAGTCACCTGTTTGGGAAGAGGAAGGAGGAGGCAGCAGAGCGGGACTTTCATACAGCAGAGCTGAAGGCTAGCTTCTCCAAGGGGGAAGTGTCTAACGGAGTCGGCTCAGATGAGGAGACCAATCAACATCTGAGGTAAACGGGACATCTACGCATTCTGTTTGATATTATGAGAAATACTACAGTAGTCCAGGTTGCATTTATACACTGCAATGCAGTTGAGTTGGATCTATAGTTCCGTTTTCCCCCTATTGCTTGTACAGGTCCCCACCTCAAAATGAAACTAGCTCTGAACACAGGTATTATTAATAACTTAGTCTGCATGGCTTTGAGCACATTATGTCTTTAATCCCTTCCATTAATCCACACCCAGACCACAGAGAAAGCCTATAATACTATTTCCACTAAGACCCAACGTGGATCCCACATATGTTATCATGTGGCTTCTCATTTGGCATGCAATGTGTCTGGTTATCTATTTTCGGGTTGGCAGAGTTGACTGAATCTTAGTCTGGTGAGAAAAGGGTGCAGTTGACTGACTTTTAGCTTTTAATTGGTGGAGTTTAGAGTATGTGAAATGATTTTCTGATGCAAATGTGCAAATTAATTTACTCAGGGATACTACATCTTGCCATGAATGAATGAGTGACTGACTGTAATAACATGCTATAACTGTAGCGCCTGTTATGTCTTGGCAGGGAGCTGAACCCCATTGGGTCCCGAGCCCTCTCCCACAGTGTGTTTCTTCCAGAGGAAGCAGTACAGGAGCCCAGCCCAGAACAGACCATGTCCCAGGAAAACGTCTCCGATAAAGTCAGGAACCTGCAGGTGGGCCTTAAACACACACACACACACACACACACACACACACACACACACACACACACACACACACATTCAGATGTATGTTCACAGTCATGGTTGATGACTCTAATTACCATGTACTCGTAAGTCAACTGTTGCTCCCAGATAAGGCACTTTAACGTTACTGCTGTCTTCAATGTCTAACACCAAACCCAACGTGTGTGTGTGTGTGTGTGTGTGTGTGTGTGTGTGTGTATGTGTGTGTGTGTGTGTGGAATATGCAGAGGCAGATAGCACAGAATATCAAGTTTGGCCAGAGGCCCCCTTCTCTGAGGAAGAGTGAGGGAGACGAGGGCAGCTCGGATGAAGAGGATGTGCCCAGGAGCCCTCTAAGGGTCTTAGCCCAGATGGAGGCTGAACCAGTGGACACAGAGCCAAAGGTAATAGCATATAATGCTACAGTAGTAACTCAAAGAATTTGTGTTTGAAATATAGGAAGAGAATGAAAATGTTATGTTTCCATGACAACCAGGGGACCAGTCAGGACCAAGAGGCTGGTGAGAGCCATGGAGCTCCCCAGGCTGAAGCCCCCAGCACTCCAGTGAAATCTCCCAGGTCCAAACAAGATCTTCCAGCCATCGGCACAATTGAGTCCATCGACCTGGATGGAGTCTCACAGTCTGTCCCTCGGCTGGACAACACCGCTGCCAAGCATAAGCTGTCTGTCAAACCCAAAAAACAGAGGATCTCCCGCAAGCACCGCCGGTTCACAGAGGTGAGAGGGGGTCAAGACCCTTACAGTTGATGGTCTTTCTTTGGTATGAATGTGCATACATAGAGTTGTCATGTTCACTGAATATAGTGAGACAAACCTCAACAATAGAAATCAAAATAAATTATTTTTTACAGGATCTGCAAGAGGTGGATATCCGTGGCATACAGCAAGAGGAGAAAGATGCAGCAGACAGCCAACACAGGACTGGTGAGGAGGAGACACCCCCAGAGAAACTGCAAGAGGAGGAGAGACGGGAGTCCAGGAGAAAGAGAGACCTGGCGGAACAGAAGCACAGAGAGGAGGAAATGAGGCAGAGAGAGGAGATGGAGAGGAGGATGAAAGGAGAAGAGGAAATGAGGCAGAGAGAGGAAATGGAGAGGAGGATGAAAGGAGAAGAGGAAATGAGGCAGAGAGAGGAGATGGAGAGGAGGATGAGAGGAGAAGAGGAAATGAGGCAGAGAGAGGAGATGGAGAGAAGGATGAGAGGAGAAGAGGAAATGAGGCAGAGAGAGGAGATGGAGAGAAGGATGAGAGGAGAAGAGGAAATGAGGCAGAGAGAGGAGATGGAGAGAAGGATGAGAGGAGAAGAGGAAATGAGGCAGAGAGAGGAGATGGAGAGAAGGATGAGAGGAGAAGAGGAAATGAGGCAGAGAGAGGAGATGGAGAGAAGGATGAGAGGAGAGGAGGAAATGAGGCAGAGAGAGGAGATGGAGAGAAGGATGAGAGGAGAAGAGGAAATGAGGCAGAGAGAGGAGATGGAGAGAAGGATGAGAGGAGAAGAGGAAATGAGGCAGAGAGAGGAGATGGAGAGAAGGATGAGAGGAGAAGAGGAGAGGAGGCAGAGAGAGGAGATGGAGAGAAGGATGAGAGGAGAAGAGGAGAGGAGGCAGAGAGAGGAGATGGAGAGAAGGATGAAAGGAGAAGAGGAGAGGAGGCAGAGAGAGGAGATGGAGAGAAGGATGAAAGGAGAAGAGGAGAGGATACAGAAAGAAGAAGAAAGAAGGATGAGGGAGGAATTGGAGCTTATGCAGCAAGAGGAGAAGGAAAGGACACTGGAGGAAGAGAAGAAGACAAAAGAGGAAGAGAAGAGGAAGCAGTGTGAACTGGAGGCAGAAGAGGAAAGTGTAAAGGTGGAAAAGAGACTGAAAGAGGCAGAAGAAGAGGAGGAGAGAAGGAAAAAACAGATGAAGGAAAAGAGAAAACTGCTTGCAAAGGAGGAGGAGAGGAAGAAAAAGGAGGAGGAGGAGGAGGAGAGACTGTGTGCAGAAGCATCTGCGATCAGCTCTGACCCTGAGAGGAAGAGGGCAGAGGAGGTGCGCTGGAGAGAGATGGAGAAGAGACAGAGGCCGTTCACCTTCAAAGTGTCCTCTGGGGAGAAGCAGTTTCGGTTCCAGAAGGTCAACCTAACGCCTGTTATACCGGCCTCCAGTCAGCAGGGGAGCGCTGTGGCTGAACACAGAGAGAGAGCCAAGGTCTCATCTCCTGGAGGAGCTGACTCCCCCACCCTCCTGTCCTCTCAGTATGTCCCCCACACAGCCATCCTGGTGACAGATGCCCAGCTATGTGGGACTGCTGTCAACCTGGACAATATCAAAGAAATCGCTTGTAAGTCTCTCCTGGGTCTGGCAGATGAAAAGAAAGCTGCCATGGGCACCCCACCACCAACCAAGAGCAAGACCTCACCAGACCGCAAGTCTGGGAAAACTAAATCCATCAGCGGGTCCACAGACCAGTCCAGTGCAGCCGTCCTTGCAGAGTGGGCCAGTATCCGCTGCAAAATATTCAAGGGGGTGGAGGAGGGGAAGTATGAGAAATACCCTGACCCCCAGAGCCAAAGCCGACCCCGCAGTGAGGATCAGAGTCCGTTCCCCCATACCAACCTCAGGAAGACCATGTCCGCCAGCGCCAAGTTCTCCATCACCCCGGCCAGAAATAAGTTTTCCGACTCCTACAGGAACTCTGAGGTGTTGAATCCAGAAGAGAAGGAAGTAGGAAGCCCAGCCTCTGCTCTCTCCAACACCTCCTCCAGCGCCTTTGTTCCCCCTACAGCCTCACCAGCTCCAGGCAGCAAGGCCCAGAGTAGGGGTGGTAAGATCGTCCGGACTGCAGACGGAACAGGGGAGTGCATGTTTGCCAAAGACCTCCCTTCATTCATAGTTCCCAGGTCTTCCCAGTGCTCCCCCAGACCCGAGGGTTCAGAGACAGATGCTGAGAGCCTGGGAGGAGAATCAGAGGACTCTGACAGCCGGGAGGAGGGGGGGGAGCAGGGCCAGCCCTCTCCGTTTGGGATCAAGCTGAGGAGAACCAACTACTCCCTCCGCTTCCACAGTGATCAGTCGACAGACAAGAGGAAGAAGAGGTACAGCGCCGGTGACAGCTTCAACGGGGTCCCCTCACCTCTGACCCCCAATAACCCTGACTCTGATGCCTCAGTTTTCTCTGATAGATCCAGCCCAGCATCTCCACTCAGAGAGAGCATTCCTGGGGTAAAGCCTGGACATATGGTTGTATCTCTTCCAGAGCCCCATGCCAAAGCAGGCAAGTCTCCCACCCCTTCCATGCACAGCGAGGAGGAGAAGCCGTCCAAACCCTCACTCTACCAAAGACCAAGCACATCCCCTAAACCTGCCACCCCTCCACCCTCTCCACTCCCCAAAGTGGGAAGAGGGGGTCCAAGTGATGCAGTGGTCCAGAGGACGAGGGTGGGCACTGATTCAGCTGGCCATGAGGAGCGAGGTGAGAGGAGGGAGGAAAACTCAGCTGTGGCCCAGCTCCACAGGAACAGCCAGGGACAGGGCCAGGGGCATCAGGGGGAGGAAGAGCCCAAGGAGAAGAGGTCCTTCTTCCCCTCCATTAGTATCCCCTGGAGGGAGAAGGCTGACAGGAAGACCGAGCTCATTAGGAAAGGTTAGTGTCATCTTGGGAAGCGCATGTGTTGCTAGTACTCCAATCTCATTTTTTTAAGCGAGTAGGGATGTCACACCTGCACTTTAATTACTTTAGTAATTTTGTGTGTATGATGTCAAGTATATGATGGTTGTCTCGTCTCACCAGTTACAGAGGGGAAGCCATCGCTGCAGAGCAGGCATTCAATGGACAGCGTGCAGGTCCAGGACAAAGAGGCAGGGCCTCCTTGGATCACGCTGGCGCTGCAGAAACAGAAGGGCTTCAGGGAGCAGCAGCAGAGCAGAGATGAGCGCAGCAGCAATAGAGAGGCCAAACTGCCTGAGAAAAAGGCCAAAGACAAAGACAGCGTATGTTACTGCACTTTAACACACATTACTGTCCTTACCTACATACACTCATGATTATGCTTATGCAGAGAGAGAAATGCGTTCAGGGCAGTAGGAGAGACTGGAACAGTCCGCTAAAAAGTACCTGTGTTTCACAGTGTGTGTTGGTTAGTTCTTCAGAGGGTAAGAGGAGTGGAAACACCAGCCCTCCCAAACCACAGACACCGGAAAAGGCCAAGAGACCAGACACCCTCCTGGGCTGCTTTGAGCGCCGGGACCACCTGAAGAAAGCCAACACCCTGCCCAGCACTGTTACAGGTAAGAGCTTTCATATTCCAACTGTTTGTCATCACACTTTCCCAAGATCACATCAAACATTTAGGATATCTCACACTTTTACTACACTTTTATGGTGTCCTCGGCATGCATTATAAGCCTTTCTCTCTGGGTCTTGTGTTCCAGTTGAGATTGCAGACTCCACACCATCACCCCCAGCAGTGAAGGAGGTGACCAAGCGCTTCCCGTCCACTGACTCTCCCCAGGTGTCCACTGAACCAGCCTGGCTTGCTCTGGCCAAGCGCAAGGCAAAGGCCTGGAGTGACTGCCCTCAGATCATCAAATAACCTCCACACTGCATCAATACTGTACACACACTGCCCATGAACTATGACCCCTGTCCCAAACCATCCCGACCTCTCCTCTCTGCCACTGATCTGACCCTGCACACTAACATCAGCCCAAGTCTCCCTCCATTTCACCATAACCATGTACTTGTACGATTAGTATGATTAAAAGTGTGTTTCACATTCATAATATTAACACAGCCACACATTTACTAACACAAACACTCAGTACAAGCATGCACTTATACGAACACACATTTTTCACATTATAAGATTACCTGGCTCCTACAGTAGCCAATCATGGCCTCTGCTGTTCATTGCAATAGCCAATCCTAACCCTTACTTCCCTTCAGTAGCCAATCAAAGCACCACGACTGTAAATAGATCATGCACTTAACATAATACAAGATAAAAAATACAAGATTATGTACAGTGGCTTGCGAAAGTATTCACTCCTCTTGGCATTTTTCCTATTTTGTTGCCTTACAACCTGGAATTAAAATTTGACTTACACAACATGCCTACCACAACATCCCCCCCTCAAAGTCAATACTTTGTAGAGCCACCTTTTGCAGCAATTACAGCTGCAAGTCTCTTGGGGTATGTCTCTATAAGCTTGGCACATCTAGCCACTGGGATTTTTGCCAGTTCTTCAAGGCAAAACTGCTCCAGCTCCTTCAAGTTGGATGGGTTCTGCTGGTGTACAGCAATCTTTAAGTCATACCACAGATTATCAATTGGATTGAGGTCTGGGGCTTTGACTAGGCCATTCCAAGACATTTAAATGTTTCCCCTTAAACCACTTGAGTTTTGCTTTAGCAGTACGCTTAGGGTCATTGTCCTGCTGGAAGGTGAACCTCCGTCCCAGTCTCAAATCTCTGGAAGACTGAAACAGGTTTCCCTCAAGACTTTTCCTGTATTTAGAGCCATCCACCATTCCTTCAATTCTGACCAGTTTCCCAGTCCCTGCCGATGAAAAACATGCCCACCGCATGATGCTGCCACCACGCTTCACTGTGGGGATGGTGTTCTCGGGGTGATGAGAGGTGTTGGGTTTGTGCCAGACATAGCGTTTTCCTTGATGGCCAAAAAGCTAAATTTTAGTCTCATCTGAGTACCTTCTTCCGTATGTTTGGGGAGTCTCCCACATGCCTTTTGGCGAACACCAAACTCTGTGGAGTGTACGGCTTAGTGGTCAGGGTTATCTTTGGTCTCCTTGCCTGGTCCGTGAGTTTTGGTGGGCGGCCCTCTCTTGGCAGGTTTGTTGTGGTGCCATATTCTTTCAAATGTTTAATAATGGATTTAATGGTGCTCCGTGGGATGTTCAAAGTTTCAGATATTTTTTTTATAACCCAACCCTGATCTGTACTTCTCCACAACTTTGTCCCTGATCTGTTTGGAGCGCTCCTTAGTCTTCATGATGCCGCTTGCTTGGTGGTGCCCCTTGCTTAGTGGTGTTGCAGACTCTGGGGTCTTTCAGAACAGGTGTATATATACTGAGATCATGTGACAGATCATGTGACACTTAAATAAAGTCCACCTGTGTGCATTCTAACTAATTGGGGCTTTATAGCAAAGGGGGTGAATACATATGCAAGCACCGTTTTTGTTTTTTCATTTTTTTCATTTCACTTCAACAATTTGGACTATTTTGTGTTTGTCCATTACATGAAATCCAAATAAAAATTCATTTAAATTACAGGTTGTAATGCAACAAAATAGGAAAAACGCCAAGGGGGATGAATACTTTTGCAAAGCACTGTATTGCAAAGCTCAATCCCACAGGTCTGAAAAAGGATATAGATTCTTCATTCATGGGTACTTTGGGAACAGTGTTTTAAGGGCTACCAGTAACCAATAACCCAACATGACATATGATCACCCTGTGTTATCGCTCCTTAAAACAACAATCACCTTATCAAGTGGGTATTATTTCAAGCACTGGTTTTAACAATGTTGAAACAATATATTTGTAATCTCTGAGCATTGTCTGCGATGTACAAAAGCTTATTTTTTACTTGTATTCAAAAGCAGTACTTAGTATAACTATTCTCACTGTGCCCGTGACGACTGTGACAGCTGTCAAAGATGCTATATTGTAAAAAGAAATGCCATGACGAAGTTGTTTGAATCTCACAGCAATTTGTAAAATTACACTAAAATCTGTCATAATCAAAATGTCGACTGCACTGAAACACAGCACTGAAGACCAGTGTCAGGTGGTTGTGAATTGCACAGTATTCTTACCACTCTAATAATGTGTCCTGGATTTTGCTTTGCTATGGAAAGAGACTACCTGCCTGCTGTAACATCCCATGTGCTCAAGTCACCGCTAATGTGATGATTCATAATAAGGCCTTTACATGGTCCTCCAGCATTTGGAAAGTCACATTCTCTAATTCCCATCATGGGACAAGTTAAGCTATATCACATCCTCTTAATTTACCTCAATGTGATCTGAACCAATCAGCCCTTCTGTGAGAACCTCTGCTGGGCTGTCTGTTAGTGACTGACATCATATGGATATTTCTCCCATCATTATCTTCCTCTCACTACTCAATGTAATGACCTGTATGTATGGATGTAAGTATGTATGTTAGAGGCAGTTTTACCAGGACATTGGTCAGAAAGAAGCCCCCAAGGCTCAGTAAGTCACTGTCATTTGTTTTAACCTTTGGTCGTGTGCAATAGTGTAGTGTACACAGTGTTGTATGTAATAATTTTTGTTGGGTAATAATTGCACTTTTTTGTCCCACTTAAAGGTATTCATGAGCACATCTTAAAGTGATGCAAATATTATGAATTATAAATGAAATACTGATGTCTGAACTCAAAGCCTCAAGTCATATTCCTCCTCCAAATTAAAATCAATACTTACGTTTGCTTCCTATATTATTCTTTAATATTATAACATAGTACAAAAAACATGATGTCATACATGCCATCTCAGGAATCTATTTGAGCTCATCTGTCGGCTCCACACAGTACACAAAGTAATTGTGTCATCCGACCACCAGGTGCGCTGCCACGCCACAGGAGAGGAGAAGAACTCCATGGGCAGAGAGAGAGGCTCTCAGAGTTCCATTCTCTCCATCCAGAACACACAGGGTCCCATCTGTGGAGGCCAGGCCCAACAATGTACCCTCCATACCCCAGGCTGACCCTTCAAACATACATGGGCTGGAGTACACCCTCTGGTAGGGACACACCAATGAGCTGTCAGCACAGTTCAGACAGTACACACTGTCTTGGGAACCCTGTTGTTCCAGTTCTGTATAAACACCAGTGACCCCTGGCTGGCACTCTCAATCACTGCAGCAGGAGTAAAGTGGTCAGCATTTGGCTCCCCTTTGTGGGCCGTTACCCCATCCTGGACATGGGCTGCAATTGGACTGTGCTGTACTAGTATGAGGGTTAGGTTGTGAGCAGACCACATACACACCTCTATAGACACGAGGTTGGAAAATGCAGTCTTGAATTGTTTACCGGGAAAGAGAGAGAGAGATAAAGTGAAATAGTGAAACCTGTCAGTAAGTAATTATAATTTAAACCATTTATAATATAAACCACTATCATAATGCTCTGTGAAGTCTGCTCTTTACCTGCAACAGGTCACTCTGTAGATCACAGTACTTCAGCCCACACCACTCGGGCAGACAGGAGTACTGGGGCATATATGCAGTAGGTACCTGGAGGATGCTGACAGACAGAGAACCACCTTGAGAGCTGTTACCAGTAGATTTTTATGATTAAAAAAAAAATGTAACTAGGCAAGTCAGTTAAGAACAAATTCTTATTTACAATGACGGCCTACCGGAAACAGTGGGTTAACTGCCTTGTTCAAGGGCAGAACGACACATTATTTACATTGTCAGCTCAATGAGAGACATTAACTATAATAAACTTGACCCAGAATCCACACTGGCAGGTTGACGATATAATGTGATTGATCTTGTATTTTGCACTCACTGCGTCTGTAAAATAAGTGTTAATTCATTTCCAAGAGCAACAACTTCGCTGTAATAAGGTTACAGCAACACAGGACATTCTTCTGTTGTCTCCTTGTCAAACGTGACAGCTATTTTGCCACTATGCAAAGAGGCAGCTGCGAGCACCATGTCTTGTAGCGTTTTCGTTGCCAGCTCCGGGTGAACACGGAACATCTAAAGTATAGTCATTCACTATCAAATTCATGTTACAAGTAGCTAGCTAACTATATTTTCCCAAGTGGCGCAGTAGTCTAAGACACTGCATCTCAGTGCTAGAGGCGTCACTACAGACAACCTGGTTCGAATCCAGACTGTATCACAACCGGCCGTGATTGGGAGTCCAATAGGGCGGTGCACAATTGGCCCAGCGTCGTCCGAGTTTGGCCGGTGTAGGCTGTCATTGTAAATAATAATTTGTTCTTAACTGACTTGCCTTTTTAAATATAGGTTCAATTAAAAAAATGTAAATACAATTGTTGCAAAACTTTTTGTCGCATGAAGATGACAGTGGGTAGAAACTATTGCGTCACATCGTGGTGTATCCAATCACATTCTTGTATTTTGTTGCGGGAATTTTGAATTGTTTTCACGTCGCGGTCGACGTCCGTTAGTTTCGAAAACCAGACCATTGTTGCCTACATTGGGTTTTCGAGATTAACGTTAGATGTCCGTCGGCCTCAACCCGAAGAGAAGTTAACGAATGAGTGGAATAAATGCTTTAATATGATTGTTTAATTGATACAAACTTTTATACAACATGGGTGACTTCGTCAAAAATAAGCTTAAGAACAATGCCAAGATTTACAGTGATACTTTGGAGCGAATCGTTCAGAAGGTATGTGGAAAATGGGCTGATGCTATGGCTAATTTACCTAGTTAACTAACCGTGATAGCCAGATGCATGCTAGCTTTGTAGCTAGCTAGTTAGTATTTTTCTGACCATTTTGTTAGAAAGTCAAACATATTAGCAAAGACACCCTATTGATGTTATCTAACTCAGCTAACGTTAGCCAACATGTAGTAGCACAGAGCAGAGGCACCGTTTTCAAATCGTACTACTTTTACTGTCCCTGAGATGTAACCGAGATTAAACCTCAATGTGCCAGTATTTACTCTTTCTTCCTCGACAACAGTATTCAAAGCTGCTAGATAATGGGAGTGAGGTGAACTTGGAGGACATAACACCCCAAGGTAAACAACAGTCCGTTCATGGTTACTCTAGTTAAGTAAGATTACTTAAACTCCATGGACACTGGAGTTAACTATCCTTAGTTATGGTTACACACATGATCTGCTTTTCAATGTTTGAAGAATTGTTTAGACTTGTCTAAAACGATATGAAGTAACTAATTTTATGTTTATGGGTAAAGATTATGCACTCAACAGAGTTGGCTCAATTTCCTGATGTTGATTGTTTTTTCATCTGTCCTGTCATTGGATGGAGAAGAGGTGAGACGATACATGGTCAAGTCAGAGTTGGAGCTATCAAAGCTAGAATTGTCAAAGGTTTGTAACCTATAATATTATGTACTGTTGCTAATTATTTTAGACCCACATGGTCAATTTTTTGTTTATGTTGATTTGTTACATTTTTCTGAGGAGTCTCTTATGTTTCTGGATCACACTCACACCTCTTACTCCACCTCCTTAGAGTGATGCTGACCTGGCAGAGCTGTCACTAGGAGGTAGGAACTACAATATATGAACTATGAAAAGCCAAGTGACATTCACTCCTGATGTATTTACCTGTTGCAACCTCCAACTACTTTTATTATTATTTGACCCTGCTGGTCATCTATGAACGTTTGAACATCTTGGAGAAAGAACTGGCCTCAATGGCCATGAATTGTTATAATCTCCACCCGGCACAGCCAGAAGAGGACTGGCCACCCCTCAGAGCCTGGTTCCTCTCTAGGTTTCTTCCTAGGTTTTTGCCTTTCTAGGGAGTTTTTCCTAGCCACCGTGCTTCTGCATTGCTTGGGGTTTTAGGCTGGGTTTCTGTATAGCACTTTGTGACATCTACTGATGTAAAAAGGGCTTTATAAATACATTTGAGGTGATATGTATGTATGTTTACATTTGACTATTCCTTTTTATTTGTTTGTTAATAAAAATCACAAAAGGGTAGGACCTACAACATGTTGTTTTTCTGTGAGATGTGCACTTGGGGCTCGATTCAATCTGTAAAGCGTTACAGATTCTGCGATAGAAATGTAAAGGTCATTTCCGATTGAGGCGACAATCTGAAATTTCCCCTAAAGTGGGAACATTGCCTTTACATTTCAATCAGGCTGTAAAGCTGAACTTCCGCAATGGATTGAGTAGAGCCCTTAATTGTTATATTGATCTGAATGTATATTCATGTTGTATATTTTGGTATTTCAGATGTTTCTGAAATACACAGGCCACAGGACACCACTGGAGACTTCAAGGTACACATGGCGACAACTGATTGTGGGCAGAACAGATCTGTCTGTTTGGATACTGTTGTCCAACCAGATGTTAACACCCCACGTTACCATAGCTTACTGTACTTCTCATGTTTTTCAACAGATGGACATCTCATACCACAAGGATGATCCCAATGATGATTGTGTAGTTGAGGGTGCTGTAGATGCGAGTGCTGTCACTGTCAACAGTAATGATTCTGTTATGCAGCAGGCTGCAGAGAACAGCCACTGTAAGTAAATTGTTTGAACATAAACCCTAGTGACTTATGTATGTATTGAGCATGTCAAAGTAAACATAAAATACAATTACAACACTATTTTTCATGTTCATTTACACATTTCTGATTAATAAATTGTGTTTATTGCCTCCATCAGGGGTGGATAATTCCAAGCTGAATGGGACTAGGAGTCGCCTGTGGGGGGCACCAGAGGAGCAGGATGAAGAGCTGGAGCGCTCTCTGAGCAGTCAATGTAGCACTCTACTTGACCTGTATCCCAGCATGCTCAGCCAGGTAGGAGAGGCCTGGCGGCGCCAGCATATGTCCGACGCGGCTGTAGGGGTGCTGAGGAGGTACCACAGACTCAGGTGGTTCTCTAACAGAAACCTCAATAACCGCACTTTCAACATCAACCTGAGACCGGCTCACAGAAAGCCTACCCTCAACAATGGCCAATCCATCCTCCAAACAGCTCAGAACACCATACTGAATGTGAGTAACCCCAAGAGTCCAAAGATTAACCTCAAAATGACAACAACCCACACCCATCCTCAACAGACCAAGGTCAACCTCCAGGAGTGGCCAGTAGAGAGGCTGTCCCCCAGGATGGGTATTGATTCAGGGAACAGACAACCGCCCCGCCCTGTTCTAGTGATGGACTTCTCCTCTCGTCCCTCCTCTGCAGGCTCCAGTCATGCCTCCTCCCCTCCCTCTCCAGCCTTCTCAGCTCTCTCCTCTACAGCGTCCTCTCCTCTCTCTGCTCCTTCCTCTGCAGGCTCCCCTCCCTCCTCTGCTCTCTCCTCTGCAGACTCTTCCCTACAGGAGATCCCTGAGCCAGAGGAGCCCCCCCTAAACCAAACCTTTGTGGTGTCCATGCCCTCTTCCCCACCCCCCAGGGTTAAGCATACTACCCTTGTCTTCAGTCCTGCCAGATCTGAAGGCCCCTTCACAGCAGGGGGGTTTAGCAGCCCATCTCTAAGGAAGTGTGCCCTCCCCACATTTCCCCATCAGAGGGTTTTCACAGCAGTATGCCCTGTGGTCAGTATGGACATGTCTTCAGACTACCGCTCCCCAGTAGCACCGAGTCCCTACAGAGCCAGACTGCTGAGCTGGGACGGCCAGCCTGCAGCATTGAATGCCCACAATAGAAGCCCCAAGTCGGGCTTTGCTGGATATTATCGGAGAAACACTGTGGAGCCCAGATCTTCCCCTGCATCTTCACCCTCCTCTCTTCATAGGCCTCTGTCTCCCAGGAAGCCCCACCACCTGTACACCTGCAGTCCCTCCCAGCTGAAACTCCAATCGTCTAGATCATCATCCAGTCATGAGACTGGGGCAGGCCAGCCAAGGCTCCAGCGACACTGTTCCCTGGATTCCTTCTCCCCATCTATCGGTCTCTTACAAAACTCTGCTGAGCAGATTGACAAGGACTTCCAGAAGCTCTACCACAATCTTGTCTGCCAGGGCAAATCCTCCTCCTGCCGCATGTGTGAGAGGAGAGCAGAGACCACCAGAGGAACCTCCTCTGCTCTGGCCGCCCTGGCCCTGTCTCCTTACCGCTCTGTCATGAGGAAGCGTCGCAGGGAGCTGGTCCAGGAACAGTCCCAAGAGTCCAAACGCTTCAGGGATAGTTCCTTTGTGTACTCCCCAGGATCTCTCCGTCAGAGGGTAGAAATGTTCAGGCGCCAGAACCGCTCAGACAGCCATTTGTTCTCCAGCCAGAGGGACATCTCCTGCCACTCCTACAACTGGAGCCCCCGCAAGGTCAGCCTGGCTCAGACCCACCACAGCCCCCATCACCAACATCACTCATCAGACGCAGCAGTCAAGAAAACAGCAGGCTCCCGGTCAGGCCTTAATGTTGATCAGCACTCTCCTGCTTGGGTAAGGGTCTTCTACAGAAATGATGTACATACAGTCCAAGAAAAATGTTAAATGTATAGCTTACAGAATTTCCTTGTATTTTCTAACATTGCTTTCCTCTGTCTGCTGTCTAGAGAGAGAAATACAACCGATTTGTTGGAATACATCAAGGTTTGTTTCTGCTTTGTCTTGTCTCTGAGAAAATAAACTTGTCTAATCTTTGACCACTTAGCAGTGAATTTGTTATCAGTTCTGATCATTTATTTCTCCCCTCAGGAAAGTCAGCTGTAAAGGCAGAGTGCCAATGTAGCTGTTCGCCAAGGTAACCATGACCTTGTTCAGAAAGTAGTATGTTATGCATTGTTGACATTTTTCATAGATGCATTTAATTGTTTCTCATGTTAACCAGCATCCCTCCTTTCCCCCAGTTTCTCTAGGAGACAGCTTCTGTATAAATGATGTCAACCCACAAAGGCTGTCCTCTACCTGTGGCTTAAATACCAGAGTTGAAAACATCTCTGCTGTTGTTTTTAATCTGCATTTGAAAATATTTATGATGTCCCATTTAAGCATTTCCTATACTAGATTTTATTATTACCATGGGGGCATTTCAAAAATGTTTGAATGGATGAGTGCATAATAAATACTGAATGACTTAATTGTAATAAAAAATGCAAGGTTTTCGAAAGTATTTTATATCAATGAATTGCATTCATTTTCTTACATTTATGGAGCGTTTATCACAATGGGAAAAATAAAAGAAAGATTAACTGTTCAGCAAAGTCTTCCAGTCTACATCGAACAAAAATATAAATGCAAAGTGTTGGTCCCATGTTTCATGAGCTGAAATAAGATACCAGAAATTGAATGTTAATTTCTCTACCATAAGCTGCCTCCAACATTTTTGAGAAACCGCAGACCACGTGTAACCACGCCGGCCCAGGACCTCCACATCCGGCAACTTCACCTGCAGGGTGGTCGGAGACGAGCCACCGAGACAGCTGATGAAGCTGGGTTTGCACAACAAGAAGTTCTGCAAAAACTGTCAAATTATTTCAGGGAAGCTCATGTGCGTGCTTGTCCTCACCAGGGTCTTGACCTGAGTGCAGTTCAGCGTTGTAACTGGCTTCCATGGGAAAATGCTCACTTTCAATGGCTGCTGAATTCTGCTTTTCATTAATCTGTTTTCAACTGTACTGAGCGGATGGCAGACAGCGTGTATGGCGTCGTGTGGGCAAGCGGTTTGTGGATTTCAACGTGAACAAAGTACCCCATGGTTGGAGGTGGGATTATGGTATAGGCAGGTATAAACTACGGACAACACAATTGCATTTTATCAATGGTAATTCGAAAGAGATCCTGATTACCATTGTCATGCCATTCATACGCTGCCATCAACTCATGTTTCAGCATGATAATGTACAACCCCATGTCGCAAGGATCTGTACACAATTCCTGGAGGCTGAAAATGGCCATTAAATTCTACCATGGCCTCCATACTCACCAGACATGTCACCCGTTGAGCATGTTTGGGATGTGCTGGATCGACGTGTACGACAGCGTGTTCCAGTGACTTCACACAGCCATTGATGAGTGGGACAAAATTACAAAGGCCACAATCAACAGCCTGATTAACTATGCAAAGGATAGGTATCTGTGACCAACAGATGCATGTCTGTATTCCCAGTCATGTGAAATCCATAGATTAGGGACTAATTTATTTATTTCAACTGTAACTCAGTAAAATCTTGAATTGTTGTGTGTTGCACTTATATTTGTTCAGTGTAGTATGCACTTTACAGGAGGAACAGTGGTTAGTCTTAAAGTTAGGAAAACAGGATTCAACCACTTTGTATAGGATATAAGCAAAATACATTTGCAGGTCTATTTAGAGGTTTTGGGCTAAATTAAATGGATGCATTTTCACATAACATTTTTGGTCTTGTGCATCTTACAGCTGATAAGGCAACTTGTAACGAATCTCTCCAATGAGAGAAAGGGGTCAGAATGCTGGTTTTCAATAACAGTGGAATGAAAAGGCTGGGTTCAAATGTAACACATTGACGTGCATAAGGTTATTGTGTTACCAGAGAGGAAGCGTCAAGGCCCAACGGTTTCAGACCAAAGCAGGCCAGGCACCACTCAAGCAGTTTTCAGGTGAAATTAAGTAGCTACAGCGATTCAGTGTTTACTTGTCACGGTGAGGCCGTGCCCCAGTCAGCCATACTGTGACCAAGCAGGATCCAAGATGCACTTCCTTGGTTAGAGTAGGGTTAAGGTTCACACTTCAGACATTAGGTTAAGTACAATAACGGCAATAGTGTGGTCAAGATAGTGGTTGGGTTGTGATTTGAAGTTGGGGTCAGCGGTCACCACTCCAGTTCCACAGGGTATTTTCCTGTGAGGCAGGCGGTGCAGTGGCCCACTCTCCTGCTGGCCTTGGTGCTGATCCGCTCATCATTCTGCTGGAGGGAGAGGATTCCCCCCTGCACCGCTGACACCAGGCCCTCCACTGACAGATACTGCACACTCGTGGCACCTACATTAAAAGAACAACGTCACCGTTTTACCGTCTGGACCACACACACGTTGAATAATAAGTCAATTGAATAATAAGTATTCCAAATCTCACCAATGTAGCCAGCAATGTCCTTAAACTCTGGCCTGTTAGCGATGAGCTCCTCTTTTGTGGGGATGTTGATGCCCATATAGCAGGGGAACCTGATGGGCGGGGAGGCGACGCGGATGTGGACCTATGGGCGGGGAGGTCAGCAACCAAAATGAGTGGTCATTACAGCATTTCATTGGACGATGTATACCATGTACAGTTGTTGAAGTCGGAAGTTTACATACACCTTAGCCAAGTACATTTAAACTCAGTTTTGCACAATTCCTGACATTTAATCCTAGTAAAAAAAAATCCCTGTCTTAGGTCAGTTAGGATTCACCACTTTATTTTAAGAATGTGAAATGTCAGAATAATAGTAGAGAGAATTATTTATTTAAGCTTTTATTTCTTTCATCACATTCCCAGTGGGTCAGAAGTTTACATACACTCAATTAGTATTTGGTAGCATTGTCTTTAAATTGTTTAACTTGGGTCAAACATTTTGGGTAGCCTTCCACAAGCTTCCCACAATAAGTTGGGTGAATTTTGGCCCATTCTTCCTGACAGAACTGGTGTAACTGAGTCAGGTTTATAAGCCTCCTTGCTCCACACGCTTTTTCAGTTCTGCCCATAAATGTTCTATAGGATTGAGGTCAGGGCTTTGTGATGGCCACTCCAATACCTTAACTTTGTTGTCCTTAAGCCATTTTGCCTCAACTTTGGAAGTATGTTTGGTGTCATTGTCCATTTGGAAGACCCATTTGCGACCAAGCTTTAACTTCCTGACTGATGTCTTGAGATGCTGCTTCAATATATCCACATAATTTTCCTTCCTCGTGATGCCATCTATTTTGTGAAGTGCACCATTCCCTCCTGCAGCAAAGCACCCCCACAACATGATGCTGCCACCCCCGTGCTTCACGGTTGGGATGGTGTTCTTCGGCTTGCAAGCCTCCAAACATAACAATGGTCATTATGGCCAAACAGTTCTATTTTTGTTTCATCAGACCAGAGGTCATTTCTCCAAAAAGTACGATCTTTGTCCCCATGTGCAGTTGCAAACCGTAGTCTGGCTTTTTTAATGGCGGTTTTGGAGCAGTGGCTTCTTCCTTGCTGAGCGGCCTTCCAGGTTATGTCGATATAGGACTTGTTTTACTGTGGATATAGATACTTGTGTACCTGTTTCCTCCAGCATCTTCACAAGGTCCTTTGCTGTTGTTCTGGGATTGATTTGCACTTTTCGCAATAAAGTACGTTCATCTCTAGGAGACAGAACGCGTACTGTTGTTTGTGTACAGATGAATGTGGTACCTTCAGGCGTTTGGAAATTGCTCCCAAGGATGAACCAGACTTGTGGAGGTCTACAATTGAGGTCTTGGTTGATTTCTTTTGATTTTCCCCATGATGTCGAGCAAAGAGGCACAGTTTGAAGGTGAGCCTTGAAATACATCCACAGGTACACCTCCAATTGACTGAAATTATGTCAATTAGCCTATCAGAAGCTTCTAAAGCCATGACATAATTTTCTGGAATTTTCCAAGCTGTTTAAAGGCACAGTCAACTTAGTGTATGTAAACTTCTGACCCACTGGAATTGTGATTTAGTGAATTATAAGTGAAATAATCTGTCTGTAAACAATTGTTGGAAGAATTACTTGTGTCATGCACAAAGTAGATTGCCAAAACTATAGTTTGTTAACATGAAATCTGTGGTGTGGTTGAAAAATGAGTTTTAATGTCTTCAACCTTTTTGTATGTAAACTTGTATGTAAACTTCCTGTATCTCATACATATGACTAATAAAACTTGAGTAAAACAAGTAATCAACCATTATAAACAGAGCAGAGAGAGACTTGCAATATCATTGATATTAAGAGGAGGACTGATAATGATCAACTCTGGGCCACTCACCTCTGTGGCTCCTGCTTCCTTCAACAGCTTGATTATGGGGGAGATGGTGTTGCCCCTGACGATGGAATCATCAACAAGCACCACCCGCTTGCCTGCAAAGTTGTCTGTCAGTGCACCAAACTTCTTGGCCACCCCCAACTGCCTGAGGCGTGTGTTTGGTTGAATAAACGTCCTCCCAACGTAGCGATTCTTACACAGAACCTCTACGTACGGTAGTCCGGACTGCAGAGATGGAACAGAAGAGTTCAAACTGAAGCCCAGAATATTGTATGAATATGCACAAGTCAGAATATGCACCCTATTTCTACCAACATTCAATAGATGCCATGACTCACCTGTTCCGCGTAGCCCAGTGCAGCAGGCGTAGCAGACTCAGGCACAGTGCTGACCACGTCGGCCTCTGTAGGGGCCTCAATGGCTAGCTGCCGTCCACAGCGCTGCCTGACTGTGTACACCATCTGACCTGCAACACCAGGAGGAAACACTGAGGAAACTATAGCTACTCTGGCATTAGCTCAAAAGCAAGTACTGTGGTTTGACCTCCCAGCCAAACTCTTTACTACTCTCACTGACTCAGTGCTACAACTTAAAACATTTTTGTGTTATTAGCCAGGACAACTACTACATATGCCTACCTTCAAATATGGAGTCTGGTCTGGCAAAGTAAACATATTCAAAGATGCAGAAGGCAGGGAGGTCTCCTTCGGGGCGAGGGACGATGCTTAGGGACTTCACACCGTGTTTGGAGATCTGGACTATCTCTCCAGGCATCACCTCTCTGTAGTACCTGAGGACCAGACAGAGAGAGGCTTGTGAGCCACAGGACCACATTGCCATGGCAATAAGAGGTTGGTCACCGTGGTGATGAGAACTCACTTGGCACCGATTGACTGGAAGCTGCAGGACTCTGATGACACCACCCAACCCTCTGTGTCTCCCTCACCTGCACCTGACAAAGGACAGAATATGGCCTGTCAATCATCCATCCTCTCCCACATTTATTTATTATAGATAGATAGATAGATAGATAGATAGATAGATAGATAGATAGATAGATAGATAGATAGATAGATAGATAGATAGATAGATAGATAGATAGATAGATAGATAGATAGATAGATAGATAGATAGATAGATAGATAGATAGATAGATAGTTGAGGTCAAATATATTGGCACCCTTGCACGACTCACTATTTCTTCAGTTGAGATTTTTATCTTAAGTCAAAAAAATGCCTGGATCATAATTTGGTTGAGACAAGTGATTCTCATTTATGTGTAATTTATCTAACCTGTGGTAAGTTACAAGTACCTAAAGGGTAAAAATAGCCATTCAACCAGTTTAGAAAAGAGAAAACAGATAATTCTGCTACATTGTACTCCATTATAAAGTGCAAGTGTGCCAATATATTTCACTGTAACTTTACATAGATTAGTAACTCTGCTCGTAGATTAGTTCAATCGAAAACACACAAGACAAAGATACACAAATACCATGCAGCGCTACACACAAGACAAAGACACACAAATACCATGCAGCGATAAGGAATGACCAAAAACACCTGCAGTGTGGAGTTTAGAAATGGGGACCAGGCGTCCGATGCTGAGGGGTCTGTTTCCATACGGGTCACGGATAGCATAGATCACATCTGTGTACATCACCAGCAGTGAGTAAGATGTAGGGGTCTCATGCATCAGGTTCTTTATCCTGCAACAGAGAGAATAAACAATCAATCAAGATGATGAGCTTCCAGGGAGTAAAAGAGATGGGGTATTATTGGAATGGAAAAGAAGGCCATAGAACGGACCTGGCTACCCAGTCAGGGGCATCCAGCTCCTCCATGGGCGGAGTCAGAGCCAGCAGCTGGGTGATGAGCTCACTGTCTGAGCTGGTGGAGAGGCCCACGCCGTGACGCATCACCTGCCACACACAGACACACACAGTTATGCATGCTTATACACAAATATACAATAATCAACTACAGACACAGTCATTGGATATTACGGGATGGCCCACCTTCTTACGCAGCGCGGATGCGTTTACCAGTTCCCCGTTGTGTGCCACAGCTATCTTGCCATGCAGTGTGTCCACCACAAAGGGCTGGCAGTTCTGCAGCTCAGAGATGCCTGTGGTGGAGTAGCGTGTGTGCCCTATGCCCAGGTTACCACAGCGCAGCTTCAGAAGGTCCTCAGGTGGAAAGGCATTGTTCACTAACCCCATCCCCTATGAAGGGAAGTAACATACCAAATCAGCACAATAACACATATGCAGACGGGGACATCTTGGACACACATACTGAACATTGCACTCTTAAAATCCTGTGCATTAATTTAAAAAAATTATTATAAAAATGTAGCCAAAATGTGATTAGTCAAGCTTTAGCGTGATGATATAACATGCCTGTTGTCTTATTTCTGTACAGCAGGTTCCCTCTCCGTCTGAGACTTTTGTTAACATGTTAATGTGTTTTTGGGGAGGGGTGGTGGTATTGTGCTTAGTTTGAGGACACTGAAAGGATGTTGAGTAATCATAATTATCTGGAATGAGTGTGATTATAGCCATGTTTCTCTTTTATGTTTTCGTACTGAATGATTCTTATTGTCACACATTTTTACCTTGAGGGTGTTGTACGTTGGTGGGTTGACTCCATTACTTGTGACGATTCCAGCACTTTCCTGACCCCTAAATAAAGAGACAAATAAATGGCTTGAATAACATGTAGGTTCTACACTTCAGACAATTTGCTTGATGCAACATGTTTGAGGCTAGCTTTTCTGTATGTATACTGCCATAGGGCAGACTTAACCGGTTTGGTAAAGGAGTGGTGTTGTAGACCAGAGGAAAAATTATGGGCTGTGTATCTGCAGTGGAGTTGCCTTATATGGAGTGGCCTTGGCTGCAACCTCAGCCGATTTGCCAAGCTACTTCTCAGATTACAGTCCGTCCCTCCCCCACACCACACAGCTTAAGCCAGTAGTGAGGCTGCTTTGATTCGGTGGGCGTTCCTCTCAGCTTAACCGCCTGGTTGCCAAGGGAACCAGGCACCAGAGGAAGGGGGGTTGGGAGAGAAAGAAGCGTTTCCAGGTCAGCTCAAACATGGAGAAAGGAGCAGGGAGACAAAGAGGAGGTGAAGAGGAGGAGATTGTAGAGGTGGAGGAGACAGGTGAAGCAGGGCAGTGGGGGGAAGCGGAGGTGCTGGCTCTTCTGTCAGTGTGGGGGGAGCTGGGAGCAGCTCCGCATTCAGGTGTATGCAGCAGAGCCACATTTGAATGCATCTCAAAGCAGCTGAAAAGGCTGAGCGTGATGCGTGGCTGGAGGGAGTGCCAGGCCCAGTGCAGGAGGCTGGGACTGCAGGGCAGGAAGGCTGAACAGCCAGGCACATCCACCAACTACAGCCAGGGGGCAGCAGCCATGATGGACACCCAAATGAATCAAAGTGACTGGGAGGAAAAGGAGGATCTGACCAGTGAGAAAGAGGCTCACTCTTCCTCAGTCACAATGCAGGAAGGTAACTGGGAGTTACAGGAACAGTGTACTGGCTGAGAAAATATATTATAATATTATAATGCTGGACCTTTATAGACTAATTTACTTTAGAAAAAAATTGGACCTTGTTTAGTATACATAGCAGTATTCTAATTAGCATAATATTTGAGGTATCCCTCATTTGGATAAGAGGCCACTTCAGAACCAAGATGTTGACTCAGACATAACTGGAGTCACATACCATTAGCCTAGAAAAAGGGTTACACTGAATCTAAATAAACCAGAGTATCAGTAACAGACAATATCAAAAATAGATCCCTTGATTGAGATTCCTTTAAAAATGTATGTGTATGTGTGTGTGTGTTTGTTTAGGAGGCCCGTGTCCGATTCTTTGCGGGCCTCTCCCTTATGCCCAATACGTGGGCCCTGAGGGGGGCCGCCATTGGACAGATGAGGAGGTGCGAGCTCTGCTGTGTGTCTGGTCTGACCGCCACGTCCGCCAACGCCTCAAAGGAACGCTACGCAACAAGGCCATCTTCCAGGAGATGGCTCACCGCATGCAGAGAGGCTTCGGGGTGGTGCGCAACTGGAAACAATGCCGCACTAAATACAAGAACCTCAAGTATGAGTACAAGACAGCCAAGAGCACCCAGGTCACTGCAGGCAGCAGTGGCAGTGGCCCAGGAAGGTACATGAAGTTCTTTGATGAGGTAGAGGCCATAGTGCTGGACAGGGGATTTGATGGGGAGGATGGGGACCGGGATATACACAGAGCACCTGAAGGGGACCAGGGAGCTGGCAGGCTGGGACCTCTGGAAGTCCAGACACAGTCTAAAGAACCTGAAGGAAACCTGGTCATTGAGATAGACGATGGTGAGGTTTTAATAAATAAAAAAATACTACAAGTTTACAGATGGTGATGAGATACTGAATGAATACATGCCTAGACCTACTTTTAAAATTTCTAGAACAATGCATCTTTCAGATGACAATAGCGACGATTATGAGCTGGACACAGATCAAAACCAAAGGGAATCAGGTATGTGTAATCAAATAACCTACAGCAGAAAAGACTTCTGAAATGTTGTGCAGTACATGGGCTTGGCATCATTGCTTATGCTCACTCTATTCTGCATTCTGTCTCCCATCCTAGGAGCCCATCTATCACCATTGGATCAATCTAGCTCCGAGCAGTTCCACGTGGTAACGGTGTCTGACACTGGCCGGAACTGGAGTGACCAGGAGGTGCATGCTCTGATCCAGGTGTGGTCTGAGGAGGGTGTCTGCAGGCAGCTGGAGAGCTCCACCAGGAAGAGGGACATATTTGTGCAGATCTCCCGCCGGCTACTGCAGCAGGGGGTGGAGCGCGACTGGAAGCAGTGTCACACCAAATACAAGAACCTCAAGTACCTGTATCGCTCCCTACAGAGGGGCAGGGCTGACAGCACAGATCCACGCCGTCTCATGAGGTTCTATGACGAGGTGGATGCCATTTTGACCAGGTCGGATAGTGGACCTGCCATGGGTTATGAGGCACAACCAGAGGCTGGCGCCATTTTAGCTGGGGCCATGATGGGGTATGAGAATGACACGGATGCCATGACTCGTCCAGTTAACTCTTACACAGCTCAACGCTATGAGGTTATCCCCAGGAATGAGGACAAACAAACACACACAGGTAAGAAAGTGACTCAGATAGCCATTGTAGATCAACCTAAGGTCCCGCCAAATCATTTAAATGGTGACTATATAAAAACATACCAAACACTCCAACGCAAGCCATTACATCTTCAGTCATATCCCGCATCTATTTTGATGCCTATAACAAGCTAATTTATAACATAAAAAATAAACCCCATCGGCCCCAAAGCTGGTAGCTGGAGCCAGTAGAACCTGGTGGAGGAAAATAAGTTCTGATATTGTGCATTAACAGTGATGTCATATGCCTCTGTTTTCCTTACAGACAATGCTGAGGCCGATAAAAGACAGAATCTAACAACAAAAAGAGGGCTGAAAAGGAAAGTGTTGGACCAAGGTTTGAAATTGTACCTCCTCCCTCAACAATTATCTCATTTTAAAATCCACACGCGACCAAAGGCTCAGTAACAGACTAATGATGTATGGTGTGACTGTGTGAGTCAGTCCTGTGACTTACCAATAAGACTCCTAATCTAATCATGGGAGCGTTGGTTGGTGAGAGGAGCCAGGAAACTGCCGAGAACGGGCAAAAACACTAGCCTTCTTTACAAAACCACAATTTGGATTCTGTGTATCCATGTGCTCAAAACGCAGAACAGTGTTATCAGTATACTGAAGATTGCAATCTGCACATTCTTTAGTATACATTTTGAAATATTTTCTCAGAACACATCAGCACAATAAACTTGAGAGGACCAAGGTCAAGAATCTGTGCATGATAGCGTATTTTGTACAGCATGTGTCTCAGACTTCTACACTTAGTAAAAAGTGATTGATGAATGCATTTAACCCCTCAACTCAATCTCTGATGTATTAGCCCTCTTGAATCCTTGTTTTCTTTAGATACCTGTAGAATTGTGAAGAGACATGATACTGGGGGCAGCTGTGACGAGAGTATTGACTTCCCGTGCAAATTGGAGGAGGACCAATACATTCCCATTATAGAGATCAACTCAGTCTGCTCAATGGCAGCCTCTGTCTCAGTCCGACAAAAACAGGTAGGCCTAATGATGTCCGAATGTTAAAAATTACGTAAAAAAACATCATTGTAACCAGTTGACTGTTGTACACAATAAGAGTCTGAAAGGTGTGGCACACAATACCTTTACAAAAAATATTGAGTTGAGTCTGCATTGGATAAATGTAGCAGTCTGGAATCCAAGGACGTCCAGAGATCTCCATACTTTCACGGGAAACAATGTTAACACTTCAGTGTACAATGTAGCAAATTAATGCTCGTGGAACGTTTGACGTCACACCTCCATGTCGTTTTGAGACATTGCCCAATACAATGCGTTTAAGTGAAGAAAGTTGTAACCCTTATTGCAGTGTAACTAATCAATTATGGGCAAGATAGTGGGAATTTGTGATTAGCGGATGGCTATACAAAAGTTTCAAGGACGCTGTATACATTTGTTATCTAGAAAACATAAACTCACCTATGTTGTAGCGCCACCAGTCCCAAAGTTAACACTTGGGCAACTTCTAGTTGTGTTGGCCATTCTCCTGCTGCAACACAGCCGAAAACTCCGCACTCTTCTCCGATGCCAGATTCTTCGAACTCGCTCATTCTTCAGTCCCTGTGCTTCCCGTGCTTGTCTACTTCTCCACGCTCAAACACTAGCCACGTGTTGACTATCTAGTTACGGCTACAAGAACGGGCTCAACCTACAGGGATACAAAATGGGGTACTTCATTGACATCCCCCGACAACAGAAGCAATACTCCGTGTCAAATTGCGAGAGTAGTACAAACTCATCGATTAGGACTTTGACCGATAACCGATATGCAATCATTCACCCTGTTTTTTGGTGATAAAGTTGCAATTCGATTTATTTGAAACTATTCAATAGATACTAAGTAAAAATCCCTTATTTTACAGCTATGCCCGTGTTTTGCTGATATGTTGCAATGAGCAGTAGAAAAAAAACCGTTTTCCCCCACGTGGTGAGGGCTACATTATTATAATTGGGTATTCATGTCTCGGTACTGAGTTGTAATTGGCTTTTCTGGATTCTGAAAATCAGTCGTGACTCCTGCAGCACATTCTTCTTTATGCGCTGACTTTTCCACGAGTTGCAGGTAAAGTGGCGAGAATTCTAGATGAAAGTAAGATTGTTGGTGTACATTTCCCACGCTGTTGATTTCATCTAACTTTTTACTTGCTTTATTTTTCAGGGTTTCAGATTATCTACCAACATGGTCCCTGCGTCAGGTATTGTTTCATGTAAAATACAATTTGTACATTTTTCAACTTTTTCTACACAAGTCATTTGAAGTCAGATTGATAGTCGAAGTGACATAGAATTGGATTTCCACCGTAAACCCACGTTTCCCGTAAACATGTGTTTCCGCGTCGAGTTAGGGTGCCTCAATTATGTTTTTCTGCTGTTGTTAAAGAGCTGAAACTTGGACAGAAACTAAATGAGGGAAAGACCAAGCAGATCTTCGAGCTCGCGGACGAGCCAGGCCATGTTCTGGTCCAGTCCAAGGACCAAATCACAGCCGGGAATGCGGTGAGGAAGGACCAAATGGAGGGCAAGGCCGCGATAGCAAACAGAACCACGAGCTGTGTTTTCAAGCTGCTGCAGGAAGCGGGTGAGTCTTCAGGCTTCACTGTTTTCAATTGTCATGCATGATTGTAGTTAGTTAATGCTAATGATTCGTTAGGTTATGTGTGGGTGAGTGTGATAACTAGTTTAGATGTGCCCTCCTCCATACATCCATATCCGTAATGTTCTGTAATCAATTGTAAAGCTTTATGGTTCTGTGATAAATATAAATTGTCTTGGTCAGTAAAGTGTGCCAACGTTCATGAATGCGTTTGTCCACAGGCTAGAATGCAAATAAACATATATTATTAGTGAGTGTTCTTCTGTCTATAACTGACCACAGTGGGCAGCTGTCCTGCCTATCCAGGTCATGTTGCATTCCTGTATTTTGACATTGAGATCACAGTAGTCCATTTATTAAACACTCCCAGTTCAGAAATTGCTCTCCTTATTGCAGCAATTTAGAAAGAGATGGGGTAAGTGCAACCCGTGTGTCCCTCATGATGTAAGCCAAACCATGTTAATGAATTCCTTGTGACTCAGAACATGCTTCTTTTAATCAAACAGAACGTGACCCACCCCAGCCCCCTTTCCTACCCCTGAAGACAATGGCTTCCCTGATTGACTGATAATTGGCTTCCTTCATAGCTGTGTAGTAGAGCTGCTATTAAATCATCGATGGCTGAGTAAGTCCTCGTGATGTTCTTTTTATACCTCAGGCATCAAGACAGCCTTTGTGAGACAGCAGTCGGAGACAGCGTTCGTGGCGGCCCACTGTGAGATGATCCCCATCGAGTGGGTCTGTCGGAGGGTGGCCACTGGATCCTTCCTCAAGAGGAACCCTGGCGTCAAGGAGGGCTACAGGTTCTCCCCGCTGAAAATGGAGATGTTCTTCAAGGTGTTTGTATATTTGTATCTGTCCAATCATGCCCAGTAGAAAAATTGGATTGATCCTCCCTCTGATAATCCAATCTACCTGCTTAATTTGCACACATTCATTTTCCACTCAGATGAAAACATTGAAAGTTAGGTGCTTCAACCATCAACTAATCCTCCTTCATACAAAGATTGCTGTTATACAGTTTACATCAATGTCTGAAATCTTGGTCACTATTTGTTTCTCAGGATGACGCCAACAATGACCCTCAGTGGTCGGAGGAGCAGCTGCTGGAGACTAAGTTCTCTATGGCTGGGCTCAACATCGGCCGCTGTGAGGTGGACATCATGAACCGCAGCACTGTGGCCATCTTTGAGGTTCTGGAGAAGGCCTGGGCCACCCAGAACTGCACACTGGTGGACATGAAGGTATGTGGCTCAGTGCCACCCTCAGATGGTTAGGGGAGGTAACAAAGTGGACCATTGTTTTGCTCTTAGTTAGTTCTGGAAGTTATGAACCCACTATGGGGCCTTTTAACATGCATGTCCTTTAACTGTTTGTTGACAGATTGAGTTTGGTGTGAATGTGAGCACCAAAGAGATTGTGCTTGCTGACGTGATTGACAATGACTCCTGGAGGCTGTGGCCAGCTGGAGATCGGAGTCAGCAGAAAGATAAACAGGTGAGGTGATCTCCTGCATAGCTCTGTCCAGTTCTCCTATCCTGTCATCCCTTTATGGAAAAATGCTAATGTCGCCATAATTTAACCACCTCAGATTGAGTTACACCATGTTAGCTGTAGTGTAAACCTGTGTGCTCTCCTCCCTGCAGGTGTACCGGGACCTGAAGGAGGTGACTCCTGAGGCCATGCAGATGGTGAAGAAAAACTTTGAGTGGGTCTCTGAAAGAGTGAAGGTAGGGTAGCCTTGTGTATCCCACTAGTCCTGTGCGCTCTAGCCTAAAATAGAAAGAGCCGACTAGCTGTATCTCTTATCAGGACAGCCACTAGTTTGTGTTTAATCAACATACCGTAATGATGGAGGATCAGGTAGTTTAACATGAACTTGTCTGTTTGTTAAGCTCCATTCCAGTGTATTAGATAGATAGGTACTTTATTGATCCCCCGAGGGGGAAATTTCTTTTTCAAGCAGCCACAACAAAACACAAAACCTAGACATTATGGGATTCTCATGTGAATCCCAGCATTTAAAATGTCTCAACCTTTTGTGACCAGTCTTTGATCAACCCTAGTAATCTCAGATATGCATACAACCTCTCAATTTAACCCAGTTTGTTTTAATCTGTCACAACACACACAGAGACACGGTACAAGTACAGCCCATAGTGAAATAGTTTAGGCTGGGCATTCAGTAGAGGCTGACTGGGTGTCTCTGTGTGTCCCTAGCTTCTGCTGGAGCCCAAGGCCAGTGGCAGAGTGGTGGTTCTGATGGGCTCCACCTCTGACCTGGCCCACTGTGAGAAGATCAGGAAGGCCTGTGGCTCCTACGGAATCCCCTGTGTCCTCCGAGTCACCTCTGCACACAAAGGACCAGACGAGACTCTCCACATAAAAGCTGAATACGAAGGTGGGCTGAGCTCAGCCTTGTAGCCCTAACCTTACTGGCAACCCATAAGAACATAGCTATCCCTCTCTACACTAGATTGTTCAAGTATTGTACAATACGTTGCTTGCTTATGTTTATTAAAAGTGGAAGATTATGTGGTACATACATTATGAATAATTGCTCTGTATGTGAAGTAACTGCAGTATACTGGCTTACGTTATAACGCCTATCTAATATAAAACTTTAGAAATTATGATTTTACTGTTTTGTGTGGATGGGCTAATGTGCATCATTTTCCCAGGAGACGGAGTACCGACTGTGTTTGTGGCTGTGGCGGGCAGAAGCAACGGCCTTGGTCCAGTGATGTCAGGAAACACCGCCTACCCAGTCATCAATTGCCCTCCTATCACCCCCGACTGGGGGGCACAGGACATCTGGTCATCCCTTCGCATGCCAAGCGGTGAGTACATCCCTCCATGCGGTCTGTCTTCCTGTGTGTGTGTACAGTAATTATCCCGGAAATGAATCTGTGTTTACCTAATCCTGATTTCTCTTCTTTCACACAGGTCTTGGCTGCTCCACAGTCCTCTCCCCTGACGCTGCAGCCCAGTTTGCAGCTCAGATATTTGGGCTTAGTGACCACTTGGTGTGGTCCAAACTGCGGGCCTCCATGCTCAACACCTGGGTGTCTCTGAAGCAGGCTGACAAGAAGCTACAGGCCTGCAGCCTGTGAGGAGCCCCCTGTACTCTACCATTCCAGACCCTGCAAGGCCTCTCCAAGATGGGCACTGTGAAGGGTCACTGCCTGGCTGTGTCATTTCTAATGAAATGTTTACCATGATAGTTTACTAACTGTCAAATCAGCCCTACAACACATTTCTCTCATCATTCCCTTAATAAAGTGATTCATATGTATAAACATCTGTGTTTTAGATTACTATGTTTTTCTATTTCACATACAGTATAAACTACATGACCAAAAGTATGTGGACACCTGCTCGTCAAACATCTCATTCCATTATTATGGGCACAACCTCTACTCTTCTGGGAATGCTTTCCACTAGATGTTGGAACATTGCTGCGGGGACTTGCTTCCATTCAGCTACAAGAGCATTAGTGTGGTTGGGCACAGATGTTGGGCGATTAGTCCTGGCTCGCAGTCGGCTTTCCAATTCATCCCAAAGATGTTCAATGGAGTTGAGGTCAGGGCTCTGCAGGCCAGTCAAGTTCTTCCATACCGATCTCTACAAACCATTTCTGTATGGACCTCACTTTGTGCATGGGCATTGTCAAGCCTTCCCCAAACTATTGCACAAAGTTGGAAGCACCGAATCGTCTAGACAGTCATTGTATGCTGAAGCATTAAGATTTCCCTTCATTAGAACTAAGGAGCATAGACCAAACCATGAAAAACTGCCACAGACCATTATTTTTCCTCCACCAAGCTTTACAGTTGGGGCTGGTAGTGTTCTCCTGGCATCTGCCAAACCCAGATTTGTCCATCAGACTAACTGATGGTGAAGCTTGATTCATCAATCCAGAGAATGCATTTCCAGTGCTCCAGATTCCAATGGTGGTGAGCTTTACACCACTCCAGCCGATGCTTGCCATTGCGCATGATGGTCTTAGGCTTGTGTGGGGCTGCTCGGCCATAGAAACCCATTTCATGAATCTCCCAATGAACATTTCTTGTGCTGACGTTGCTTCCAGAGGCAGTTTGGAACTCTGTAGTGAGTGTTGCAACCGAGGACGGATGATTTTTATGCGCTTTGTGAGCTTGTGTGGCCTACCGCTCCTAGAAGTTTCCACTTCACAATAACAGCACTTACAGTTGACTTGGCCAGTTCTAGCAGGGCAGAAATTTGACAAATGTACTTTTTGGAAAGGTGGCATCCTATGACCGTGCCATGTTGAAAGTCACAGCTCTTCAGTAAGGCTGTACTGCCAATGTTTGTCTATGGAGATCGCATGGTTGTGTGCTCGATTTTATACACTTGTCAGCAACGGGTGTGGCTGAAATAGCAGAATCCACTAATTTGAAGGGGTGTCCACATTTATAGGGTATATAGTAAGTATTTTGAAAATGTAGTAATGTTTAGCAATATATTTCCTGTTGGAATTACATTGAGTAACACATTTACACAAAAGCTTGTATAAATGACACGGTAATTTTTCGTCATATCATCAAATGTTGTATTGGCCTGAATTTCAAGCGGTGATACTATCAAGAATGCAAGATCATCTTGATAGTGTTAAGCATATATTGTCACATTACACAGGCCACTGAAAAATATATTTCACAAATGTTTAAAAACATAGGCCTTGAGTCAAATCTCTGGCTTGGATTCCAAAATGGATATTATTTTTTAGATATCTGTACTCGCTTTTCTTCTGTGTTTGGTTTAATGTTAGCAGAAACCCCAGCCTCACGTGGCTTTAGGCTTGTGATCTATTCCCTGGTCATCCACCAAAGTAGAAAAAGTATTCTAAGACAACATTATGCTGGTTCAGTGTGTTATCTGACCACAGGGGGAGCCTGTTGCATGTTCCAAGTATGCAGTATCTAGGATCCACCCCCATTGCTCTGAGCCAGGGGAATGAGTCACAGAGAAAATATGATTTCATGGCACCATTTAAAGGGGATGATTTTTCCAACTCTGTTTCTTCCTGATTACAGAAGTGTTCTCCCATTCTCTTTGATGAGGTCCATGACAATGATATGAAGACCCATGATGATACACTCTGTTTCTCTGCTTGCTCTTCAATAGTGTGGGGTTGAATGGGGAGTGGAACTAAGAGTAGTAGAGTGATGCTGTGTGCTACTTATATCTAACAAAGTGCTGTCTGGCACTCCAATTAAAAAAATCAAATTAATTCCCCTCCAAGTGTACCCTAATTTTTTTGGAACATAAAATGGATATGGCACAAAGATTCTATGTCTACTTGACAACAGTAACCTGGCAATGACCACTCTACATCCAATAAATCCTGGCTCCATTCTCCATCCCCTCCAAACTTCTATTTTATGCCCTCTCTAAGTTTCTCTCTGTCTCCTTCTCTGACCCTTACTCTACCACCCCCCCCCCCCCCCCCTGTATCCCCATGGATACAAGATTTCCTGTATTCTGAAGAAAATAATAATAATAAAGCAAGTGAATCGTCAAAACCTCAGGGCTGCTACTGTGATTGCTCTCTAGCACTTGCAAAAAGCATGCAGTTACGTTTCTGGGCTGTGAAGTCTCAACTGTATCACAACACAAAGAGACACATAACCAGATAAAAAAGAGTCACCTTCCTTTCTCATGACTTCTAAAAGTATTTTATTTGGCCCTCAATTAAATCACCACTGCAGTATGATGCTTAGGGTTGTATTTACAGGGGTTCAACAGATAATTCTCTATTCTCTATTGTTCTCTACTACAACATTTCTACATGAATCAACCTAGATACGTCCACCACTTCTTTAATGCCATTCTCTCTTCCTGGTCTTCTCTGCTTCATGCATGTGTCCTCCCCATTACTGTATCCTCCTCTCATCACTCACTTTTACACTCACTTTTCTCTTTACCATAATTTACCTCTTTGAATCCCTCTTTCTATTTTTCAATTGCTTACATGCTATTTCCCTCTTGCTCACTCTCTAGCCACCACAATCTATTTCTATACCTCCCTCGTTCTATCCCTCCCTCATCCCTGATCACAGGGCCCCCAGGTCATGGCAGGAGCGGGACTTCTGTCTGAAGAACTTGCCCCCGTCTCGTTCCCTCTCGCGGGGGTAGCGTGGGACCAGGCTAGCGAGGAAACGCTTGGCCCGGTGGGTGATGCTCTCCAGACCGCCAGCCATGTCGTGCCCATAGGCCCCTGGAGGCATCGGGCTGAGGCCTCTGGCTAACCTCACAGCAGACTCCAGGAGCTCCACCGTGCGGTGGTCCAGAGAGGCTGACATCTCCACATACAGACAGTCAAACAGAGTAGCACTGGTGAAGGCCTCTGAGAGAGAGAGAGACCCATGAATATGCACAGTTGTCAGTGGTAAACACATTACCTATTTAGAATGAGATTGCGTACACGGTGATGTGGTGTTGTGACAGGTTCATCCATATTAGTTACATGATGAAGCACCTCTTATTCCCTCATTGTGCTGTGACTCAGCCCAGCTCCCCTCTGGTTGACCTCAGAAACACCACAATATAAACATCCCTGCCTCTCTGGATTTATTGTCATTATAGACTACTATCCCCAGGACACACATACACAATTGAATGCATTTATTCAAAAGACGGAAAAAGCACATAAAATATAGTGAGAAGCAATTGCCCAAATTAGTCCTAATTAAAACCGTATTTATTAATTATCTCTGACAGCAGAGGAAGAGAGAACAAGTATGTTTTTTTCTTCTGAGCTCGTTCAGCTATATTATAAAGCGAGAAGGAAGGGAGTTTTCACCCAGTGCCTGTGAAAGTAATTAAGCAGAAGGCCTTGCTCTGCTCTCTGCCTCATAATAAGTCAAAGGTTACACAACACTCATAACATGAACCCAAAAACAGCCAGGCCTGAGGAGCTGCAGTCTGGAGCAACACACATCACACAGACTGGGGTGAAAGAGACAGTTTGAAAGACAGAGAGTTTTGTGTACATGTGTTATAGGTTGTTGTGAACCATACAGCCAAGCTCAGGTGGGTATTCTGAACACACCACACAGCCATATCCTCAGTTGATATGTACATCTAGATGAATAGATGAATGTGTGTGTTCTCAGTATCTCATGCACAGTCCCTCCCCCCATACTCCCACACTGCACTGCAGTTGAAAGTCTGTGCCACTTTCTGTGTATATTCCTATATTTCTCCCTGCTTCGCAGTACACTGCAGAGATACAGATTACAACTCAGCCTGTCGACACACTGGGTGGAGATGGCAGGCAGGGACAAGGCAATGAGAGAAGAGATCATCTATAGGAAGAGATCATCTATAGGAAGAGATCATCTATAGAATACTGCAGGTTAAGGTTGGAGCACAAAGGGCGACCACTCTGCCACTGTGATGTAACAAAAAGAGGGCCAATCTGCCTCACCTTGAGCGTTCACCTCACGCGAACGGACCAGGTCACTCTTGTTGCCAACGAGGATGATGGGAGTTTGTGGCTGCATCTCCCTGAGGAGGAGACGAAGTTGGGCGGTGCGGTGGAAACTACGCCTGTCCGTCACAGAGAACACCAGGACACACACCTCGCACTGCAGAGCAGACAGGTCCTGAAAGAAAGGGGGAGGGAGAGAGATCACCACAAACATATCGCTTTACCTTCCATTTAGTCATATGCATTTGAATGAGAATCAACTTCTATGTATCATAAGCCTAGTTTATACCTGGCTCTAACATGTGTCCTGTGTTCTGATCTTGTCCACATTCTGATTGGGCCCACATTTTCAGATATGTGTCTAACATGGTATTAAAACATGTCTCTTATCCATCCACTGTGTCTGCATCGTCTGCAATGATGATTTAAATGGTTTCACAGCCCAGATCTGTCTACACTTGTACATCTAGACACAATGTGTGTCTGACTACCTCAAGAGGTGGTCAGGAAGATCTGATCACAGTATTTAATTGTCTACACCTGTCATAAAATGTGAGCACAATCAGAATGTGGATAAGATCAGGCCAAAGGACGCATGTTAGAACCAGGTATAAACTAGGGCTGGGAATTGCCAGGTACCTCACGAAACGATATTATCACGATACTTAGGTGCCGATACGATATGTATTGCGATTCTCACGATTCTATATGTATTGCGATTCAATACTGTGATTCGATATTCCAAACACATTGCTCACCATATGTCTGCTGCAGAGAGACAAGAGAGCATGAGAAAACGAGTTTTGATCAGTCATGGAAATTGGCTCCCTATATAAAAATACTGGATTTTTAGTGCAGGTACAGCCAACTAGCGCAAAAATAATATTGCGATATTGTAAAAACGATATACAGTCAAAAATAATATCCTGATATGTAACTGGATAGATTTTTTCCCCCCATTACAATGGGTCTACATAAGTCACCAAGTGAAGAGGGAGGCAGCTCTTCCCTCCCTAAAAATCTATTTTTCAGTCTCTGAATGGTTTGTCACCACATTTTCCCACTGCTGTGCTGAGAGCCTTGTAAATGAGAGTCAGCAGCAACATTTAAATATAACTCTGGCACGATGAGTGCTCTATGGCAGACAGACCAAGAGTCAGAGTGTGTTTTTTCAACATTTCAAACAATTGATTTTTTCTGGTGGTATGCAGTGAAAGCCTGCTGCCTGCAGCAGTCAAGAGTGAGAGTGAAGCCCTGTGCTCTTTCATTCTATGATTCCCTGCTGCCTAGAGACAAATTACCATACCACACCAACTGGGAACCACGTCAATTACTGATGACACACACAGAGAATACAATGACACACACACACACACTGGATGCCCTTTGAGTGAATCCTTCATAAGTCATTGAAAACACTCTTGAGACTGGACTACATCTAAAGGCTAACTCAAACTCTTCTGAACAGATAAGACATAGCAGCATCACCAAGATCCATATCTCCTACAAGACAACCAAAGAACAATGTCAGTGATCCACTTACAGGTTTTTTTTTCAATCACTTTTTCAATCACTTGTTTACATTTTTAGATGTAAGTTATATATTTTCAAAACTGTAAGTACAGAACTCTAAACTGATAACACTTGTAATTCTCCTATCTTATGTGAAGGACCTTTGACTGTGCATTGGGGTTTCACACATCTTTCACCCCTGAGTCATTCATGGAAAATCTAAGTTTTCTGTGAAATACCATGAGGACATTTTGTTTAGTCACCAATACTGTACATCAGATAATGGTAGGCTCCATTTCGTCATTTTAACTACCATTTAATCCAATAGCAAAAAATACAAGATACAAACTGTTCTTTTTGAAGTGCTAGTTAGAAAGAATAGTAGCGGGTAAATATAATTTTCCATACATTATTTGACAAAAACTTGACATACACAATTATTGTATAATTTGTATCCAATGGCAGGTTGTGAGAATGTTGAGAAATATGTCAGTCTTACAGTTTCATTATCCTTATACAGTACAAATCATCAGAAATAGGGTATTGTAAATCAGTTCACTACTGTAAAAATGTAGCACAGTGTTGTATACCATTTCTGCCCCATTGTACAAGATCCCCTTTTCTACGTGACTTGTCAACTGATACAGAATCGCCTGTGTCTCAGCTTGAAATTCATCAGCTTACAGTGTATCAATGAGATTCAGATAATGATTTTAATATTGTTATATACAAGTTACAACCCAGGTATTTCAGCAGTGCATTGTACACTGCACTAAAATTCCAAATGGTAGCACATAGAGTGACTCTTTCCATTTTGTCCTATTGAAGCAGACTGGCTGATGGAGAATGATGATGTAGTATTTACAGCTACATCCATATAGGATTTGGTTTTACCTTCCAACATAAATGTATGTAAAATGTATACATTTATGAGGTAAAAATATAGAAATTGGCAAGTGTTCAGCAGTTATCAAACTACAGTGGGGAGAACAAGTATTTGATACACTGCCGATTTTGCAGGTTTTCCCACTTACAAAGCATGTAGAAGTCTGTCATTTTGATCATAGGTACTCTTTAACTGTGAGTGACGGAATCTAAAAATCCAGAAAATCACATTGTATGATTTTTAAGTAATTCATTTGCATTTTATTGCATGACATAAGTATTTGATACATCAGAAAAGCAGAACTTAATATTTGGTACAGAAACCTTTGTTGACTTTGTGAATTTGTTTGTTGTACTCAGTCAATTGAAATGTGCTTAGAGTTTTAAAACATGAGCCATTTTGATGATCTGTTTTGGTGTTTATGCTTAGAGTTGTGAAAATGTACCACATACTTGCACCAAAGTGATACAAAAATATATAATTTGATCACCCTGTTGTTGCAGAAACTGCAAACTTGTAGTGTAATCAAGGTTTAAAAATGAATTTCCACTTTCAAATTTCAGCCTTCATTTGCCCTAAATAAAAATGTATCAACCCCTACAAAAATGTCCATTAATTATAATCCACACAATATTTCACATTTCCTGTTGCTACAGGATTATTTTTCTGCTGTTAGAAACTGGTCAAATTAAGATCTTACATCTGTAGATAAACAGCACTGGAATAAAATAATGCTGATTAAGGTAAATGAAAAGGAAATACACAAATTCACAAACTCTTGTGATTCCAGACTGGAGAGCTGCTACAGCGAGATCATTTTACCATACCCAACCTCCAGCTGAGTCAGAACAAGCAAAAGGAGAAAATGTCCCCAGTACATCTGCTCAGTGAGCATCTCCCTCCCACATCCATGAACTCATGTGTTTGAAGCGTGCTCAGGGGAACAGAGGTAATCCTGTGGAAAATAACCTGATAATAGGCTTCCTACCCAGCCAATCACAGACTCCCACAGGGGAATGACATATTTCCACTGCTTGATCACAGCAACACTTCATGACTAAACATGAGAAAAACTACACCAAAACCCCCACATTAAGAGTTAACCCATGAGAGAAGACAGGGGAGGGGGTACAGGAGTGGGAGAGAGAAGGCTGGGGTAGAGTGGGGCCACAGAGGTGTAGTTTGGCTCACCTGCCTCCAGTTGTCGTAGATAAGGATGGTGCAGTCCTCGTCGTCCACGGTAACAGTACGTACATAGCCCTCTCCTGAGGGAGAGATATAGCAGGCATGTCTCAGGTGGGAGATGGGGGGAAGAGGGGTTTTAGCCTATGCTTATTTACAAGACATACACATTGCTGGGTTGTTATGCATTGCACACTTTCTACCTGTTAGTATCATAGGTCTATTTTTGTTGAAACACTGTCTAACATCCAAACACCAATCAATGTACCTTCAGAATCCACAGATGCAGTTTTATCCAAATCCCCAGCCAAGGCGATAGCAAGGCTTGACTTGCCCACCCCATTTTGCCCCAGCAGGGCAATTCGAAAGGGCCCTTCAGAGGGGGGTCTCCCCTCTACCGCTGAGGTGATGGTCTCAGCCTTCGCCAGGCTGAAACTGATTGGAGGAGGAGAAGGTCCAGCCAACCCTGATGTCCTATCACAATCATCATGGACTGCTTCCTCTCGTCTGAGCTGGTGTTTGATTGGCACAGGGGTACTTCCTCTGCGTAAAGGTGGGGCACTGGACAGAGTCATACTGCCACACTAAAAGAGAGACAAATAAATAAATATACACATTATATTCACATATAACACGGACCAACAAGATTCTGACTTTGAGTCCACATTTCCATCGACATTCCACACTCTGTAACAGTTTTCCAAACACACAGAAATCGACAATTGTCTAGAAAGCAGGAAAGGTGATGTGGCATCCCTGTGCAAGTCTGTGCTTCCTAATGAACACTTGGGCTCCCACGTGGCGCAGTGGTCTAAGACCAGGTGTCACTAGACAGCCTGGTTCAAATCCAGACTGTATAACAACCGGCTGTGATTGGGAGTCCCATAGGATGGGGCACAAACTGTACCTGACATGTCATCACTTCCTGTGTGATCCTGAAATAGAAAGCTATAGTCACATTATTGTATCTCACTTCGTATTGATCACCCTCATTAACACCTACACTGTCTCTGCCTATCTCACCATCTCCCTTTATATTTTCATTACTCTATTTCTGTCTCTTTCTTCACACACACACACACACACACACACACACACACACGCACACATTAAGAGATGCAGAGAACCACTGATGAACTCAATGGTCTCATGGCCATGACAAATTTGATGTTAGTGAAATCTGATGCTCAAAAATAAATAAATAATCATAACCCTTCAAGTATGTCACCAGCACCTCCCTGGTCTTGTCAATCACAGATGACAGATGTCTTGAGAGGCAACCATCAGGCAAACTATGACACATTTGCATAGATATAAACAGTTAAAAAACTACGTGCTGCCCTGCACATTTTGTTCAAACATCCCCGCCTACCTTAGCCAGTGTTTCCTCGATATTGATAATGTCTATGAGCGCATCTGTCTGCATCTGCAATGTGAAATACACCCGTCAGAAATCGACTTTTACCTACACCCGAGCGTTTTCCCGCCCTCCCACTCTTCTCACTCCCGCGCGGTCAACCTCAAAGCCACAGGATGATCTCACCTGGCATAAGACTCGCAGCACCAACAAAGTAAAAACGGTTCTCTCTCTCTTTCTTTCTCTTTCTCTCTCTCTCTCGCTCTCTCTCTCTCGCTCTCTCTCGCTCTTCATGCGCGCTCACAAACAAACATCACACGCACAGACTCAGAGGCTACATAGACAACTTCTCTCTTCCCCACAGTGTGCTTTCGTACAGTTATTCGGTCCTCCTGCAGTGTCTTACCTCGCTCTTCTGCATTATGACTCACTTACATGACGTGTAAATAAATGATCGTTGCCAGTTTTTCATTTTTTTTGAAAAAATTGAATGTAAAGCTGCGTCGACTGCATCTTCACTGTAGAGAAAAGGTAATGCGGAGTCCATCTCTATAAAATGTTTGAATGGGTCAGAGAAAGCATAAGTCATCATCTGCTTATAAGATGCTAATTTCACTCCACTCTAATTTATTCTTTGGATGCTGCAGATACTTGCAATAAACAATGCAGATAAATTCCAGCACTAGGGCGCAGCAGAGTACAGTTTTTTCTTCCAACACCTCTACCATGCATTGCCCTTTTGAGTGTGTGTCTGTCTGTGTCTGTGTCTGTGTGTGTGTGTGTGTGTGTGTGTGCTTACATGTTTGTGTCTTTAGGCATACAAAGTATTGTACATGTGTTAATACTCGTGTGCGTTTCTGCAGTCACTTTTTCGCTTGGGCAGTGAGTCTTATATACACTACCTTTCAAAAGTTTGGGGTCACTTAGAAATGTCCTTGTTTTTGAAAGAAAGCTAATGTTTTGTCCATTAAAATAACATCAAATTGTTCAGAAATACAGTGTAGACATTGTTAATGTTGTAAATGACTATTGTAGCTGGAAACTGCAGATTTTTTATGGAATATCTACAAAGGCGTACAGAGGCCCATTATCAGCAACCATCACTCCTGTGTTCCAATGGCACGTTGTGTTAGCTGATCCAAGTTTATCATTTTAAAAGGCTAATTGATCATTAGAAAACCCTTTTGCAATTATATTAGCACAGCTGAAAACTGTTGTGCTGATTAACGAAGCAATACAACTGGCCTTCTTTAGACTAGTTGAGTATCTGGAGCATCAGCATTTGTGGGTTCGATTACAGGCTCAAAATGGCCAGAAACAACAGTTGTGTGAAAAAGTAAGTACACCCCCTGGAAAGTTCTCTTCTTTTTTTTCTTTTTTTTCTTTTTTTACATATTTGGACAGATGGATATGTAATCTTCACTTCACTAAAATAAACACAAATTTTGAAAGATGCTCATAGAAGTCTCTAAGAACCCCAGGGTAACATCAAGGGATCTACAGGCCTCTCTTGCCACAATCAATGTCGAATTGCATGGGTACACTGTCAGAAAGAGACTGCACAAACTTGGCCTACATGGGAGGTCAGGAAGGAAGAAGCCTCTGCTCTCAAAAAAGATTATCAAGACACAACTGACTTTTGCCAGACAACACCTGGGTAAAGTCAGTTGTGTCTTATTATTATTTTTGTGAATAGTGTTGAAGTGAAGATTACATATCCATCTGTCCAAATATGTAAAATAAAAACATAACTTTCCAGGGGGTGTACAGTACTTACTTTTTCACATGACTGTATATATATACTGTACCAGTCAACATTTGGACACACCTACTCATTCAAGGGTTTTTCTTTATGTTTACTATTTTCTACATTGTAGAATAATAGTAAAGATGTCAAAACTATGAAATAACATGTAGTAACCAAAATAGTGTTAAACAAATCAAAATATTTTTCAAAGTAGCCACCCGTTGCCTTGATGAGGAGAGCTTTGCACACTCTTGGCATTCTCTCAAAGAGCTTCACCTGGAACACTTTTCCAACAGTCTTGAAGGAGTTCCCACATATGCTGAGCACTTGTTGGCTGCTTTTCCTTCCCTCTGCGGTCCAACTCATCCAAACCATCTCAATTGCATTGAGGTTGGGTGATTGTGGAGGTCAGGTCATCTGATG
The DNA here is from genome assembly GCA_023634145.1 of Thymallus thymallus. Classification (NCBI taxonomy): domain Eukaryota; kingdom Metazoa; phylum Chordata; class Actinopteri; order Salmoniformes; family Salmonidae; genus Thymallus; species Thymallus thymallus. Next base: position 17,132,095 of record CM042393.1, read on the forward strand.
CAGCACTCCATCACTCTCCTTCTTGGTCAAATAGCCCTTACACAGCCTGGAGGTGTGTTGGGTCATTATCCTGTTGAAAAACAAATGATAGTCCCACTAAGCACAAACCATGTGGAATGGTGTATCACTGCAGAATGCTGTGGTAGCCATGCTGGTTAAGTGTGCCTTGAATTCTAAATAAATCACAGACAGTGTCTCCAGCAAAGCACCCCCACACCATCACACCTCCTCATCCATGCTTCACGGTGGGAACTACACATGCAGAGATCTTCTGTTCACCAACTCTGCGTCTCACAAAGACACGGCAGTTGGAACCAAAAATCTGACCAAATGACAGATTTCCTCCAGTCTAATGTCCATTGCTTGTGTGTCTTGGCCCAAGCAAGTCTCTTCTTTTTATTGGTGTCCTTTAGCAGTGGTTTCTTAGCAGTAATTTGACCATGAAGGCCTGATTCACACAGTTTCCTCTGAAAAGTTGATGTTGAGATGTGTCTGTTATTTGAGCTCTGGGAAGCATTTTTTTGGGCTGCAATTTCTGAGGTTGGTATCTCTAATTTACTTATCCTCTGCAGCAGACGTAACTCTGGGTCTTCATTTCCTCATGTCCTCATAAGATCCAGTTTCATCATAGTGCTTGATGGTTTTCGCGACTGCACTTGAAGAAACGTTCAAAGTTCTTGACATTTTCCGGATTAACTGACCATGTCTTAAAATAATGATGGACTGTCATTTCTCTTTGCTTATTTGTAAGGATGTATGTTCAGAGGTCTCTGGAAACCTTTATGGTTTTCAGGTTTGGTGTCCAGAGACCTCTCTGGAAATCTCTATGTTTGGGATTGGTACCCAATTAGAGGCAGCTGCGCCGCATTGTTATTAGTTATTCCCACCTGTCTTTGTGTTTATTTTTTTGTGTGTTCCTTTTTTGTTTCATACATGTTCATGGTCGCTGTCTCTCCTTTTTTTGGTTTTGGGGTTACGCTTACCTGATTAAAGGAATGTTTTTGCACCACAGGTCGTAGATAAGGATGGGTACTGTCTAACTGCGATCGTGACATTATTTGAGCTGTTCTTGCCATAATATGGATTTGGTATTTTACCGAATAGGGCTATCTTCTGTTTACCACCCCTACCTTGTCACACCATAAATGATTGGGCCAAACGCATTTAGAAGGAAATGCCTCACCTATCATATTAGGCCTACTTATCTAAATCTTAAAACTGTGTTTCCTGTTGTTGGTGTTTCCTGTTTTTCTCTATCACGCTCTATGTAAATACTATTTTACACTGGGGGAAAAAAACTGTGCAATTTTTCACCTCTGAGATTGTATGAATGGGAATAAATGTACGTGTCACTGTAAACTATGTGTATTTCAACATATGTGTTGTGTGACTGCCTGAATGTGAGTGGCTGTGTGTTACAGCGTGAGCGGGGTGAGTGTTCATGTTACTCTGTGTACGTCCTCTGGACACAATGCTACAATGGACTCCGGCAGTGAGCAGTCAGGGCGCTATTATAGCCCTAATCCTGTCCCTATTATACAGGCCAGAGAGAGTGAGAGACACAGAGAGGGAGGCAGGGCCGAGGGTGAGGTCATCCCAAACAGCGCTCAGCCAGGGTCACTGCCTCTCTATAGAGACACAGAATGACAGCGAGATGGAGGGAGAGAGAAATGGAAGAGAGGATGAGGTAAAGAGAACAGATCTACAGGAGATTGGGAAAGTGGGAGGGACAGAGAAGGGATAGAGAGAGGGATTACTAGGTGTTTAAAGCACGTGTGAAACGGAGACAAAGAAAGAAATCAGAAAAATAGTGGAAAATAAACATAGCTGCCAAGGATGGTAAAAATATTGTCTTTATTTCATAGGAAACCACACAACAATAGGAACATAAACCATGATGACAATAATGATTGTAATCCCACTATTGAAAATAATCAAAAAGATAATTGAAATATTGATTTATCCTGCTTAAAAATAAAAGTACACACTAAGATTCTGCAATTGTAAACCATTAAAATAAAAATAAGAATTGGTACATAAATAAACAATAAATATTGTGAATAAATAAGTGAATAAATATAACAGATAAATCAATTAATTAACCTACACCTAGCCAAAACAATTAGCTCTAATGTAGCTACCCTGGTAACATTTCATGAGATAGTTAAGAGAGGTGTCTTTGAATGTCTGCATTTTCTTGCATTTCACCCCAGTTTTTAAGAATCCACAGTGTCCAGCTCTGTGGTGCTTGTTGCATTATGGTGGTTAATAATTCAACCTAGATTGAATTATTAAAGCTTGAAGACAATACACAGTAACACAGTTGATGTAGTACTGTTGCCTTTTTGGGTGGAACTTTCTTTGTACATACCTATTTGACCACAACATCTGTAGCAACCATTGTTTCTTGCTTCACATCTTAGGGTCAACTGATTGATTGTGGAAATCCTACAGTACAGATTGACAGAAGAAGTCTCTTGGAGGTCTGTTCATCCTCTTTTCATGAAACAAAACCAATCACAGATAGGACACTGCAATTATTCTTCATTGTCATTATGACAAAAAGTATATGTATGGATTATGGATTCGTTTAGATTTTTTATATTTTTACGTATCTACTTTATACTGTACATGAGCGTTTAGTACAACCACAGAAATTCTCTCAGGAAAAGGATCCTTGTACATTATTTTTCTATGATTGTTAATCTTAAAAATGTGATAGTGGGTAACAAGTCTTGGTGAGCAAAAACACCTTGGTAGGCAACTGTGAAATATTCGCTGTCGAGTACAACTGCATGCCATGGACACTTGAAGATCATACACCACCACTCATCCAATACCACTGCACTCCTCAGACCTTTGGGTTTCCAATGAGCCCAGTCAACCTGCACCATCACAGTGTGCATGTCAGGGCCTGGATTCAACCCAACCATCATCTGGATATCAGTAAATCTTTTCATTTGTTCTGCTTGAAAGAAATGTGCATAGATAGGTTGATAGTGTTAGGGCCGATGAATGATACGATGGAGTTTGTTTATTGAAGACTAGCCCTTGGGTTCACATTGTTCAGTTTGAGGACGACCTGTGACCTTCCATGCCCTGATTTTACCAGTGCAGGATGCATCCTGAAGGTGTCTCATTGAGTCTTTGTGCTACTATGAACGTCACTGTGATATCAAAACTGAAATCTTCACCATTAGTCCTGTTTATGAAGCAATCTATGACCCGATTCTAACCCTAAGTTAACAGTCAAGTGCCAGCTGATTGCTCAGCGGGTTGATTTCACAGTCATATAGGGCCTAGTCCTAACCCCACTACCCGCCTGACAACCTCCACACACGCACACACACACACACCCCAAACCCTGCCTCCCTTCCTCCCAAAGTCTGATTTCTCAGTGCTGGCCTTATTTAGGCTGACCTGCTCTTTCACCCCACTCGAATCCCTCACTTATTCTGTCCTCTCCCCTGGGTATGTCCTCAGAGGAAGTAGTCAGGGGGTGGTGAGTGGGAGTTGTTGGCGTGGGTAGGTGGAGCTTCGTTTGTACTGACAAGCTTTTCGTAGCGAGCCTTGTAGGCATCCCTCTCCCTCAGCACCCGAGATAGCTCACACTGGAGCTGTTCCAACTGAGGAGATAGACAGACAGGAGAGAGTTGTTAGAGCTTTAATTTTGTAGTTGTTGTCAGTGGTGTGTTGTTTTTGTTTGTTTTTGTTGTATGTGTATGTGTCCTACCTGTTGTGTGAGGACGTGTTTCTCGGACTCCAGGGTGTGGCGGTGCTGCAAGCGTTTGTAGCGACAGGACTGGGCGTAGCCTCGATTCTTTAGCGTACGACGTTTCTGCTTCAGACGCACCACCTCGTCCTTACTGACGCCACGCAGGTGTCTGTTCAGCTCCCGCACCGACAGGCTCACCAGCTGTTCGTCTGAGAAACGCTCATCCACCCCAGCACACTGCACACAGAGACAGAGGGAGAGAGAGATGGTTACTTCCAAACATTGACATGAATTACAGTTATACAGAATAGAGAGGACATAAAACATTTTGACTGACTTTCAATATATTAAGTAAGAAATATGATGGAGCTAGTGTATAGTGGACTAGTTATAAGTAGGCATACAATACTGGTTATATTTCAAAATGATACTGTGATCGTGTGTGTGTGTGCGTGTGTATGTCTGAGTTGTGCATGTGTGGTTGTGTGCGTAATGTGATAGTGTGCCTAGCTGTGTGTGTCAGGGGGCACATTCTGGTACCACATGTCCATAATCTGTCATGTAATCTGACTGATTGTGAGTGACAGTAATCAGGCTTATACACAGCAATAATAGCAGATATTATCATAAGCTCACACTGAGCTCCACATACTGTACAGTGATTCTCTCAGACACCTGGTTAGGGATATGCAGCTATAGAACAGTACTGAACTTTCCATATACAATAGCACTAGCAGCCCCACACACAGCTTCTTCAACTCTAGAACATCTAGGGGAAAATCAAAATCCTGGAGTTATTGATGTGGCCTAGTAAGTATTAGCTTTAACACAGTTCATATATCAATGTTGATGTAGTACAAGTGCTTGTATCTATTAAATGGAGAACAATTGCTCCCTTTATTACATGTACTCTAATATTCTGTACTTGCCTGCAGGACAAACAATGCATTTTTAAACAAGGAAGGTCTACAGATAAACTCATTGTCATCTCAGAGTAGAGGCATGTTTTCTATACTTATAGCAGGTACACTGCAAGCACACATAATAATGTTCTAATGTTGTAATCCCAATCCTTTACAGCATGATCCCTCTATCACCTCTCCCTCCCCTCTCTCATATGCTACTGCTCCATCCAGTACTGTCGCTGTTGTTGCTAACCTGTTGCTAGCCTGTTGCTAGCCTGTTTCTAGCCTGTTGCTAGCCTTCTCGTTACTCTTATCTAGGTTATTCTAATATCTTTTGTTTCATACTATCATGCCCCCTGACCCCATTAATTACTTGGAGGTGATGATGATGGTGATGATGATGGCCATGCATGGGGTGGTGCGGGTGGTGGTGATGATGATGTGGATGATGGTGATGAAGTCGGTCAGAGGGGCTCTGGGGTTGTGGGTAGGATGCTGAAGAGGGGTTGGTGTTGGGGAGCGATTGAGGGCCAGCGGAGAGGTAGAGGAGTGGACGATGGCACATATCTGTCCCCTTGGCGCAGGAAATGTCACCTCCACTGTCACTGCCTGAATCCCCCAGGTTACTGCTGGAACTCTGGGAAAGCACTGGGAACTGAGACCGAGAATACACAGTGGAGGATGGAAAAGAGGGATAGAGAAAGAGAAATAGAAACATTGATTATAGTCTGTCTATGTCATTACGAACCCACTATCAAAAGTGAATAACAGCATATTATTTACAGACATCCACAAACAATACAGGCAGTGTTCTATACCTGTGAGTTTACAGCTGCAGCAGCTGAGTTCAGTAGAGCCTCCACTGCATCCTCACAACCCAGGAAGCTGCCGACCGACCCTCTTTCTCTTTCTCCCCGCTCTGGCCCGCCTCCCAAGGCCCCCAGTAGGGATGCAGGTCCCCCTGCTTCCCCTCCAAACTGCTGCTGTAGCGCTGCCAGCCAGATCAGGTCCTCCAAAGAGGCAGGGTTAGGACCCTGGGCACCCCCATGGGAGGGGCTACCCTCCACATTCCCCTGAGATCCAGAACTGATGCCAGAGGTGTAGCTATTTGAGATGGACAGAGGGAAGGAGATGGAGGAGGAGGAGGAAGGGGAGAGGGAGGAAGATGCTGAGGGAGGTGGGTGGGCATCGCTCAGTGTTGGAGAGGGAGGCAAGGAGTTGTATGGGCTGGAGCTGAGGCTGGTGTAGGGACCAGGGGAACTGGAGGGGTTGTGGGGGTGGCCAGACTTTGGGAACGTACAGAGGGGAGGGAGAGGAGGAGTGTCAGGCTTAACCTCAAACTTAAGGAGGTCAAAGTCATTGAGGTACTCCATCGCCAGTGGACTGGGGGGGAGGGAGGACATGGGGAGAGAGGGAGACGACATGGCCACGGCTTTGGGAGCAGACTGAGTTTGTCCGTGTGTCAGGGTTGTGTGTTAATCCACCTCTCTGTCTTAGTGCAGTCGTCCTGTGTGTTTCTTCTTGGTCCTGTCAGAGAGAGAGAAAATGGCATAGGTGATTGTTCTCAAAGCTTGTGTAAAGTTCCTGATAACCTATGTATTAGGTAGACAGTAACTGAGGTCAAGATAACATCTCTAATGAGGACAGAGAAGAGGACTGAGAAGAGGACAGAGAAGAGGACAGAGAAGAGGAAAGAGAAGAGGACAGAGAAGAACACAGGATGTGGGAAACAACCCATGAACAACAATCTGGCCATAGACAGAAGAACCTCTTTACCAGACCTCTCTCTCTATAGCTTGACATTTGTCTGAGCATGTACAAGTAATTAACTAGTTACAAAACAATTATTGCTTTCCAGAAAGTAGAGAAATCAGGACTCTCACCCAATCAAGTGATTTTACAGTGTGTGAGGTAGTGTTATTCTCCAGTGTGAGTATGTGTCCAACTGTCTGTTTGTATTTTATTAAATTTTTTATTTTATTTCACCTTTATTTAACCAGGTAGGCCAGTTTAGAACAAGTTCTCATTTACAACAGCGACCTGGCCAAGACAAAGCAAAGCAGTGCGACAAAAACAACAACAACCCAGAGTTACACATGGGAAATAAACAAACGTTCAGCCAATAACACAATAGAAATCTATATACGTATGCAAATGTAAAGATTAGGAAGGTAAGGCAAGAAATAGGCCATAGTGGCGAAATAATTACAATTTAGCATTAACACTGGAGTGATAGATGTGCAGATGATGATGTGCAAATAGAAATACTGGGTTGCAAATTAGCAAAAATGGGATGTGTACAGGTGCAGTGATCGGTAAGCTGCTCTGACAGCTGATGCTTAAAGTTATTGAGGGAGATGGTAGTCTCCAGCTTCAATGATTTTTGCAATTCGTCCAGTCATTGGCAGCAGAGAACTGGAAGGAATGGCGGCCAAAGGAGGTGTTTGCTTTGGGGATGACCAGTGAAATATACCTGCTGGAGCGCATTCTACGGGTGGGTGTTGCTATGGTGACCAGGGAGCTGAGATATGGCGGGGATTTACCTAGCAAAGACTTATAGATGACCTGGAGCCAGTGGGTTTGGCAACGAATATGTAGTGAGGGCCAGCCAACGAGAGCATACTGGTTGCAGTGGTGGGTAGTATATGGGGCTTTGGTAACAAAACTGATGGCACTGTGATAGCCTACATCCAATTTGCTGGAGGCTAATTTGTACATGACAACGCCGAAGTCAAGGATCGGTAGAATATTCAGTTTTACGAGGGCATGTTTGGTAGCACGAGTGAAGGAGGCTTTGTTGCGCAATAGGAAGCCGATTCTAGATTTAATTTTGGATTGGAGATGCTTAATGTGAGTCTGGAAGGAGAGTTTACAGTCTAACCAGACGCCTAGGTATTTGTAGGTGTCCACATATTCTAAGTCGGACCCGTCGAGAGTAGTGATGATAGTCCGGCGGGCGGGTGCGGGCAGCGTTCGATTGAAGAGCATGCATTTAGTTTTACTAGCATTTAAGAGCAGTTGGAGGCCACGGAAGGAGTGTTGTATGGCATTGAAGCTCGTTTGGAGGTTAATTAACACAGTGTCTTAAGAAGGGCCAGATGTATACAGAATGGTGTTGTCTGCGTAGAGGTGGATCAGAGAGTCACTATGTTGAAGTATTAGGTGACTAATCCTCATTAGATCCCCATTGCCCCCCATTAACAGACACTCACACACACACCCACACAGATATATGTGTGCATGTGTGTGCGTGGGGCCGAGCACACACATGCACACATGTATCTGTGTGGGTGTGTGTGTGAGTGTCTGTTAATGGGGGGCAATGGGGATCTAATGAGGATTAGTCACCTAATACTTCAACATAGTGAAGTATTAGGTGACTTCAACAACATTTACAACACACAAATAGACATGATTTGGATATTCCTACACCAACCTCAACCCACTAATAGCAATTATAATTGTACAGAAATTTGTCAGCTTGTATTCTTGTCTTACTATATAACTAAGACTCCTGTTATATACCGGTAGTAAACATGCTGCTAAGCAGCAAAGACTGATATCTGATGTAGGCATAATCAAACAGGAAAGATAGGTAAACCCATATTATACACCTAATACTAAAGTTTTTTGACACCATGTGTGACATCACATGACTGGAATGGTGTGATGCTTAAATAATTGACTATGGGGTGACTTTGGTCATCATCAAGTCCAACTAAACTTCTTTGCTGTCTGAAATGTCAAAGCTATCTGAATTTCAGGGACAAATCAGTAAACACTACCCATCTCATAGCTTCAGTATTTTCTGAATGAAATGACATTCATTAATTTGATAACATAACAAGTCAAAGTACATTTCAGTAATTCAAAAATAATTCACTTTTCATAATCCCCATTAACAGAAGAGATTTCCAAGACCATGAGACTAAATCCCATACAAAAACTGTTTCAAAGCTAAAGGTTGTGACTGAATGAAGACCTGTAACTTTTTTATGCTGATTTATTCCTTGAGGGTAATTTAACGCAGAAACACTTGTACAGAGCAGATAATCTGACAGAACAACATAGACTTCAAATACATTCTCCAACATTCACTGTTACTAGATTTTCTTTTTATGTTGGAACATTTTAAAACTTTTGGCTAATTAGCACACAACAATTACATAAACAAACTGAACATCTGTCTGATCATGTACAAGTCCACATTTCTAAATAGAGTACTATACTTTTTCTTGAAAATCTAACATTTGAAATCGGAACAACAACCACAAAATTGGTAGTACAACATCACAAACTATTTCTACAACAAATACATAATCAGTATCAGCACTGATTATACTGATGATAATCATCATAATTACTGTCAAATTAATAATAATGACAACCCATGTCAGCCAGATATTTCTACTGGTTCCACACATTAATTGTACCCCTTGATGTACCCTATGGACCATGACAGAGAGAGCAAACTGTGATGGGGCGCCACAGAGGCCTCAACCTGGCTTCGGCCCAGAGTAGAGGGAGAGAGAACCAACAGAAAGAGAGAGAGACATGGGGAAAGAGAGAGAAAAAAGTAGAATGACACTAGGGAGAGATAAAAGCCTGAAAGAGAGAGGGATGAGAGGGAAGGAGAAGAGGAGGTGTAGCTGAAAAAAAAGTTCTTACCGTAGGTCATAGATAGGATGATTGATTTGGAGGTCCTCTCACCATTACCCCCCACAAAAGTGACTAAACAGACTGACAGATTTACCGACACACGTTCACAGAGACAATGTGAGTGCATATGACACTCTGTCACTGAGTGTCACTGCCCCCTCTCTTTCTCTACTCTCTGTTGCAAATCCCTCTCTCCATCACACTCCCCTCTTCTATCTCACCCCAATATCCCTCTAGAGCCATGGTTCTCTGCAATCATGGTCCAAATCTCTCTCTCTCTCTCTCTCTCTCTCTCTCTCTCTCTCTCTCTCTCTCTCTCTCTCTCTCTCTCTCTCTCTCTCTCTCCTCGCGCACACATACACACACATTAAAGCCATCAGGTAGTCACATGCCAGATCATATTATAAACCATGCTAAGCGAGTGGTGGTAACCTTATCAATGCTTCATGACATATACTTGCTTCCCATTTGCTGCTACAGTGAACTGCTACTGCTACACACATGTTTGTGAAGATAGCCATGTCGACAGCTTATCAACAGGGATCTTGTAACAGAAAGAGTAAGAGAGGCTTCTTAGTGCTTTTAAAAAGGTTGTATTGAAACTTGATTGATGGGTTTGTTGGCTCTCTACCTCCACACGGTGGACACTCTGATTCAGAGGAGTTGGGTTTAATGCCGAAGACACATTTCGGTTGACTGTATTCAGTCGGGCAACTGACTACAGTGCCTTCAGAAAATATTCTGCCTTGGTTGGGAAGAAATGCATAACAATGATGTAATGACAGAAATCAAGAAGATAAATGCATGATACTTTTTGAAGTACTACAGTGTCATTTAAGTGAGTCATTCTCATTCAAAATGTAACTTTCTTATTTTGTATCTGGGACTAGAAAGCTATTTTGTGGAGAAAATGAAGCAGGTGAAATAACGGCAATTCACTTCAAATCATTATTTGACTTTCTACATTAAATAATCAACTCAAAGTTGCCACACGCACGGGCAAGACATATTAAAAATATCTGGGCTTGGTCCATCCCAGACCCCATGTCCCCTCACACCCCCTTGTCTCTTGGAGTTAGCCTTTAGAAATTGTATAATCTCTGTTTTTTCACCCCTTTGAAATTCATCAAGCTGAGAAAAGCATAACAAGCACTTTTTAAAGATCCTCAAAAGCTAAACTCGTTAATCCGGAGTCTCTTTGTGTCTTAATAACGTCTCGTTAAGGAATCAGTGAGTTAATATTGTCTGCCCAAATCTGATCTGGAGGGTAAACAAAACTAATAACATACCGAGACAGGCACACATACACAGACACCCTCACATACAAAAAAAGACGCACAGACATTTATTTTCATCAATACCAGTGGCGAAACATCATTCAGGAAGAAAACAAAAAAATATATATATACAAATATATATTTTTTTTGCATGTTATTTTAGCATTAATACGTGTCACATATCAGTTTGCAAACAATGTAAAAAAAAATATCCTTGAGTTAATAAAGCTGCATATAAACATGGTCTCTTTTTTGCTTTCTTGAGTAAGGCAGCTCCAAAACGCAGGTGTTTCAGCCTACCTCAGTGCTTTCTGTGGTGGTGGGGGGGTAATGTTCTCTAGATGCGTCGTGAATGGCTCAGGGTTCTGTTACTCATGGGGACACTACGTCACCGCCAAGTCTAAGGGTAGAGCTCGAAAAACCCATCCAAGAAGGCTCAAGGTCATTAGCGAAAGATTTACAGCAGCTTGTCAACATCATACTTTCAAAATCTTAGCTAGCAGTCATCATCAGGAATCAAGTAGACAATCTACTGGCAAATCATTTTTAATCCTTGTCATATGAAGAGAAATAATGAAGAGAAATTATAGATAAAACATATTGGTGCTCATCAGCCATTGGACATAAACATTACACAACAAGTTGGAAATCGCAAATTCAACAATGAGTGGTTTGGAAGGAATCAGTGGCTAACTGCAAGCATTGCAAAGCAATCACTAGCCTGCTATTCAGTGAAATGGCTGTGTGGTCCAAAATCTGGTATTAAGGGTCTCTTTTCCAAGTTTAAAATGATATACATTCAACATTGGCCATGCTGTCAATTAAGCATGATTTGTGCCACATCCAAAACAAAACGAAATTATCCGCTCGTCGTCCCCTTATGCCATAGTTTGTAGTTTTTTTTAAAGGCAATAAATGAGGCTGAATTAACTGTTTCGCTGCCAGACAAGACTCCACTGATAGCCAGGTGTAGCAGTGGTAAGGTGTTGGGACTGCTGTTGGGACTGCTGTTGGGACAGCTTTATGTAGACCCTAACAGTTTGTGGGCACCGTTTGTCACCGTTATAATGCAATTAATGTATTGTTTAGTGTTGTGTAGTGGCTTTGCTGGCATGCATCCCACATTTTTTTTGATTTACATGATAAAATCGCCACTGATCTAGACCATGTTATTTAACTCTGTCCAACCCAAAACATTTAATTATGTTGTCTATTTATCAATCAGATATTCGGCTTAAAGAACAACGCAGTCAAGCAGACAGAGGTACAGCCACCCGAGACAATCCTACTGTTTCTAGAACTGCAAAAACAATGACCCCCCTTTCCCTTCCTCTATCGCTCCATCACTATCTCTCCATCACTATATCTCCATCACTATCTCCTGTCATGTTTCCGGGGGAAAGCTTAGCGGGTAAACCAACTGGGCCTCCCATGAGTCTGAGGGACAAAGAGAGAGAGAGAGAGAGAGAGAGGGAGATATAGAGGAACTTACCTCATACTTCATGCCAAATACATCACCACACTTAGTGCACACACTACAGCTCCAACATCCCTCCTCACCTCACCTCTCATCATTCAGGAGCCACATCTCAAACACTATTATCATATAATCATCAACATAACTCAGACACCTCACATACTGTATGATACCACATATCACAAACCCCAAAGCTCATTCTGTTTCAGTCCATATCCAACCTATCTTTCTCTCCTTTGTAATACCCCATGTTCTGAGCACTTGCTCCTGAACAGTAATACTTGCATCATGATTCAGCAGACCCCCATCCATCCCAGCTCTACCCCATCCATCCCAGCTCTACCCCATCCATCCCAGCTCTACCCCATCCATCCCAGCTCTACCCCATCCATCCCAGCTCTACCCCATCCATCCCAGCTCTACCCCCATCCATCCCAGCTCTACCCCATCCATCCCAGCTCTACGCCAGCAGTGCTTGGATAGAGTGATGTTGTCGCTTTTCTCAAACCCCTTAGCTGATTCAACACATTGTACCACCATTCAGATGCCCCGATGCCTCACCTCCTGGCAGTCTACTTCAGCAATGGTTGGATACAGCTATTTATCATTAAGTCAGCCAGCTATCTTGTTTATGAAGAGATTGAAATGGTTATGGTATAACATATGGTCAACATATTAAATGTTGAGCTACAGTGTATCTGCATGCGGCTAACTTTCAGAAGTGATCCTGCTACACCTCTTTGAAATTATACTAGCAGCATTTGTTTAGAGACTATTGTGGTATAAAATATTTTATCAGTCTGTCTTCCTAGTTGTTATCAACACGTGTTACTGTAATAATCACTCTATTTGGCATATGCAGTTTTGAGTGTAGTATGTGTAATAACAGTTTCACGGCTCCTTGTGTCATGTGGTTGAGCAGAGGGCTTTGGCCTAGGGCAATGATTAGCCACACAGCCAGTGACGCCAACCCCTCAGCACAGCGCTGACCCCACAGTCACCCCGGTTTGTTTACCCTAATACGATGTCAAAAGGATAGTCGAGAAAGAGGAGAATGCAGCAACCTGAGCAATGTTCCACCCTGCACCTCCTCCAAGACTGGTGCACAGAAGAAATGACAGGCTACACAGAGATGCAAGAGATTGCAGAGTTCACCCTATTACTTAGTACTTTTTCTGTGATTGAATTAACATTATATCAGCCTCTTTTCAATGCAACAAACCAAAACAAATCTAACTTTGCAAGATTGAGTCTGTGATTTTGTTGTAGGCAGAGCCAGAGAGCAATGGAGTAGAATTCTATTGGTGGGGGTAGCCCACAAGCGGTCTTTCAATCACCCATGAGTGAATGCGCTTTTCAGATCAGTTCAGATCAGAGCACATTTGTTGATATTCTTTGATAGTTAGCGAGTTATTAGCACAGTTATAGATAAGTATAGGTCAACAATGGAGAGTTACTGCTTCCTACAAGAGCACAAAATGTGTAGGCTACATTAATGTGAAAAGCCAGTCAGGTAAAAAGCTTATGCTAATTAAAGGGGCAGTGTTGTATTTTTAGACCGGCTTGAATATGCGAACAAGCCAATATGCAGAACAGTAGGCTACACTGTCTAATTCTCTGTATGGTAATAATAATAACTTTTATTTGGTAAAGTGGTTTCTTGCATCATGCAACACAATACAATGCAATTTACAGTCACCTATTTGGCCAATGGTGTTACAGACCAAGTAAAACAATCTATAATTAATGTCAAGCCCTTCATAATGTAAAAACGTTTTAAAAGTCTCATGCAATGTAGGCCTGCATTGAACACCACATTAGGTTACTGTAGGCTATATCATAGAAATCAAAAGCTATACTATATATACAAACGTATGTGGACACCCCTTCGAATTAACAGACACCTGTTGCTGACAACAATTGAGCACACAGTCATGCAATCTCTATAGAGAAACATTTTGGTGGGGGTCCACACAAGCTCACAGAACGAGACTGCAGAGTGCTGAAGCATATAGCATGTAAAAATCGTCTGTCCCCAGTTGCAACACTCACTACCGAGTTCCAAATTGCCTTTGGAAGAAACATAAGCGCAAGAACTGTCAGCACAGTGAAATGGGTTTCCATGGCAGAGGAGCCGCACACAAGCCTAAGATCACCATGCGCAATGAGCCCTGACTTCAACCCCATCGAACAACTTTGGGATGAATTGGACTGCCTAATCGTCTAACATCAGTGCCCGACCTCATAATGCTCTTGTGGCTGAATGGCAGCAAGTCCCCGCAGTAATGTTCCAACATCTAGTAGAAAGCCTTCCCAGAAAGGTGGAGGCTGTTATAGCAGCAAAGGGGGGACCAACTCCATATTAATGCCCATGAATTTGGAATAAGATGTTTGACGAGCAGGTGTCCACATGCTTTTGGTCATGAATTGTATTTCAATGTGAAAATGTTATGGGGTTCACTGTAAACGAGTGCCGGAGGTTGCACAAAATTCTCAAAACGTTAAAGTTTCAGCTCACAAGACCTAAAATTTGCTCAGTGCCCCCCAAAATTTGAGGGAACATTGAACCTGAGGGATTAAAAGTGCAATATGGCCTGTTTTTTAACAGAGCACGGCAGTGACTGAGACAGATGGTGTGAGGCTGTGGTCTGGAGGGTCCCTCTAATTCCCCCTGATCCCACAGATACATGTACTTATCCTGGCTAACTCTGTTACAAGCAGCAGGCTTACACGTCTCACCTCATAAGGGGCCCCCTTCCTTGCAGGATCTGTCTCCTTCACTCTCTATCCCACCTCCCATGCACCCAGTATAGCCTGCCTTGACCCTATTCTTCTGCTTTAGACATGAAAATGATTGATTTTGTCTCTGTATACTGTATCTTTTTTTTGTCCATCCCTCTCCTACTATATCCTGTGCCTTTAATAATATTAAAGAAAACATTGTACTGTAAAAAAACAAAAAACACACACACACACACACAGGAAACACAAGTAAACGTCAGGTAAACAGTCAGATAATGTTCTACTACAAATAAACTTTAGTTGTTCTCCTCTTGTAGTTCTTTATTTACCAAAATTGATCTCCGTTATTCACTGTTGCAACAGCTGTTTACTGTCTATCTATCTCCCTCCCTCCATCCCCTGTGTGTCTGTCTGTCAATCTCCTTATTATTATAAAAGGATCTAATCCACCACTTCAACTGTTGAACCCTACTTTTATCTTGCTTCTTCACTCCCCCACCCCTCCCTCCCTCCCCCACCCCTCCCTCCCTCCCCATTTCTCACAGACACAGTGCATGTTTTGATATCATCCCTCAAAAACAGTAACTGTTTGGCATGAATTTATAAAACTACTGTATTACAATATTACTGGTAGATTCCAAATTTGATTAATCGATTTCACCCCACTTCTTGGCCGTGAGTTACCAATGCTAAAAAAATAAACACTAGTCCTAGTACTATGACAGCTGTCTGGCATCGGTTTGTATAGTATGTATGTTTGTCTTTGTGTGTGTCTGTGTATTTGTGTTAACTTGTGTTGTCCACGTGTTGGGTCTCGTTGTGAGTGGGATTATCAGGCTAGTCAAGGGATTAGAGAGCTGATTCTGCTTCTGTAACTGGTGTCAGATTAACAGATATCCGCACTTTAATAAACCATCTGTAATGTAGACAAAAGCTGTCAATAGTCATCGCCCCCCCCCCCCCCCCACGCATCCCAACAGCTATTGCCTCCCTTTTTTCCTGTAGGCTCTTAACTTCACTCATCTTGATTCTAAAACTTCCCTACAACTACGTGTTTCCCAAAAATCCGTACCTGTTCCATGTCAGGTATTCCTCACAGACTGTGCTACTCTGTGCTGCAACTCACCATGGTAACCACTACATTTTAATTTGGATACTTGCAGTAACAGCTATTACTGTACCACTAAATCACCATTAGTTCCACCTGAATAGATGAGTGACCCTTGCCAACCATCTCCTCCCTGGAGAATTATATGTGCCAGTTAGAGAATGTCTCCAGATATCTTAATGAGTAAAACCTCTCACTAGTATACAGAAGGCCACAGGGCTGGATCTGAACAGCCACACAAACATAGGCATTAAAAAGACTCATCTGAATAGACAAAGAAAATACAGGGGGAGACAGACAGGCAGACAGACAGAGAAAGGGAGAGAGAGAGACATGGAGTAGACAGAGATGAGGAGGAAGAGAAGGATGAAGGGATTAAGGTGGTCGATACATTGGCTCCTCTCCCAGACTGAGAGATGACACTAAATCTGTTAATTCTCTCCCCTCCCTATTCCTCCTCCCTCCCTCCTCTATCTCTCCTCCCTTCCCTTCATCGTTCATCTCTCCCTCCCATCAGTCTTCCCCTGGTTTATATTAATGCTACTTTGTAGAGCCTTTCACCACTCAATATCTAGTATAATACGGACATTATGGTCTTGTAATGCAATGCTAGGGAGATCATTTAGTTAATTCTGTATAGTTATATTTCAATCTTTATAATAGATACTCACATAAAAATGTACACACAGTTTTGACAAATTGATTGAGAAACATTTTTAAAAGATAGAAAAGGTACTCTTATATGCTTGGCCCTACACGTGGGGTTGGAGGTAATACTGTATATACACAGAGGGACAAGAACTCAATAGTAATTGCAGAGAATTGTAATAGCAGTATTTAAAGCCTGATAATGATTGTGATTACCAGTAGTCTATTCAGCCAAGGGGGCATCAGCTCTGTGTGGAGTGAGTCAACACATGTGAGACCTGTCAGACTCTGACACAGCGGGGGCGGCACTCAGACACACACTATAGTGTCTACTTTAAAGTATTGATCACAACTAATCACACACATCAGTCACTGGCTGCCATTTCTCTTTACTATGGATGTATAGAGCCCTATTATGAAAAAGAAACACATATCTACAAAGTGTAATTTGCTATAAGCCAGGCGATGGTACACAAGTGTGCTTGAGGAGGTGACACATTTTTCCAGTTTTAGGTGGAGTTTCTAACAATTGTGCTCATAGTAATCTTAATTGCTTTTTACTGGCAGTTTAAACATAATTAATAAATGATAGAATGGAGGAGTGTTACTGTTCCGTTGTCTGGATTTAATACCCAGATACACTACCACCAAACACAAGGAATCCCAGAGGCCTCTTAAAGTAACAACACAGTGGAAGTTACAGTGACCTGTGTGGGTAGATCTGACAGTTCCCATGACTACGGGCTGAACAGCTCACTCCTGACCTTTAGCAGACATGGTTATAATTACATTAAATTACATCGCGTCATATCATAAATGGTCTTTCGTAACCTGTTACCCAGGGAACCAATTTAAACCTTTTCATCAACATGTTTTTAATTATTATTGACTACCACTTAGTGGTGTCAGACACTGCACTGTCAGAAAGTATGAATGAGGAACTTGAACCTTAACTTGGTTGCCTTTTTGTTCAAACCCAAAGCTCTCTAATAACAAGCCAAGTGGCAACACTGCAAAAAGGGAAATCTAAGCAAGCCTAAATTAGTGTTGCTTATTTTAACCTAAAAATAACTTAATACAAGATGCTTAGATTTCACCTTTTGCTGTGAATGAGGGCACAGATACGTGTGTCTCAACAGCACTGAGTTAATCTTCAGAGTTGGATAATTAAATTCCGTATTTCTATGGTCTGTCAAACAAACTCCAAAGTAGAGCAAAAAAGAGAAGTTGCTTATGAAACTCCCCAGAAAGACTGTGTTGTTCTGAGAGTGCCTGCCTGGAAATTCAGAAAACAACACCCACCACCACTGTTGGCCCGCTCATTAGTTAGGATTAAGGCGGCCATCTATGGTGGCAGATTTTCAACGTCTGTAAAATATGTATTTTAAATATCCAGAAAATAAGTATTTTCAACTTTCATTCAGATCCGAAAATTAACTTTATTTCAACGTCCGGAAAATACGAATTTTCCAACTTCCTGAAAAGATGCCTTTTCAACGACTTGGAAAAAATGTATTGGAAAATATATTTTCACCTTTCATTCAGAACCTAGATTGAATTTAATTTCAACCTCTGGAAAATACGTATTTTCAATGTAATTTCGCTTACTGGGACTATTCTAGTTTTGCAGGGAGTGCATTTTTTGGTCTTGCCTATGGCGGCAGAACGGCAAGGCCTGGCCCTGCCCACCACCATACCTGATTTGATGGTATTTTCCTAGAACTATGGTAGAGCCTGAGCCTTTTATAATATTCTAACCCTGCCTAGTCTCTTTTTGTATATGGTTGTGTGTACAGTAGAGGTACAGATAAAATGTACTGTATATACTGTATATTTCCCTGCATATGTCAGTGTTTCTGAATACATTTATGTCTGTATCGGTGTCTCTGTATCTCATTTCTACAACATTCTTTGTGTTGTCTCCGTGTTTCTCATAAACTTGGTGTAGCATACAGTGCAGTATCCATGACCCAAATGTGTCTGTGGGTCTGTCCCCTTGTCCATCCTGTTTTCTTCACACATATCCCTCCTCAAGCTATACCATACAGATGATATAATGGGTTAAAGATGTTTAGATGCTGTGCAGTGTTCACATTTCTCTGCTTTCATCCCCTTTATATCCATGCTTCTCCCTTTGCTCTACCCACAAATGCTCTTTCCCTTTCCCAGTACTCTGTATGATATGTCATTATGTTGCTTGGTAACAGTAAAATAATAATTATGGGTAGGATTGGTACAGGTTTCTCCTGTTATGGATGATGTGTATTCCCATCAACTGGAAGAGGGAAACACAAACACTCAACAGATACTCTTGAATACTTACTTCAGCATCCTGACTCAACATAATCAAGTTATTGTTGGTACACAACCTGTCCTGATAACCTGCCTTACCCTGGCTTTATTTAGTTTGGAAACATGAAGGTAAATGTAGCCTAATACAACACTTCCCTTCATATTGAGAGATGGTTGAACAGTAAGCCCAGACAGTCAAATTAAGAAAATATGTCTGAGAGGATATTAAAGTAAGTGTTCATGTCTCTAATCACGATGATTAACTGCCAAGTGCATGAAAGCCAATAATACAAAATATCAATATTAGATCCAGTGTCTTTTTTCAGTCGGCTCCCCTCCCACCCATTCATTCCACCCACCCCACCCATGAAGCCAGCCCATAGAACTGCCATGGACTATAATCATACATAAATATCTATGGTTTATGCTATGGACAAAATAATGGCATGGAAACATCAGACGAGATAATCAACATTATGAGAAGTTAGGCAGGATGGGAGATTAATGAGAAGCGTCTTTTCAAGTTTTAGTTACAGTTTATAGAAGCACTTAGCGTACTTAGCACACCAGCCAGCCAAAGCCCATATTTGACTAATTCCACCATTTCTTTTTATGAGGCCATGACGTGGTTGCTAATGACAACCAGCAAGACTTCTCAGCAGCTCATGTGTTTGGTATTCAATAGACTGTGTTTACACAGGCAGCTCAATCCTGATCTTTTTTCCACTTATTGGTCTTTTGACATATCACATCAGATCGTTTCACATCAGATCTTTTTCAGAGCTGATCTGATTCGTCAAAAGACCAACAAGTGAAAAAAAGATCAGAATTGGTCTGCCTGTGTGAACTCGCAAGTCTTTCTGTCACAGTGCTCCTCCTCTCATTTGTTGGGGTTGGTCGCCACCTGCTGTTAGAGAGAATGACAGGAGACCTACTGTAGATGCCACTCTGCTGGTTGAGTTATTATAACCCAATGTGGTATTACTGTGGTTAAGGCATAATGAATGCAGCTTGGAAAGTAGAAATCATTTACTGGTTTATTATCCTATTATGAACCAAACCATAAAAAATATAACATTCTCAATGTGTCTTCCAGTACAGCATTTTTATTCATTCATACAGTATACTCACATCATTTTTCAATTCAATTGTTCTATAACATATATTACCTTTCAGTCCATGACAGCAGAACTAGATAGAAATAATCAAGTTTCATTTAATAATAAGCAACAACACATCCAATGCATAACATTCTAATAAAGACAAATTCCTTTCTTTAATCCAATTTAGCAACATAGCTTAGTTTATATGAATAATACAAAATAAAGTTTAACTCTGAATAATGGTAATAACAATGTTCCAATGTTTGGCCCCTTTGCAGTATAGCATGACAGTGTCTTTAAGTGCAGACAACAACGAATTTGATGTTCAAAAGTAGAAACTACCATTTGAATAGTGGCAAAACAGTTCAGCAGGTTTCCATTGAGATGACGGGAAAACAGACAGTGAAGGATAATTTAGTTAATTCTGTATAGTTATATTTCAATATTTATAATACCTTTAAGATATTCACATAAAAATGTACACACAGTTTTGACAAATTGATTGAGAAACATTTTTAAAAGATAGAAAAGGTCATCTTATATGCTTGGCCCTACACGTGGGGTTGGAGGTAATACTGTATATACACAGAGGGACAAGAACTCAATAGTAATTGCAGAGAATTGTAATAGCAGTATTTAAAGCCTGATAATGATTGTGATTACCAGTAGTCTTTTCAGCCAAGGGGGCATCAGCTCTGTGTGGAGTGAGTCAACACATGTGAGACCTGTCAGACTCTGACACAGCGGGGGCGGCACTCAGACACACACTATAGTGTCTACTTTAAAGTATTGATCACAACTAATCACACACATCAGTCACTGGCTGCCATTTCTCTTTACTATGGGTGTATAGAGCCCTATTATGAAAAAGAAACACATATCTACAAAGTGTAATTTGCTATAAGCCAGGCGATGGTACACAAGTGTGCTTGAGGAGGTGACACATTTTTCCAGTTTTAGGTGGAGCTTCTAACAATTGTGCTCATACCTGATTTGATGGTATTTTTATACCTTTATATGCATGCTGTAATACCCAGCTATGCTACCACCAAACACAAGGAATCCCAGAGGCCTCTTGAAGTAACAACACAGTGGAAGTTACAGTGGCCTGTGTGGGTAGATCTAAAAGAGGCTGCTGTTTGGGCTCTGAGGTAGCCTTGTATGTATTCCATAGCCTTGAAGGCAGTCACGTCTGCCATTAGGGTGACAGTTGCCATGACTACGGGTTGAATAGCTCACTCCTGATCTTTAGCAGACATGGTTATAATTACATTAAATTACATCGCGTCATATCATAACCGGGCTTTCGTAACCTGTTACCCAGGGAACCAATTTAAACCTTTTCATCGACATGTTTTTAATTATTATTGACTACCACTTAGTGGTGTCAGACACTGCACTGTCAGAAAGTATGAATGAGGAACTTGAACCTGAACTTGTTTGCCTTTTTGTTAAAACCCAAAGCTCTCTAATAACAAGCCAAGTGGCAACACTGCAAAAAGGGAAATCTAAGCAAGCCTAAATTAGTTTTTTTCTAGTTTTATTTACAAAGCTAAATTATCTAACATCATTGGCAGATAATGTTGCTTATTTTAACCTAAAAATAGCTTGATACAAGTAATTTATCTTATTTCGAGATATTTAAAGATATTTAGGCTTGCTAAGAAAGATTGTGTTGTGCCTGGAATTTCAGAAAACAACACCCACCACCACCGTATTTGGCAGGATGGCGGCAGATTAACGAGGGAGGGATTTTCTGAGCTAAACTGACCAAGACGCATCTCCAACAACAACAACACATAAAACCTCCCATAATTCTGCCCCAAAACAGTGACAATTTATCTCAACCAGTGGCACATGGGGGTTTAATGCAAGCGCTGATGACGCCCTTTGATAAGCAGTGCCCACTTCGTCAAAGGCGCAAAATATTTTGCTTGTCCATTTTCAGCACGCCTCTCCAGGGTGCTGTCGGAGAGACTCGTCTCTGCAATGCTCCACCAATGTTCTGTTCCCCCAAAAAATCGAAAATAAATCATGTAGCAGATATAGGATATGGTAGAAAGAGTATGTGACCTTTTATGTAGCCTACAGGCCGGATATAAAATGTATGACAATGTAATGAGATGGACACTTTTTACACCATGCAGGTCTCTCGGATCAAATAGCCTAACCTAAATGGCGCTTTCTATCCTTCAATTTTTTACAATCTGATCATAGCGAAAAACAAAATACTTCTGCATTTTCCGCTGTGTAAACACATTGCAAACAGGCTCGCAATAACTCCTGATAAAGTTGGGTACCTGATATTCAGAGCTTAAATAGTCCAATTGATTAGTTACAGGAATCAGGACTAATAAACCCAATACAATGACCTGTTTTACAAACCGTGGGCTTACAACATGGATGGGCATTCATAAAATTCCATTGCGGGCCGACATGGTAGGCTACACCCCAGTAAGCACGAGCTGACTTTTGGATGTGGTTTTGGGGTGTTTTACAAATGCAAGGCTTACCACATAGATGGGCATTCATAACATTTCAGGCAACACTGTAGGCTACACATGAGTCTTTCTGTCACAGTGCTCCTCCTCTCATTTGTTGGGGTTGGTCGCCACCTGCTGTTAGAGAGAATTACAGGAGACCTACTGTAGATGCCACTCTGCTGGTTGAGTTATTATAACCCAATGTGGTATTACTATGGTTAAGGCATAATGAATGCAGCTTGGAAGGTAGAAATCATTTACTGGTTTATTATCCTATTATGAACCAAACCATAACAAAAAGAACATTCCCAATGTGCCTTCCAGTACAGCATTTTATTCATTCATACAGTATACTCATCATTTTTCAATTCATTGGATTGTTTTATAAAATATTACCTTTCAGTCCATGACAGCAGAATTAGATAGAAATAATCACGTTTCATTTAATAATAAGCAACACATTTTCAAGTTTCAAACATGGCAATCAACGTTCCCAGCAGTCCAAATGCATAACATTCTATTAAAGACAAATTAATTTCTTTAGTCCAGCTTAGCCACATAGCTTAGTTTATATAAATAATACAAAATAAAGTGTAACTCTGAATAATGGTAATAACAATGTTCGGCCCCTTTGCAGTATAGCATGACAGTGTTTTAGCATTTCTTTAAGTGCAGACAACAATGAATTTGTTTGTAGAAACTACCATTCGAATAGTGGCAAAACAGTTCAGCAGGTTTCCATTGAGATGACGGGAAAACAGACAGTGAAGGCAAGGTACAGACAGAGACGGACTAGACATAGGCTGTGTGTGTTCCAATAATAATGCAGTAGGTAAGTGATGCTTGGCGATGTCCTTATTATTTTGCACTCTCAGCCATTTATCCCGCCCCCCTCTCTATCGGTGTCCCCTTTCTCTCGCTTGTCTAGATTTTCCCTCCCATCTCTCTCCTCTTCACATTGGAATGCTGCCCAGTTGTCATGACAACCCTCTGGCTGGTCGTTCTGAAGCAGCTGAATTCCATCGCCATCACAACAGCTCGCTGTTACCAGAAGCTGAGTAGACACTGTCTTGAAGAGCACAGAATGAGAGACATTCCTGATTAAATCTCATAAAACACAATTTGTTCAGATAATTACAAAAAATGAAGTCATGTTTGAATTCTATTCCGACCGAAGGGGTGATTGAGAATGTTGCTTAGTTAAGTCAAACAAAACACACACAAATATAGCTGTATCCCAATAAATATAGCAGTTCTTTTTTGCATTATGTATGAGGAAACACATGCTCAAATTAATTTCACACACACACAGAGAGAGAAAGATATACCAGGATAGTCCAAGGATTTGTTTCTGTTCTTTGGCAGTCTAGGTTTTTTCACAGGGAGGGTTGAGATTTGGGAGCTTCTCAAGATTATTAGGGCTATCCCTGTCAGTGCCTGGGGTAAATGAAGACAGGAAATACAAGGTAACAGTCAGACAAGGTGTGATCATGAGACACATTACACAAGCATACTTACTTTTGGACAGACAGACGTACCTGTGTCACAAGACATAGCCTTTCTGTTCCTCTGGGGTTTCACTGGGGCTTGAGGCCTCACTGCTTCCTCACCTGCACACCATAGACTGCCGTCAATCATACACTGTCATACTCTTCGACTGTAATGACAAAATTATATTGGCTTAATTTGTAAATACCTTGGCTGACAGCCCTGTCAGCCAATTCCAGCAGTGGCTTTCTGAATGCAGATGGTGCAGGAGGCGAGATCAGCCTTTCTTTGGCATACTCGTTTGGACCAGAGACATAGGATGATGTTTTTGGCTGAAAATATGGGTCACAAAATCAATACAATTATAAATTAATATATTAACATAACCACACACATATCCACCAGTATACTAATGTATTCACATAAACAAGACAGCCAGAAGCATATGAAAAGACAGTCACCTTTTCAGGAATGGGAGGAGGTTGTCCCTCTGCTTCTATGTCTCCATCTCTCTCTTTCCTTTCCATTCTTCCACCATCCCTTTCTCCGCCTGTTTCCTCCTCTGCACCTGAAGATGGAGTAATAATATCACACTCTGCGATATTATAAATAACGAAACAGATACATTAAATCAACATGGTGTGAAAGATAGGGGTGCAGTACCAGAACTCTCCTGTAGACGTCTCTGTCTCAGTTTGGACAGGTTGGGTTTGCTGCTCTGGGGAGGAGGGTCTGGTTTAGATGCACTTGCAGAAACCCGTCCAGGGGGAACCCCTCCTCCACCCCTCCACCCTTCCACCTGTCCTACAGCAGAGTCTGATCGCAGGTGTCTGTCTGTCTGTGTGTCAGAGTACTTCTGTCTGTCCATGAATGCCTCCATGTTTTTCTGGGAGTCAGTCTCACTTTTAGGTGATGGAGTCCTGTCTGATGGGTAAGGGGGCAGAGGTCTCTGAGCTAGATGTTGTCCCTGGGCTTGTCTGTCGGTCGGTCTGCCTGACTGCCTGCACTGTCTGTCTATCTGTATGTCTGTCGGCCGACCCTCTGCCCACGTTCTGTCTGTCTGTTGTTTGCTTACCGTCCACTGTCTATCTCGATCAAACTGTCTGTCGATCTGTCTCTGTGTGTGTCTGTCAACTGTCCACTGTATTTCCATGTGTCTATCTGCAGGCCTGCTCTCCTTCCAATATCTATCCATCGGTCTTCCTGCCAGTCTTCCCTCTGTCCATGTTTTGTCTGATAGTCTATCCTCTGGCCATTGCCGGTCAGCCTGTCTGTCAGCCGGTCTTATTAATGTCCTCTCTCTGTCTGTGTGATTCCCCTCTGCCCACTGTCTGTCCACATGTCTGTCAGTATCAGCAGGTTGCTCGTACTCTGATAGCTGTAGAAAACAGAGAAAAGATGAGAAAATATTATAATCATGAATTCATGATTTTACATGACATTCAGGTTTTAATGTCATATGCACAAGTACAGTGAAATGCCTTTCTTGCACTCAAAACAATGCTGTAATCAATAACAATGTAATACTAGAAAAAAACACGAGAAATAAGAATAAGAAATACACAATAAAGTAAGTAAGCAAGCATACTATATACAGGAAATATAGTGATGGAGGTAGATATGTATGGGGGGGGATACTAGGCAACAGGATATAAGAAACAGTAGCAGCAGCTTATATGTGAGTGGGTGTGTAGAGTCAGTATAAATGTATGTGTGTATTATGTGTGAGAGAGCAAATGATGAGTGAGTGTGTGTGTGTGTGTGTGTGTGTGAATGTTTGATTGACAGTGTGCATGAGGGTGTAGGGCCCTGTAAGAGTGCATAGAGAACTAAGATACAAGGTTAACACAGATAGTCCGTGTAGCTATTTTGTTAGCTATTTATCAGTCGTATTGCTTGGGGATAGAAGCTGTTCAACAGCCTGTTGGTGTCAGACTTGATGCTCCGGTACCTCTTGCTGTGCGGCAGCAGAGGAAAATAAGGGGAGTGTTTTGTACCACAAGTGATACAGCATGTACTGTACCTGGCTGGGTGAGTAGAAGGGGTGTCTGCTGCCTGGCATGCCAAGCTGTGGTGGTATGCTCTGCACTGGCTTCAGGCTCAGGCCAACTGGCTGCTCCCCCCTCTGGTCCTCCACATCACCCACCTCACCAGGAGAGCCTGCCCTGGCAGCAGTGTGAGGGGGCTGCAGCAGCGTGTAGACATTCTCAGTGGCTGTCCTGAGAGAGAGAAGAGGACGCTCAGAAACAATGACAGAGTCAACAAATAATTTGCTCTGTGGCCCCTGGATTGTATTTGATTTGGTGTGAACAAATGGGCTTTTGCTTTCTAACCAAGCAGGCTAAGTTATAATAATGTTATAATATTGGGATAGAACATAGACTTGCATCATTGACATCTTTATTCATTTACTGCATGACCACCACCATTCTGTTGCATCTCATAATCTGAGTGATAGAAGGGCAAAAGCTGTCATCTACATCGGTGTACACACACTGGTGTCATCTGCTGCCCTAAAGGAAAAACCACATGAATTTCACATGTGATCTTAAGTGAAAACTTGGTATTTGATTAGGATCCCCATTAGCTGTTGTAAAAGCCGCAGCTACTCTTCCTGGGGTCCACACAGAACATGAAATATGACATAATACAGAACATTAACAGACTAGAACATCTCCAGGACAGAACTACATCAACTTAAAAATGGCACACATAGCCTACATATCAATACATACACACAAAATATCCAGGTCCAATAAGGGAGAGGCGTTCTGCCGTGAGATGTTGCTTTATCTGTTTTTTGAAACCAGGTTTGCTGTTTATTTGAGCAATATGAGATGGAAGGGAGTTCCATGCAATAATGGCTCTATATAATACTGTATCCTTTCTTAAAATTTGTTCTGGGCTCCCAAGTGGCGCAGTGGTCTAAGACACTGCATCTCAGTGCTAGACGCGTCACTATAGACAACCTGGTTCGAATCCAGACTGTATCACAACCAGCCGTGATTGGGAGTCCCATAGGGCAGCGCACAATTGGCCCAGCGTCGTCCGAGTTTGGCCGGCGTATGTCGTCATGGTAAATAAGAATTTGTTCTTAACTGACTTGCCTAGTTAAATAAAGGTTAAATAAAATAAAAATGTAATTTGTTCTGGACCTAGGGACTATGAAAATACCCCTGGTGTCATGTCTGGTGGGGAAGGTATGTGTGCGTCAGAGCTGTGTGTAAATTGACTATGCAAACTATTTTTAATTTTCAACACATTAATGTTTCTTATAAAAATAAGAAGTGATGCAGTCTGTCTATCCTCAACTCTTAGCCAAGAGAGACTGGCATGCACAGGATTTATATTAGCTCTCCGATTACATTGAAGAGCAAGACATGCCTCTCTGTTCTTGGCCAGCCGCAGCTTAACTAGGTCTTTCTTTGCAGCACTTGACCATATGGCTGGACAATAATCAAGACTAAACTAGAGCCTGCAGGACTTCCTTTGTGGAGTGTGGTGTCAAAAAGCAGAGCATCTCTTTATTATCAACAGACCTCTCCGCATCTTTACAACCATTGAATGTATATGTTTTGACCAAGAGGGTTTCACCTTAAATTGTAAACTAAGTAATTTATTCTCCTCTTGTTCAACAGCCACACCATTCATTACCAGATTAAGCAGAGATCTAGAGCTTAGGGAATACTTTGTATCAAATACAATGCTCTTAGTTTTAGAGATATTTTTTGGAACAGTTTATTACTGGCCACCCATTCCAAAACTGGAATGGGTGTGTGTATAATATATATAAAAAAATTAGGACGACGCTTGGCAATTGTGCGCCGCCCTATGGGACTCCCACTCACGTGATACAGTCGGTATTCGAACCAGGTTGTCTGTTGTGACGGCTCTAGCACTTGGGAGCCCTATATCATACTACATGTGACTGTGTATGATACTGAAGGTTCACAAACCCTGTGGGTGCCGTGGCGACAGTGCGACACTCTTCACCGCCAGACTCTGGCCTCTGACTGGAGAGCTTTGAGGAGTTGTGGTTCCTACGGAAACCAAAGATGGCCAGTATATTGCGTCTCTTCTTTCGCCTGAGAGAGTGGGCTTTATGGAGTGAGGACAACTGACTAGTGTAGGGAAAGAGAGATGGAGAGGGTAGAGAGAGATGAGGGGAGCAAAACAGAAAAAAGACAAAGGGTAAAAAGAAAAAGCAGATGTTATGAGAGACAAACTGACCATAGCTATGCTGTAAAAATACAGTATGTCTAAATTTTTTAAGAGACATATTTATGTTCAGTTTGTCCATAGTAGGCACCTTTTTTTATTCTCTCTGTCATCAGACCCCCAGCTGACCCCATAGGAGAAACATTTGAAAAAGCCTTTTTGGTTCCAGGTAGAAACATTTTGGGTTCCATGTAGAGCCCTTTCTACAGAGGGTTCAACATGGAACCAAAAACGGTTCTGCCTGGAACCAATAAGGGTTATCCTATGGGGACAGCCGAAGAAGAGTGTGTTTCAGTGGGCTGCTGCCTCTCTGAAACTTAATAACACTTCCCAGCAGCAAGGGACATTGCTAGGATACCACTCCTGGCACACAATGCTTTTCCAGAGTGCATTAATTTTTAAATATGTTTAACAGTAAATGTAATAATACTAAAAGCATCTACTTAACAAAATGGTCTGCAGTGTGGGTATGGAAAGTAGGGCCTATGCTAAATGACTTAGGTTGTAGTTTGTTTCATTTAATTTAGATCATACATATGGTGTGCTATTCACTCCTATTGCCTTTTGGTCTAGAGAGAGAGAGAGAAGGGGGGGGGGGGGGGTCTACCTATCAGGGAGCACTCTCTTGGTGTAGAAATCTGGGAGTCCATGATCAAGAGGGGTGACAGCTCCATTTTCAGTGCAATGCTGGGGACATAGAAAAACTATTGTTTTAAGATCTTAATTTGACCAGTTTCTCACAGCAGAAAAATGATCTTGCCGCAACATGAAATGGGAATTACATGTATTATAATTCATGGACATTTTTGGTGGGGTTGATACATTTTCTGTAAGGAGAAAATTAAGTCTGAAATTTCGAAGTGGAAATTACAAACTTCAGAAGCCTTTTTAAACCTCAAATACACTACAAGTTCTACATTTCCTGCAAAAGAAAGGAAAATTATCCTGAAATAGGGTAATCAAATTAAGATCCTACATCTGTCCTATTCTGATACATCCACGATTTCATATGGAGAAATAAAGACTGATTTCCCACTAACACTGTAAGTAATAAGTAATAATACAAATGGATTATACTACGTAGCTTTGGAGAGATTAATTAACCCAATTGGAGTAATGCACTTAGTATAGACAACCCTGGACCCAATCCAAATCATCCTGAAAATAGAGCAACATGCTGCCACTGCCGGGAGGCCCCAGTATTTGGGAATATGAGGTGGGAATTACGCATGAGTCAGAAATTCAATTAAACGTTTTCGTATTACCATTATGTTAATCACATGAATAATTCCTCTTATGGAATAGAATATGTGCATGGGCACACGCACACACACAGCGTTAGAAACCTGTCTCAATATTCATATCTGGTTTATTTAATAAGCAAATTAATATAGCCACATTATAAATTGTGCTTGTATCATATATATTATGATATTATCTTTTAAGTTGTCATTATCTATGCTAATAACATCTGTATCCTGAGTTACTAATATGCAAGTATCTCTATGTTACTCTGAGTTTTTAGAGTTCATATATCATTAACTATGTGCTGCCGTATCAGTGTCTCCATAAATATATAATTTATTAGCTAAAATATCTACGTCTTTACGCTTCTGCACTTAAATTAGAAATCTAAGGGAATCTATAAGTTATTATAGATCCTATATTTCCATATTCACAGTCAAGTATTACAAAGTCTGAGCAGTTCATTAGTAACGTTAAATATTCCATATGGGGTGAGATGCTGAGGTCAGCCTTCTCTTACTGTGTCACAGGGAGCGTGTCCTGCTCTGTGCCTCCGTGGGGGCCTCGGCCTAACCCGCGTCACATGATGGAGAGGTGCACCCTGGGTAGGGAGCTCAGACAGCCCCTCCCAGGATGCAGAGCGAGAGAGGGCTGAGAAAGAAGAGAACGAAGAGGACGCAGAGGGGGGTGGGGAGGAACTGGAGTCATCACACAGGCCTGAAAGAGAGAGAAAAAAGATGAAAAGCTGACGAGATCAGAGACGAATGGAGTGGAGAGAGGCTAGAAGTTCCCATAGGAGTCATGTGGCACTGTCATCTGTGCTTCAAATACATACGGTTTAAGAAATACAATAATTAGCAACTGCACTCAAATGCAGAGCATTCGGAAAATATTCAGCCCCGTTCACTTTTTCCACATTTGTTACGTTACAGCCTTATTCTAAAATGGAAATAAAAAAAGAAATGTCCTCATCAATCTACACACAACCCCATAATGACAAAGCGAAAAAACAGGTTTAGAAATGTTTGCAAATGTATAAAAAAAAATAAAAAACAGAAATACTTTATTTTACAAGTATTCAGACCCTTTGCTATGAGATAAGAAATTAAGCTCAGGTGCATCCTGTTTCCATTGATCATCCTGATATGTTTCTACAACTTGATTGAAGTTCACCTGTGGTAAATTCAACTGATTGGACATGATTTAGAAAGGCACACACCTGTCTATATAAGGTCCCACAGTTGACAGTGCATATTAGAGCAGAAAACCAAGCCATGAGGTCGAAGGAATTGTCCGTAGAGCTCCGAGATGATTGTGTCGAGGCACAGATCTGGGGAAGGGTACCAACAACTTTCTGCAGCACTGAAGGTCCCCAAGAACACATCATTCCTAAAAATGGAAGAAGTTTTGAACCACCAAGACTCTTCCTAGAGCTGGCCGCCCGGCTAAACTGAGCAATCGGGGGAGAAGGGCCATGGTCAGGGAGCTGACCAAGAACCAAGACTCTCTGGTCTGATGAAACCAAGATTGAACTCTTTGGCCTGAATGCCAAGCGTCATGTCTGGAGGAAACCTGGCACCATCCCTACGCTGAAGCATGGTGGTGGCAGCATCATGCTGTGGGGATGTTTTTTACCGGCAGGGACTGGGAGACTAGTCAGGATCGAGGGAAAGATTAAAGGAGCAAAGTAAAGTAGAGATCCTTGATGAAGTCCTGAGTGCTCTGGAGCAGGTTGTCAGAATGGGGCGAAGGTTCACCTTCCAACAGGACAATGATCCTAAGCACACAGCCAAGACAACGCAGAAGTTGCTTCGGGACAAGTCTCTGAATGCCCTTGAGTGGCCAAGCCAGAGCCCGGACGTGAACCCAATCGAACGTCTCTGGAGAGACTTGAAAATAGCCCATCCAACCTGACAGAGCTTGAGAGGATCTTTTTATACATTTTGAATACATTAATACATGCAAACAAAAATGTGCTTTGTCATTATGGGGCATTGTGTGCAGATTGAGGGGAAAATAAATATTTTTTAGAGTAAGGCTGTAACATAACACAATGTGGAAAAAGTCAAGGGGTCTGAATACTTTCCAAATGCACTGTATGTTGATGCAGGAATGGGCTTAGGCTGGCATGAACACCAGTAATTAATGGCTCTCAGAGAGAGAGAGGAAAGGAGAAAGAGGAAAACAGACACAGCAGGACACAGTCACTAATGACCTCTGAAAGAGAGCAGAGCAGAGCGAGCAAGAGAGATAGTGGGACAGAGGCATACTCACTCAGCCTGGTAGAGACGGGTCGTATACGTCTAGTTCTAGAGCTACGCTTCTTAATGGCAATTGTGTCCTATAGAGGGCAGAGAAAGAAGTAAAAGCACAAACACACATCCCAAACAGACAATCACAAAACACATACATACCATACACACACCCTAAGCAGACAATCCCAACACACAATGCTCACTATACTGGAGCCCATCTCATCATCTGTGATGTCCAGAGAGTCTCTGTGTCTGTGTGACCTCAGACCTGTTCCTTCGTCACATGTCACATCCCAGCGCTTCACCTGGGACACCTGACACGTCTGGGACAGGGAGCGGACATTACACATGAATACATGTATTATGAAGGTTGTTATGAATAATTCTGCAACATTCAAAGGTGTTCTGACAGGTTCGATAAAGGTTTCTATGAATGATTCTGCAAAAGTGTAATGGTGTTATGAATGCCTGTATACCCCCTTTAAGTAAAGCTTTAACAATAAAAGCAAAATGTGACATGCCCATATAGAGAGACAGAGACACAGACAGACAGAGACAGATGGCAGCATGTCTATACCAGGGTCTTGTGAGTGGCGTAGAGCTCTTGCAAGATCTGATCCACGATAGAGTTGGTGAGATAGGAGACCACTGAGAGCTTCACCTCCCTGAGAGAGGGGGAGAGAGAAAAAACGAGTGGGGAGGAAAGGGAGAGGAGTGGGAAGAGAATATGATAAAATGAGTTCACAGATATCCACACTGATTCAATTGAACAAAGAAGGTTGCATTGCTCATCTTCCTCCCTTCCCCCTCCCTCCCTCCCTTCCTCCCTTCCTCACTCCAGCGCTCGGTGAATGTCCTGTGCTGCTCTCTCCATCAAGGCCATGCGGATGGCGGAGCGAGGGATGTAGACGCGCTCCGAGACGGACGAGAGCGGAGGACTCAATCTCTCCGCTGCAGAGGAGGACAGTGGGCACAGCTCACGACAGAGAGACACCATGGAGTCAACAATCACCTGTTAGTCAATCAATAAATCATACAACCAATTAAACTAATATGCATTTGATTCAGAAAGGACTAAGTAAACAGATTGTTGAATGAGTGACGTACAGTATTGAGGAGTATACCTGTAGTTCCTTGTCAGATGCTTTGGCCAGTTCTCCTGCCAGTGAGTCCAGTCTCTGTCTGACTGGCCCGTCTACTGACAGCACATGAGCTAGCTCACAGAGAGAGGGGTACAGCTGAGAGAAAGAAACAGACAGAGGGAGAGAGAGACAGTTGGGGGGGTCATATGAATACACAAAGACAAACAATTAACATTTTAAAACTCACCTACACTCCAGATGTTAGAGAAATTATTCAGGCATGTACACACACTCACCGCACGGGCGTTTCTGGCCTCCTTCAGCACTTGTTTAGCAGCTTGAATCTCCTCCATCTCCCCTACTCCACGCAGCACACACACCTGCTGCTGCACACGCACACTCAGACGCTCCATCACCTGGGAAACAGAGAACAGACAAGCAGGAGGAACGCCAGTAAAAGACATACAGGTTTACAATACACACATTTTGCTCATCTCACTGTCTCTCAATCACACACACATTAATAATATACATATGCTGTATGTACCTGTTCAGCAGTGCTAGTGACCAGACCCTGGTGTAGCCGTAGAGCCTGTCTCTGAGAGAAGCGCTGAGTCTGGTTGTTCCGCAGCAGAGCACGCTGGATCTGATGACCACAGATAAAAATCATTCACTCACACTGGCAATACCGTCATGTGTGGTAATGTCAAAGAAGCAGTGTAATTTGAAATGGAAAGAGCAGGAAACGTTTGTTGATGGTAGATGTCCAGTAGGGAAAAGAAGCAGGGGAGGAAAGGACAAGGCAGATGAGATGAGAGGATGGTTAAAAGAGGAATGGAGATGGGTGCAGATGGACTCAGGTAGCATCAGGAGCCCACCTTGGTCAGTGCCTGCTCTGTCCTCTCGGGGGTACTACGGTACGCCTGGCTGATGTCACTGAGGGGAAGGGGCATGTACTGCAAGGTGAAGTTACTGAGAGAAAACAAGGAATTTTAAAGAAAAAAAAAGAAGAAATTTGAGTTAGGAAGGAGACAGGGAAAGGAAGAAAAAGAGAGCTGCAGACCCAAGGCTTAATATCCCCAGTGGACAGAACACCCAAAATGTCCCCTGCATGATGCTAGACTATGGCACTGTGGTAGGATGAATAATGCAGCCTTATTAGTTTTGGTTCCTGTGTACCTGAGTTGATATATTAGTCAGCTAATTCCGAAAATACTCAGAACAGGGAATGTAAATTAGAATTTCAGGCATCCCAATGTCTCTTGGTTCCTATTTATATCAAATGTCTTGCTTAGAAATATGTGTGTGTGTGTGTGTGTTTGATGCACAAACAGTCTCACTGTTCAAGGGCTCGAGCCACATCCAGGAATCCTGTAGCTGAGGTGTTGTTACGATCCCACGTCACACTCCTGACATGACAAGGGAGAACCAGTGTCAACCACAACCATAACCATTCAACAAAGTCACTCCTGTCAGGACAGGGGAGAACCAGTGTCAACCACAACCATAACTTCTCTCTTTCCCTCCCTGTCTCGGTCTCTGTCTCTTGCCTGAGTGTGGTGTTGATCTGCAGTGCTTTGCTCAGAACCTTGGCTCCAATGTCCTCCAGGCTGTTCCCACTCAGGTCCACCTTGCGCAGACAGGTGTTGCTGCCCAGAGCGTTTACCAGCACTGTGCCCCGAGAACGCAGCCGCGAGTCAGCCAGGGAAAGGGACTGGAGGGCCTGGGGAGGGACGGGGAGAGGATAAGACAGATGGGAAGGTAGGGTGAGGGGTAAGAGCAGGGCAGAGGTAAAGCAGAAGAAGAGGGTAGGACAGAACAGAGGACAGAAAAATAAAAGGAGGAGATGACAGTGGAGAGAGATGGTTAAATACTGCTGGGAACAGGTGGCAGCAGTGATGAGGAGGAACTGAGGAACTGAGCATTTGCAATAGAGTGATGTGTCATCGTTTTGTACACAAAGAGAATAATTCAGAGGACACAATGTTACAGCCCACAGTAACATGGCCATGCAGTGATATACTATACTGTAGAAAATAAATAGTATGTATGAGACAGTACCATGTAAAATACAGTCAGTTTGTGTGGAGAATATCAGTATTTGATTTGACCAATCAGTGAATATTCAATTGAGTGATATATTGTGTGAATGATGTGTGAATTATGTCGCATTCTCACTCACACACTCCTCCTCCTGTATGAGTTGGATCAGCTTGTGTAGGATTTCATCCAGCACCCTGTACATAGATCCATGGGGAGAGAGGCGGTTCAGGCTACACTCAGCAGGAGCCATGGCACTAGTCATTTCCTGCTGCTATCGTAATCATCCTAGTCTGCCTGAGGAAAATCAAGCTCTGATGCAAACTGATGCACACGCAGTGTGCCTCTGTATTAATGTACCTGCTCTTGATGTTGAAGTTCTTTCCCAGATACAGGTGCTTTAGGGAGGTGTGTCTGGAGAGAGCTGGTAGAACTGAGAGAAGGTCTGCATCCAGCCCTGTAAACACAACTACATCAAACACACACCACCCCCTCATACAAAACAAGCCCAAACACAGACAACCCCTTCACACAAAACTAGCTTGAGTGGTGCAGGCTGCCATAGTGGTGCAGTCTGTCATTCTGCTCACCGTTGTCTGAGATGTCCAGCGTGGCGATGGAGGAGAGCCTGGGGAACAGCTCCTGGATGACAGAAGCTCCTGCAGATTTCAGCTGGGACACCGACAGACAGACAGGCAGACCATGTGTGAGAGGAGGAGGAGGACTTTCAGAGCACAATAAGAGGAGACCTTGAGAAAACATAGCTTCTATCTATAGCTACTGCACAGCACAGTAAGTCCTTATTGAAAACATAAGCAATGAATGCCAGAGAGATAGATATGGTAAATTATATAAAGGCCAGCAGGAATGTTCCGTGTGCAGAGCGACTGACAGAGACACAGACAGACAGACTTGTACCTCACAGCCACTAACGTCCAGGTGTAGGTCATTAATGTGAGGGTTTGTGGTCAGACCGATGAAGAGAGACCTAAAGAAAGAGAGAGGGAACAAATAAACGTAAGAGGAAAGGGTATTTACTTTCTCTTTCTGGAAATCCACAACCATTAACTTAGTGCCAATTGCCATGGTGACCAGTGCGTGTTGTGCAAGCCCACCTTGCCCCAGTCACTCTAGTGAGCTGCAGGTGTGAAAAAGAGAGAGCAGGAGAGAAGAGGAACTGACCTCAGGGCCTCAGGGGGCAGCTTCATAGAGGCCAGGCTGACATGGGTGAGACTGAAGGCCGAGCTGAAGAACTGACGGAACAACGGCAGGGTCTCCTTCACTTTCCTGGGAGAGGAGTGAGGTCAGAGTGAGATGAACGAGAGAGGAGAGGAAGAGGAGGTAGAGATGGAGTGGGAGGTAAAAGGGATAGAAGGTGAGTAGTTATTTGTTTTTAATCAGGGTAAATAAGAGACTGGTATGAAGTGGAGAGCGTATTCAGATGGAATGAGAAAGAGAGAAAATGGAGTTGGCCAAAGAGAAGGGAGCAAGTGGGGTCAGATGATAAATAACTCATGAATATGAAGCAGACAGCAGACAGCTCTAGGAGTTTAAAACGACAGACAACCACAGCGAGGAACACAATGTTCCAGTGATTCCCACAAAGCTTATTTTTTATTTCAGATTTAAGGGAATGAAAGAGATAAGACAGATGGAGTGAAAAGAAAAAGAGAGAGCGAAAGATCCAGCCTGAGGATTTTAGAAGGAAAAAAGATTCCTTGAGTGTTCTATCTTCACACCGAGCCTCAAAGCATTTTTCTGCCACATCACACCAAAGAAATAGTTAATCTTAAGGATGTGACTAACCTGTGGGAGAAGGTATTTTTGGAGAGATTCAAGTAGGAGAGATCGGCACAACACCCCCTCAGCAAAGCCCCAAATAGCTACGTGAGAGAGGCAAGAGTTGTGTAGTTTTAGTGGGAGAGAAAAAGACAGGGGTTGGGGATTATAGCAGAAGGAAATAAAAGACAGAAGTGGACGATACTCTTTAAATGTTTAATTCTATAAGTATGCAATCATATTCTCAGAGACACTAGATTCTCACCGAGTCAACAGAACAGTCGGTGCCAGACAGATCCAAATGGACCAGACAATTAGGCTGGGACAGGAAATGGTACAGATTCTAAAGAAAGAGAGAGAAAATATGGTTATGTTAAAATGAGAAACTGACTCATAAGGCATGAGCAGTGCATTTATTATACTGTTGGTTTGTTTAAAAAGTATGAGTGTGTGTGTTTTCTGACCAAGGCATCCTCCCCAGACAGGACCCCAGGGTTCTTGCTCAGGTCCAGGTGCAGCAGAGAGTTCGAATACTCATCACTGGAGCACAGAGCCTGAGACAGAGACACCACACCTAAGACACACAGAGAGGGGGAGGGGGAAGCCATGAGAGATGCATTCAGCTAGCTAATGCACATTTTACACAATTATATCCAAAGAGAAAAAAAATCCAGTTTTATAATTTTTTTTGTTATGTGATTCTCAACCGCACCTGTGTGAAATATAATTCTTAATTCCAATTCTAAATATAAAAAAAATGGGGGAGTAACACAGAGCATTCTGCCTGAAGGATGGTTACCATGGGGACACCATGAATGTTGAAGCTGCTGTAGAGTAGACACAGAACATTATGTTAACACACAGATGTTTATGGGGGAATTACAGGAGGCACTGAGGTTTAGATCACCTCAGCTACGGATCTAGCATGCATGCATGGCTTTAGTGGCATGTTCAATCAGCTATTGCTGCTTCACAGAACCCAAATACAGTTGGAGGTTTTCATTAACTGATTCTCCAGCTGACTGTCCCTGCCTGCTGAATTACTGCCCTGTATTAATGTCAGGGGACACGGAGCTGTAGAGGAGGATGCTTCTGCAACATGGAGGAGGACAGGGGGGTGGGGACCTCTCTCCGGGTGTGGGTGGTAGAGATGGAGAGATGGAAGGATGGAGAGGTCCAAACCTTTGGAGTTGAGGGAGGTCTTGGAGAGGTTGAGGAGACGCAGTCCTTTGCTGAGGCGACACACCTGCTGGATGAGGTTAGCCACACCTACCAGAGGAGAGAGGAGAGATGTCACTAAAACAGACAGTGTGGAAGTCAAACCGGAAGTTAGGCATCTGCTTGGTACCTTGGTTGTCCAGTGTGTTGTGGGCCAGATTCAGAGAGTGGATGGCAGAAGCAGGATTCTCTGAGAGCGCAACTGACAGCTTCTGCGGAAAGTCACTGCAACATACACAGTACACACATTTGGACATAGACACAATGACACACACAAACACCTTTTTAGTCTAAGGTTCTAACACAGTTCTTTTTCTTAAAACAAGTATGGGAGAGATGTGTGAAGCAAGGGAAAACTCACGATTTGAGACCAGCATTTTCCAGAGTGATCTCTTCCAGACTGGAGGACTTACTGAGCGTGTGCAGAACCTGCTCAGTGACCTCTGACCCCTGAAATAAGACATTATCTAATTTCATTACACACATAATAACTTCTGAATAAAATCAATTACCATTTAAACACAAGGAGAGACAGAGGGATACTTACTATGCGTAGGTCCTTACAGTATAGTTTGGTGAACCAGGTGTTGTATGCCATTGAGGCCACAATAACTGCCAAGTCCCTGTCATAAACACAATTACTGTATTGAAACAGTTACATTTCATAATACCCTTAATATAAATGTAGCAACTCAATTTATCAAATTGATAGTGTCATGCCCTCTTTCTTTCTTTCTTTCTTTCTTTCTTTCTTTCTTTCTTTCTTTCTTTCTTTCTTTCTTTCTTTCTTTCTTTCTTTCTTTCTTTCTTTCCACTCTCCCCTCTCCCCTCTCCCCTCTCCCCTTCTCTCACCTGCTCTCCAGGTGGCTGAAGTCCACTATGTTAAACTCCCTGTTGTCTTGGGAGTGATAGATAGTGTCCACATCCTACGAACAAGATTACCCATGAGTCCACTTGCTATAGTATATGACCCCTTAAATTGAAAGTACAGTGTTATATAGCACTCTCCAGTGCATTCACACACAACTGGCCCACTCCCATAGCGCTTACCCACTGCACTTCCTCCTTGCAACTGATTCCATTATAGTCACACAGGGCAGCATAGGTCTCCGAAAACCCTCCTGAGACAGAGAGAGAGGAAGAAAAATAGCAGGGAGGAGGAGGGTTTTAAAGAGCAGTTGGTTATTTCAGAGAAGGAAAGAGAGAGATAACAAGCAGTGCAATTACTCTACAATGTCTGTAAGAAAATAGTGCATTCATCTTAAGATGACTAGGTTCTCAACTAACTGTAAGTTGCTCTGGATAAGAGTGTCTGCTAAATTAATAAAATGTCAAATCTAATATACACTGTATGTAGTGCAGTGGGTTTCTCTATTTGTCTCTTCATTAAATTACTCAACAATTTCCTTTGAATGTCTATCATCTTCCAGTATGTGTCTCATATGAACAGGTACATGAAGAGACCTTTCAAGGGGCATGTGCTCAAAATGCCCCCACCCCTTCATAATTCATATCTCAAAATGTATAACATTTTTGAGCATAGGCCTATTTATTTCTGCAACAATACACTCAGTCAACATCACACATAAGCAAGCTAGTTACAGTGCCTCATGATTGACATTGGGAAAAGAGGGTGGGCTGTCAGCTGATCATCGATGTTGATGAATGATTTAAATCTGCTTGTTAGCTAGCTCAATTTATTTTACGGATTGTGATTTATCTTCAATGCTCAAATCAAATAACTTCATAATATAATATTCATAATCTTATATCTTCTAACTCATGATATATGGCTAGTGGGGATATTTTTGTATATGGTGGTTAGCTGCGTTGCTGCTGCCATGACACACGTGCAACTCCCGATGGGATGGAGTTTAGTCATTGATGCAGCCGCTACCATTCTCTGCTGCGCATATCAGCCAACCAGACTGAATATTGATGATGATGTAGGCTGAATCAAGTGTTATTAAGTGTTAAAGTTCACCACTTTATTTTAAGAATGTGAAATGTCAGAATAATAGTAGAGAGAATTATTTATTTCAGCTTTTATTTCTTTCATCACATTCCCAGTGGGTCAGAAGTTTACATACACTCAATTAGTATTTGGTAGCATTACCTTTAAATTGTTTAACTTGGGTCAAATGTTTAGGGTAGCCTTCCACAAGCTTCCCACAATAGGTTGGGTGAATTTTGGCCCATTCCTCCTGACAGAACTGGTGTAACTGAGTCAGGTTTGTAGTCCTCCTTGCTCGCACACTCTTTTTCAGTTCTGGCCACAAATGTTCTATAGGATTGAGGTCAGGGCTTTGTGATGGCCACTCCAATACCTTGACTTTGTTGTCCTTAAGCCATAACTTTGGAAGTATGCTTGGGGTCATTGTCCATTTGGAAGACCCATTTGTGACCAAGATTTAACTTCCTGACTGATGTCTTGAGATGTTGCTTTAATATATCCACATAATTTTCCTTCCTCATGATGCCATAAATTTTGTGAAGTGCACCAGTCCCTCCTGCAGCAAAGCCCCCCCCCACAACATGATGCTGCCACCCCCGTGCTTCACGGTTGGGATGGTGTTCTTCGGCTTGCAAGCCTCCCCCTTTTTCCTCCAAACATAACGATGGTCATTATGGCCAAACAGTCCTATTTTTGTTTCATCAGACCAGAGGACATTTCTCCAAAAAGTTTTTTTATGGCGGTTTTGGAGCAGTGTCTTCTTCCTTGCTCCTTCTTCCAGATTTGTGGAGGTCTACAATTATTTTTCTGAGGTCTTGGCTGATTTCTTTTGATTTTCCCATGATGTCGAGCAAAGAGGCACTGAGTTTGAAGGTAGGCCTTGAAATACATCCACAGGTACACCTCCAATTGACTCAAATTATGCCAATCAGCCTATTAGAAGCTTCTAAAGCCATGACATTTTCTGGAATTTTCCAAGCTGTTTAAAGGCACAGTCAACTTAGTGTATGTAAACGTCTGAATTATAAGTTAAATAATCTGTCTGTAAGCAATTGTTGGAAGAATTACTTAGTAGATGTCCTAACCTACTTGCCAAAACTATAGTTTGTTAACATGAAATCTGTGGAGTGGTTGAAATTTAAGTTTTAATGACTTTAACAACCTAAGTGTATTTAAACTTCCGACTTCAACTGTATATATTTTTCAATTATACCACCACCCAAAACAGCACTATGGAGACTGGAAAGGCAAAGAGGCATGTGCTCTGCATAGGTAGAGACCTATCTAAGCACGTGCCTGCTTATGCTGTGTCTTTGTGTCTGTATGCCTGCCTTCCTGCCTGTTATTCTCTTACCACAGGCCCTCTGGGTTTCCACAGACGTCTCTGAGCTAGGGGAGTACTTCCTGCTTCCCTCAGAAAGGTCACTGTCTGAATGACAGATGGAGGGACTGAGAGAGAGAGAGAGAGAGAGAGAGAGAGAGAGAGGAGGTTTAAGTTAGAAGGGACACATTCCTTATCATTTGTCTGGGTTTCAAAACTGTCTGGTAAAGGAGTCTGTGCTTTCTGAGAATGGACACTTACGCAAACACAGAGTTATTAAATATTCTGGACAGGGCAAAGTTAACGTGGCTGACTACATGATTGAGATGGTCACGTGACTGAAGCCTCAAGGAATAAGTGGACTTGTCCGTGTCTATGACGACCTGCACAGAAAAAGCATAGTTTCAATGACTGTAGAGTGATACAGGCACCACAGTGTTTTGATGGCATAATGCTGAAGTTTGAAACTGATAACTAACAGTTAACTGCAAGAAAAAATATCTAAGTGATTACTGTAGCTCTACTTACAGGAATGAAGATTCTCATATCTCCACATTGCAGATAATGATATTAACTGATTTCAATGATTACTCAGATGTTGAGATGATGTTACAAATGCAATCACTCCATAATAAATCTGTTTAGACAACTAGTCAGTTGTAATGAAGAGACCTCAGGGACAATGCACTAACATGGCCATTCAAAACCTCAGTTAACCTGGCATTATGTTACTCACCTGATGCTCTGGGTGACTGTTCATGGCTCGGATCTCCAAGAAGTTAAACGTCACCTCTATCTGCAATGAACAACACATTTTGCACCTATTTGTTAACACAATGATAATTATGTGCATTGTAAGTACTGTACAATAGAGATCATGTGGGCTACCTTTGTTGGAACCTTGACAGCCAGGAGGTAGAGTCTCCATGTTGTGAGAACCTGAGACAGCCAGAGAAACAGGAACAATTAAATTAAATCCATCCTTAGCAAAAGTTCACTGCACATTCAAGACTCACTAAGGGCATTAGATTGTCTGATGGGTTGCCATAGTAATACAGAGAGTGAGATGAGGATTCCTCTCTGTATTCATCTATTGATCTGGGTATGATGCTATGATGGGCTGATTGCATTCTCAGGGTGTGCATTAAGATGTTCTATAGAAATTATTACAACAATAATAGTTGCATAGTGAATTCATTCAAATAAATCACACATACGCAGATGTACTGTAAACGTACGCTCACGCATGCAATCACCTTGAGCGCCAAACACAACCCCTATGCCCTATTCTCTTGTTCCTTCTGTCCATCTTTTGGGGGAGAATGAAGAATATTCAGTAAATATTGTTCAAGCACAGTAACATTTTCCTCAGATAAACAAACATATTTTTTCAGATGCTCTCTCCCTCTCTGAATCTTGTCCTTCGCTCCAGATAATTGTCTCCTTCCTCTCTGATGCCCCCTTTAAACAGGGATGGAGGAACATTTCTCTCCTCTGCATTTCTCTCTCATTTGTTCTCTCTCTAGTAACACTAGTACACAGTAAGCCCTCTTAATGAAATGCAATAATAAAATTATGGCTCCCCCTCTCTGTTGCATTTCAAGAGAGAGGTGCTTGACTCTACCCATCAGAGCCAAACACTTGCCGGCAGCCACATCACCCACACACAACCACATCAACCGCCCCACAACGAGGGGTGTGTCTGAAGTTAGAGAGAAAAAGAAAAGAAAAGAGAGTGAGAGTGAGTCTCCTGAATTTCTACCACTTCACTTCAAAGATACTGTGTCTGAAGGAGTTGAATAAAACGTGCAGATAGTATCACATTAACGTGATGAGTTGAGGTGGGCGGTATATCCCGGGTAGGGGGTGGAGACAGTGTGTGCGTGCTGTACCATAGGAGTACATACAAGTAAATCATGCTGATGTTGCAGGAGAGACAGTCCCCCCCCAGGAGAGAAGGGTAGGGAGACAAATTATGCATGTGTCTGTTTTTGGAGATATCTGTCTTTTCTTATTGGATTGATAAGGGGGTGAGGCAACTGTTATACACATACCTGGTTAAATAATAATAATAATAATAATAATAATAATAAATAAACAAACAAGCAAGGAAACCAACGACTCATTTACAGTACATTGACCATAAAAAAA
The DNA here is from genome assembly GCA_023634145.1 of Thymallus thymallus. NCBI lineage: Eukaryota > Metazoa > Chordata > Actinopteri > Salmoniformes > Salmonidae > Thymallus > Thymallus thymallus. The sequence continues at coordinate 17,175,255 of CM042393.1, forward strand.
CAATGGCCCTAGCCCCCAGCCTAATAGCAAGCAAGCAATTCACCCTTCCCGTTCCCCCAAGCCGTTAGCTTAACCCCTTAAATCCTAACTCTCTCCTCAGCCTCATCTTAAGCCCCACAGAGATAATTTAGCAGAGGGAGATTGGACAGCGATGATTGAAAAGATAACATACTCCCGACAGATAGACAGACATATCAAAAGCCCTGAATATCAAAGGGTGCACATGCAAAACTCTTCCAACTCGCCCCATAATGAATCATTAAGCAGTCATCAAGGGAACGACTCCCTTCCAAGGCCTAGCCTGCCCAGCTGGGGGTGTGAGCCCATTGGGGAGGGGTGGTGGTAGTTTTTGGGGAGCACAAAAACATTTCAATGCAGTTTTATGTGGAGTTGTTACACTCTTAGAAAAAAGGGTTCCAAAAGGTACCAGGTAGAACCAAATGGTTTTTTTTCAAAGGATTCTCCTATGGGGACAGCCACAGAACAGTTGTAGGTTCTAGATAGCACCTTTCTTTCTAAGAGTGTTGAGCAGCTTTGTAAGCTGTGTAAGCTGTACTTACACAGGTTGTAAAATATCTCCCTGGCCCAGATTTAGTCCTGTGAGCTGGCAGGGCTGCAGCTCCTCAGATGGAGATGCCACATCTTTGCCCCAGTATCAAAGGCAGTGGTCGGCCCGCACCCGACATTGCCTCCACCACCAGGGTCTCAGAGAGACGGAGCCTCAAACAGATCCCTCCCCAAGCTGCTGCTATTACAGACCTGTCTGTCCTACATTGTCCCCAATACAGAGCCCAGGCACAGCCAGGGATGGGGAAGCAGAAGCCTATCAACTTAATATATTAAATGGTATGTGGCCAGTCTTGCCATAGATTGCACTCAGTGTGTAATTGACCATAGCGATTCATTGCACTTCAATACTGCCTATGTTGCATCATGTCTCTTATAGACCACCCATCAGGTTTCCATCCAATGTGTTATGGAGTATCCATCCACTACATCAGACTTGTTTTTTGGCATAGTGAGGGGTGGAATAGTACTGTGTGTAGATGGCCTGGAAAGCAACTCTATATCAGTAGCTCAACAACCATCTGTAGGAATACCACCCACTCAGTCAGCACATCAATATAGCAACTGTCGTTTTCACCAGTGTAAGTTTTCCCAGAGACACTACTCACCAGTATCCTATCCTCTGATTTGCCATTTTTGGTTTCAAGCTTAATGCCACGTATAAACTTGGTTGAGGACTTGTCAATAATCTTCCTGATATTCTCTGTAAATAGAAAAACATCCAAGGTCAGTTACACACAAATACAGCAAACATGTCACACACACAATCACACAAATCAACCAATATACAGAACATCAGAACAGTGAGAGAGACAAGCTTGACCTTTGAGTGGACAGCCATTTCGCCAACCAACTGAAGATGGGCCAACCTTTTCATTTAAAACTGACTTACTGGCATTTCATAAACAGGGAGATAAGAGGCTGCACAGCAACACACTCACTGTCTATTTTGTAGAATACCCTGCTTCTGGAATCTAAAACTATGGTATCGTTTGAGAAAACCCTTGAGTCTCCAAAATGATTGTATTTTTCATTAAAAAGTGAAAGACAGCATTATTTTCCATGGCAGGCGGACAGAAATTGCCCCGTAAAACAAGGATATGTGAGAGGACAGAATTAAGCCATAAGAGAGAGCATTTTAATAGCATATGGAAACTAGAGCTGAAATACAGTACTTGGTGAGAGCAGAACGAGACAAAACCCTTCCCGTTTCTTGTTGTATTTTTTCCATTATCACCTGTTAATTGCCTTGTTTTGTGCATACTAAAAGCACTTTGTAATTCCATTATTGTTCATCTAATCATGCGAATAAACCAACAAATACATCTTGTTATTATTAATTGTGTGTTTCATAGGTGAAAACCTGCAATCTCATTCATTCTGTTATTAATGAGATTCAAAATACAATGCCAGACCATTTATTCCCAAACAAACTCCAACCTTATGGTAACATAATGACTACCACCAACAACCACATGGCTCCTCTCAGCTCCAGTGTCACATATAATTCCAGTCAGAGGTGTGACCGCACCCCCCAGCCCACAGACTCCTGCAGGTAACCTGGCTGGGCCTGAGGACATCCCTTCAGCAACAGACAGGCACACTGACATAGAGAGGCACCATCAGAGAGACAGGGACGAGGCCAGAGAGGAGGACAGGAGGAGAGAGTGACATGGTGAAAGGTATTAGATTATGGATAACAAACCAAGGCCCTGAATGTACTGTACTTCACCTGTGACTAATGCATTGTCAAATGCATTCTTATTGTTCTGACAGGATAGTTAGGAGTAATGTTCTGATGACTAAGATGATGATCTGAACATCATGATAGCTGTTTAAACAGAGGTGGTCTTTTGGCTCCATACAGACGATGACCTTGTGCTGGCCAGGGCAGATGGCCACCTGGGGTTTGATGCTCTATAGCTGTCTATCTCAATGAGGCAGATGGGGGTGGATTGAGAGGCAGGGATTCCACTGGAATAAGTATCACAGTGTGGTTAATAGAGCCATTAGGAGTAATTAACTCAGCAGAGACTCCCTGTGGTGTAGGTGAGAGTGAGTGAGTGAAAGTGTGATTGAGTCCTGACAGTGTATGTTTGAGAGACTCAATGGCAGCCATGTTGTCTGTATAGAACAGTCTTTCCAAACCCTGGTCCTCCAGTACCCCCAACAGTACACAGCCCTTGATAAACACACCTCATTGAGGGCTTGATGATTAGTTGACAAGTTGAAACAGGTGTGCTTGTCCAGGGTTACAATACAAATGTGTACTGTTGGGGGTACTTGAGGACCAGGCTTGGGATACACTGGTATGAAATAATACTCTGAAAGAGCAGTGTAGGATAGTGTCCAAGCAAAGAATACATACAAATTCTTGCCAAGAAAATGCATACTGCTCCCCCTCTTTCACACACACATGCTTGCTCTCTCTCTCTCTCTCCCTTCCTCACACACACACACACAAATTGCAGACAAAAAAAGAGGAAGCTTTTCTGCCAACACGCTGAGAGGGTAACAATTCCTATTCTTACAACCTGGCATGAATGTCTCAATGCAGATCACATTATGAGTGAGTAAACGCACGAGTGATGCACACACGTTGATTTTCACAACGCCCCTTTTCCTATGGCCTAGGGCTGGGGATTTTACATCATCAGCCGGCTGGGTTTTTATCCCGTGCAAGCAGGATGTCTTTGCTTTACACAACTTTCTAGCTTTATGATCAAATAATGCAATGCACGTGTATCTTAAAAATACATATTCAAAATGACACAAAGCTTGGTCAGAATCGGTGCATCATACAGATGATAACATTCGACATAATGGCGATAGGAATAATGTTGATCATTTTTCCTACCTGTAATATCCCTGCTCACACTGACGAAACAAGAGGCAGTTATCTCTTTAGAAGCCATGTATCTTCCTCTATCACCGTCCCTTTCTCTTTCTCAATAGTGAACCGAATGGATTGCTTGTCTCGCAAGCATTCCACCAGAACATCCGACTGCTGCTACCAACACGCTCTGTGAGAAATAGTACAACGTGAGAGAGAACGCGCAGCGGTAGAAGGGAAGCTGGAGCGAGATAATTGAAATAATATACAGTGGGCTAGCCTATTTGGTGGAAGCAGCAATTAATGGAAGCAACCGTGAAACTAATACTATTCGTCCATTTAATTGATAAATAGATGATAATGGTCGAAATGGTGGCGACCCCCAACCGTTTTAACACAATTCAAAGGCTATCACTTGCAATACAGTAAACACTAGCCTATTAACTTTTCGATAAGTTAACAGATGATATGTTGGATTCAGGTCTCCAACTAAACAAAAAATAAAAGTTAAAGAATAGTATTAAGCCGGTGGCTCAGAGGAATATATCCCATCATATCCTTTAAATGTTGATATTTGGTTGCATTGTCAACCAATCACAATTCAATCATATTTTTGTAATACAGTAAATAGCCTAAAGTTAAGGCTATCTTACAAACCAATATTTATTTATTCAACCTTAAAATGAGTAACACAGACATTTTGAGATTAGCCTACTGAAACTATACAGTGCTTTCAGAAAGTATTTACACTCCTTGACTTTTTCCCAATTTTGTTGTGTTACAAAGTGGGATTAAAATTGATTTAATTGTATTTATTTTGTCAATGATCTACACAAAATACTCTGGAATGTCAAAGTGGACGAAAAATTATATATGAAAAATAAAACACTAATATATCTTGATTAGATAAGTATTCAACCCCCTGATTCAATACATGTTAGAATAACCTTTGGCAGTGATTACAGCTGTGTCTTTCTGGTTAAGTCTCTAAGAGCTTTCCACACCTGGATTGTGCAACATTTGCCCATAATTCTTTTCAAAATTCTTCAAGCTCTGTCAAATTGCTTGTTGACAACCATTTTCAGGTCTTTTCAAGCAGATTTATCCCTGCTCCCTGTTTCTTTTTTATGATGAAAAACTCCCTAGTTCTTAATGATTGCAAGCATACCCATAGCATGATGCAGCCACCACTTTGCTTGAAAATATGGAGAGTGGTACTCAGTAATGTGTTGTATTGGATTTTTCCCAAACATAACACTTTGTATTCAGGACAAAAACGTAATTGTGTTGCCAAATTATTTTGCAGTATTACTTTAGTGCGTTGTTGCAAACAGGATGCATGTTTTGGAATATTTGTATTCTGTACCAGCTTCTTTCTTTTCACTCTGTCAATTAGGTTAGTATTGTGGAGAATCTACAATGTTGTTGAGGTGGTGTGCCCAGTGAGCAGTCCCCTGCTCCATCCTCTCCAACATGTATGTGTCTTTTGGAGGGGTTGGGATAAAGCAGAAGTTTACATTTGGTTGGACGGACCTTGTATACAATTGATGAATAAAGTGATCTCTCTGTTAGCTAAAAAATCTTTAGATCCATCCATATACGCTACAGATTACAAAGCAAAATAAGGGTTAAGATGTCATTCATAAGAGAGCATGTTTAGGTGGGTTTATTTGAGTGCTATCTCCCAACTAAAGCCCCAGTGCATCTATCAACACTATCGACTCCTGTATTATTCATGCCCTAAGCTCCATGGCCATGATTGGAAGTTGATTGGGAGTTTTGCTGGGCAGGAAAGGACATGTGTGTACATTCCTCCTGACCTCATGGGGATGATATCCATCTACAGTCTCTTTAGACACTGTTTCCCATTCCTCTGCCCACTGAGTGGATGTACAGTAATGTTGTTACTTCTCTAATTCCTCCTCCTGAATAGTAAACACGTAGAAAAACATTTCCCCAAATAACTTCTGATCACATTGATCAATGACAACATTTTTTGTACAGGTCTAACAGAATTGGTGGTTCAGACTGCAGGGTCTGAAAGTATAACACACACACACATACACATATACACATACACACACACTCATACACATACACAAACACACACACATATATACACACATACACACATACACATACACACACACTCATACACATACACATACACAAACACACACACATACATACACACACACACACACACACACACACATACATACACACACACATACACACACACACATACTCATATGCACACACATACACACACACACATACACACACACACACACACACATACTCATATGCACATACACACACAGGGATGTTCAGAAATATGATGTTTCCCTCTTTCTCTAGGGTCAGGGTGATTGTGTCTGTTTGGCCCCCGGGATCAAACATCTACTTAAGGAAGTCTATATCCCTAAGATGCAGTGTGGAAGCAGGTGCTAACTAGTCTTGGACATCGCTGGTTACTCCATCACTGTAGTTGCCAGGGGCTCAACCACGCTCTTACTCAGCAACCCCGCCATCCACTTTCCCTGGTAGTGATTCCCAGCAGCCGACAGCACTTCCAAGGGGAGCGCTTCTCTCTCCAGTGCTGTGTCTGAGAGTAACTCCACAGAGAGTAACTCCACAGACTGGACACTGTGGCAGCTCACTGACTTTGGAGATAGGTCTGGGTATCAGACACTAGAGGGCACTGTCAGGAAGGAGGTTAATGGAGCATGCAGCCTCTCCTCTCTACAGTGGGCTGTACTAGTGTGAAAGCGGCAAGTGGCGCAGTGACGTAGTCAACATCAGAGTGAGCTCTGAGCCAGGCCACCTGTATCACTGATCACTGATACATTGGTAGGCATACGCCTTTAGAAATTGAGATTATGCATAACATGCCAAATAATCTGCACTAGATGTAGTAGGTAGGGGTAAAGGATAATAAAAGATACTAGACCACTACACCCCCAAGCAGGATGTGACAGTCCCAGCTAACAACAAACATTCCCACAACTTTAGAGAATGTTCTCTTAAGTGCCTCATAAGGTCATTCATGTTTTCATAGGAATGTTCCCCTAACGGACTACAAAGGGAAACCCAGCCGCGAGCTGCCCAGTAACGCGAGCCTACCAGACGAGCTAAATGCCTTTTATTCTCACTTCGAGACAAGCAACACTGAAGCATGCATGAGAGCACCAGCTGTTCCAGACGACTGTGTGATCAGGCTCTTCGTAGCCGATGTTAGCAAGACCTTTAAACAGGTCAACATTTACAAGGCCTCGGGGCCAGACGGATTAGTAGGGCATGTACTCAGAGCATGCGCGGACCTGTAATACCTACATGTTTTAAGCAGACCATCATAGTCCCTGTGCCCTAGAATGTGAAGGTAACCTGCCTAAATGACTACCGCCCCATAGTGGAGCGGTTTGAGAGTTTCAAGTTCCTTGGTGTCCACATCACCAACAAGAGGGCACGACAACACATTTTTCCCCTCAGGAGACTGAAAAGATTTGGCATGGTTCACCAGATCCTCAAAAAGTTCTACAGCTGCACCATCGAGAGCACCCTGACCGGTTGCATCACCGCCTGGTATGGCAACAGCTCTACATCCGACCGTAAGGAGCTACAGAGGGTAGTGCATACGGCCCAATATATCACTGGGGCCAAGCTTCCTGCCATCCAGAACCTATATACTAGGTGGTGTCAAAGGAAGGCCCAAAAATGTTTTAAAGACTCCAGTCACCCAAGTCATAGATTATTCACTCTGCTACTGCACAGCAAGCGGTACCAGAGTGCCAAGTCTAGGTCCACAACGCTCCTTAAAAGCTATAAGACTGCTGAACAATTAATCAAAATGGCCACTCGGACTATTTACATTTAGTAAATATTTTCTTAACTCTATTTATTGAACAGCATTGTTGGTTAAGGGCTTGTAAGTAAGCATTTCACGATAAGGTCTACACCTGTTGTATTCGGCGCATGTGACAAATACCCAAGTGGCGCAGTGGTCTAAGACATTGCATCTCAGTGCTAGAGGCATCACTGCAGACAACCTGGTTCGAATCCAGACTGTATCACAATCGGCCGTGATTGGGAGTCCCATAGGGCGAAGTTTGGCCGGTGTAGGCCATCATTGTAAATAAGAATTTGTTCATAACTGACTTGCCTAGTTATGTAAAGGTTACAATACAATTTGATTTGATGTGCAAGGTATTTTTCACTACAAAGTTGCAGGTGTCCTTCCTAACTCAGTTGCCGGAGAGGAAGGAAACCCCTCAGGGATTTCACCATGAGGCCAATGGTGACTTTAAAACAGTTACAGAGTTGAATGTCTGTGATAGGAGAAAGGATCAACTAAATTGTAGTTACTCCACATTACTAACCTAAATGACAGAGTGAAAAGAAGGAAGCCTGTACAGAATAAAAATATGCCTCCTGCAACAGAATAGAGCTAAGCACAGGCAAAATCCTAGTTCAGTCTGCTTTCCAGCAGACACTGGGAGACAAATTCACCTTTCAGCAGGACAGTAACCTAAAACATAACACTGGAGTTGCTTACCAAGATGACATTGAATGTCTCTAAGTGGCCTAGTGACAGTTTTGAAAATATATGTCAAGACTTGAAAATGGCTGTTTAGCAATGATCAGCAACTAACTTGACAGAGCTTGAAGAATTAAAAAAAAAATAATGTGCAAAAATTGTACAATCCAGGTGTGCAAAGCTCTTAGATACTTACCCAGAAAAACGAAAATACACAAAAGACAGATACACGAACATGATACATTTATGAGTCTGGAGTGCAAAAAAGCTATAAAAAGACATTGCATAGTATGGGTGGATTATTACAGAATGTCAGGTGAAACAAAATGATATAGATAAATAAGGAGTATTTGCATGGTTAACTATACTATACAGGCCGATGGCAGAGAAATACTTAAATAGCTAAAAGTGTGTATGATATAAGTGAGGGTAATAATAGTTTACTTAATATACAGACTGATTAAATGAACAGGTAAGTGAATATTTTGCAAGGTTAAATTAGCTGTACAGGTAAATATACAGTTACATTTACAGGTAAGTGAATATTAGCATGGTTACATTAACTGTACAGGTAAATGACAGGAAGAGATACTTAAATAGGTAAATGTGTGTATGATATAATTTAGGGTAATAATAGTAATTCCCTTAAAATACAGTCCTTAGTGCGCAGGATTTAATTACAGATAAATGCACGTATTTCACATTCGATATACTAAAAGCAATGAATAAAAGATACAACTGACAGGGATTAATAAATAAGTCCAGAGTGAATGAGTGATCACAGACCAGAGTTACTCACGGATGGATGCATAATTGTTAAACTAGGTCCTAACACTCCAACAGTTCCAGGTCTATGTTGCCAACGGCACGGCACCCCGGTGAGGCATTAAATAGTCTAATAGCCGCTGGCAGGAAGGACCTCCTGTAGCGCTCTCTGGCACACCGTGGTGGGATCAATCTGTGACTGAAGGTGCTCCTCTGCGTCATAAGCATGGCATGCAGAGGGTGGGTGACGTTGTCCATGATGGCCAGAAGTTTGGCCAGGATCCGTCTCTCCGCCACCTCCTCTAGAGTGTCAAAGCTAATCCCCAGATCAGTGCTAGCCTTCTGTTGAATATTTTAAGCTTTTGTTTAATATTTTTAGGACTATGATCCAAAACACTGAATTGGAAGGTTAGAAACCACAGTAGGTTACTCAGTAAACGTATAGAATGGCATAGGATAGCAACAGGATGGAGCAGTCAGTAAAGCCCAATAGTTAGAGCAGTCAGTGAAGCCCAAGAGAAGATGATCATATGGTTTTATGGGGTACACTTAGACACACATTAGCTATAATATAAGAAGGACAATAATAGTTGAATAGAACAGTGTCTGTATTGTTCTGTGGTTGCACCAGGTTGCAACAGCCACTAAGAATTTGGGTCCATGTATGTTAGGATTTATGAGTGTGTGTCTGGTTGCCTTCATGGGTGAATGTGTTTATCTTTGCACCATTACCATTACTAAGGGGTCGCCACTATGGTTTCACAGTTTCGTATCTTGAAGGTTTATTGCCAAGGGGGGAGTGTTTTATATTTTGAAGGTTTAACTGCTGACAGGAAGAGGAGGTAGACGAATCAGAGTTGAAAGGTTTTGAAAAGATAGTGGAGAGCTGTTAAGAGGTGTTGATCATTTTACCCAAGGGGGAGGGGCTATGTATGCTATGTAACCACAAATGTGTATAAGAAGAGCAAAGGAGTCTGGGAAGATCAGAAGTCTCCGGAGGCTCCTCGGCTTTTGTTGCTTGCGTAATAAAAGTCTATGTTACTTTTCCAAACTTTGAAAGTGCTTTATTTTTAAGAGAAAGAGGGAAGATTTTCTACAACACTTCCTGATCAGCTTATTTACCCGTGAAGCATCACCGGCTTTTATGTTGGCGCCCCAGCACACCTCCGCAAACTGGTAGAAGGTGTGCGGTAGTTTACCGCACACGTTGAAGGACCTGAGCATCCTCAGAAAGTAGAGTCGGCTCCGGCCATTTTTGTACAGAGCCCTGGTGTTACCAGTCCATATGGACTCCCAGGAACTTGTATGACCCAACCATTTCCACATCCATCCACTGTATAGGGACTGCAGTCAGTTGGGCCTTGGATCTCCTGAAGTCCACCACCATCTCCTTTGTTTGCTGATGTTGAGCTGAAGGTAATTCTGCTCACACCACACCACAAAGTCATTGATTGTGCTCCTGTACTCCTCCTCCTGCCCACCCCTGATGCACCCTACAATTGCGGAGTCATCCGAGAACTTCTGTAGGTGGCATGTTTCAGAGTTATATCTGAAGTCAGAGGTGTAGAGGGTGAACAGGAAGGGGGACAGGACCGTTCCCTGGGGGGCCCCTGTGTTGCTCACTGCCCGTTCTGACACACAGCTCTGTAGTCGCACAAATTGTGGCCTACCGGTCAGGTAGTCCGTGACCCAGGAGACTAAAGGTGCTTCCATCCTCTTCATCTTCTCACCCAGTAGCAGGGGCTGAATGGTGTTGAAGGCACTGGAGAAGTCAAACAACATAACCCTCACAGTGCAACCTGCGTTGTCCAGGTGAGAGTAGGCCCTGCAGAAGGTAGATGATTGCATCATCCACCCCGATGTTGCGCTGATATGCGAACTGCAGGGGGTCCAGTGATGTACACACCAGGGTCTTCATGATGTGGGATGTTAGCGCTACAGGTCTGATGTCATTCAGGACAGTGGGGTGCGCCTTCTTGGGCACTGGAACATTCTTATGAAAACATAAGTTAATGACCTAATGCATCTTAAGAGAATGTTCTCTAAAGGTATTGGAAGGTTTGTTGATAGCTGGGATCAATGTGATAAATATCTTGGCTATGCTGCTTGAAGACATTTCAGTGACCTGTCAGCATTGAATCAACGTCTGCATTGAATCAGGTAGGCCTAGGTTTTTATCATTAAGAATAACATTGATCCAATGTGTCATTATGACATGTTGTTTTCTTGGTAATGGGGCATGGATATGGGCTGATAGACTTGCCCCGCCTTTCAAAGGCAGTCTCACAGACAAGTTCACTAAATCACACATTTATTTGTATGTGGCATGAGTAACAACCAGTGACCAGCCTGACCACACAGGCTAAATCGCACCAATCATTCTTAGAATAAAAACAAACGGTCCTGTGAGTAACAAACTGGTCCTACCAGTCTATTTGCTTACAGTAAAATATTACCATAATCATTGCATAATCACATAATCATGCAATATCCTAATCAAATTAAATAGGCTACTTCTTCCTGAAAAATACTGGCAAAAGATATTTTGGATCTGAACACAAAATATTTATTCAAGCCTCCTTGGTTGAATTTTGAGATGTTATTTCCCGAGAACATAATTGTATTGAGTTCAGAAAAAGATCAAATAACCTACCCTACCTATTTCAGATTGCCACATTAGCCAATATTCATAGGAATTATTGCAAAAGACTAAATAAATAACATAAACTTATCTTAAGTTAATTGAATACCCTTTTGCTGGACATTTGTTTGTAATCTTGTTTTGAAAGAAAAGGGTACACCAGTCTGTGTGATGTCGTCAGACTGGCACAGTAAACACGTGTATTGGAGCAGGTCCAACTCTTACTCAAAATGTGCGTGGGGAAATGTGCAGTCTAGTGTTCCCTCCCTTTAGCGCGTAGGAGTCTAGTCTGTGAATCACTTGTGGGTTTAAATTGGACTGGATTTGCCAATTAACAGGAATCATTGTCAGAGAAGAAACCGGCAGCCTGCCTCTCTCTCAGTCCTTATAAAAGCAGACACAGTGCAGGACTCAGCAGGATCTGGACGGAGGGTCACTCTTTCAAGGTACAGTGAGACCTTTCACTCTCAAGTCATTGTGTATAGGCTATATAATTTATAATGGAATGGAAATTAATTGAGTTGTGATGTTCTGTATTCTCTCCTTTGTGTCTGTCTGAATGCTATTGCGCAGGTTGAAACAGAGGACACCTGTGAAGATGACTCCATCAGTTCTTTCTGTTCTTCTTCTGCTGGCTTGTGCTCTCCCATTCAATCATGCTCATTGTGAGTATTTCTAATTACTGCATATGTAAATTGCTTTGATTCAGTTTCTGATGTGTGGTGTTTTGGGTTTTATTCAAAACCTCTGTTAGAGATGATAAGGATGCATGTTGTCACTCTCTGTATGTAAATTACCATGAGTGTGCTAAATTGCTTTCTGTAAAAGTATAACCTAGTGTATATACACTGATTTCTATTTACTCATTCACAAATTATTAACTAGGAGGGGGAAATAGTTTATTCTGGATCTGTAATGTATGATTCAACCATTATCTTGTCAGTGTGATAAGTGACAAGTCCATGTGACAAATGTGACAAGGCCTTATTGTTGGAATAATATTGATACTGTTGTCATAGCTGGTGACTTGTGACTGTCTCTTTGTGGATATGTCTCCATGACTGTGCGCTAGACTACTGAATGACACAACATATTATTTATATTGCTGACCTTTCTGTATAGCGAGCTGTAGTGGGAGATGTGGAGGAGAGTATTCCAGGGGTTACATGTGCCAGTGTGATTATGACTGTCTCACTCACGAGGAGTGCTGTAAGGACTACGAATCCCAGTGCACTACCAGTAAGGACTTTTTTTTATCTATTTATTAGTGGTATCCGAGTTACATTACATTATGATAAACAAGATGAGCATCATAATGATCCATGAGAGTGCTTGACATGTTTTTAGATGATACGGACGCACATGGATGTACAGGTATTATGCATGTGTTATAACATAACCAGGAGAGGACAGGTGTGATAATGGATGTACTGTATGTCTGACTGTGTCTGTGTACCAGGTGACTCGTGTAAAGGGCGGTGTGGCGAATCCTTTAAGAGGGGCAGGCAGTGTGACTGTGATCCGGACTGCGCTCGCTACAGCAAGTGCTGCCCAGATTACAAGAGCCAGTGTGGTATTGAAGGTTAGTAAAATGTCAAACACACCTAGCATGGTCTTCTGAAGTATAATCCAGTGAAACCGTGCACGTTTTTTCTGCGTGTACAGTGCCTTCAGAAAGGATTCATACCCCTTGACTTATTCCACATTTTGTTGCGTTACAGCCTGAATTAAAATGGATTCAATAAATGTATTTTCTCACCTATCTACAAACAATAACCCATAATGACAAAGTGAAAACATGTTTTTAGAAATGTTTGCTAATTTATTGAAATAGAAATACAGAAATATCTCATTTACATAAGTATTCACACCCGAGTCAATACTTTGTAGAAGCAACTTTGGCAGTGATTACAGCTGTGAGTCTTTCTAAGTAAGCTTTCCACACCTGGATTTTCCCATTATTATTTTCAAAATTCCTCAAGCTCTATCAAATTGGTTGTTGATCATTGCTAGACTGCAATTTTCAGGTCTTGCCATAGATTTTCAAGTAGATTTAAGTCAAAACTGTAACTCAGCCACTCAGGAACATTCAGTATCTTCTTGGTAAGTGTAGATTTGGCCTTGTGTTTTAGGTTATTGTCCTGCTGAAAGGTGAATTCATCTCCCAGTGTCTGGTGGAAAGCAGACTAAACCAGGTTTTCCTCTAGGGCTTTGCCTGTGCTTAGCTCTATTCCGTTTCTTTTTTATCCTGAAAAACTCCCTAGTCCTTAACTATTACAAGCATACTCATAACATGATGCAGCCACCACTATACTTGAAAATATGGAGAGTGGTACTCAGTAATGTGTTGTATTGGATTTGCCCCAAACATAACACTTGGTATTCAGGACAAAAAGTTAATTGCTTTGCCACATTTTTTGCAGTTTTACTTTAGTGCCTTGTTGAAAATAGTTGTATTCTGTACAGACTTCCTTCTTTTCAATCTGTCAATTAGGTTAGTATTGTAGAGTAACTACAATGTTGTTGATCCATTCTCAGATTTCTCCTATCACAGCCATTAAACTCTAACTGTTTTAAAGTCACCATTGGCCTCATGGTGAAATCCCTGAGTGGTTTCCTTCTTCTCTGGCAACTGAGTTAGGATGGACACCCATATATTTGTAGTGACTGGGTGTATTGATATCCATTCCAAAGTGTAATTAATAACTTCACCATGCTCAAAAGGATTTTTTTTTCTACCAAAAGGTCCCCTTCTTTGCGAGGCATTGGAAAACCTCCATGGTCTTTGTGGTTGAATTTGTGTTTGAAATTCACTGCTCGACTGAGGGACCTTACAGATAATTGTATGTGTCGGGTACAGAGGTGAGGTAGTCATTCAAAAATCATGTTAAACACTATTAATGCAACTTATTATGTGACTTGTTAAGCAAATGTAATACTTATTGACCCAAGACATTTCATTTATTTTTATTTTTTATTAATTTGTCAAAATAATTCCACTTTGAATTATGGGGTATTTTGTGTAGGCCAGTCACAAAAAAATCTCAATTTAATCTATTTAAAATTTCAGGCTGTAACACAACAAAATGTGGAATAAGTCAAGGGGTGTGAATACTTTCTGTAACTTTTCTGTATTGCATCCACAGGTAAAGATAGCATATTATTTAATGTATGAAATAAAATATATTATATTAAATAATGGTGTATAAATGATAGTGTGACTTAGAATGAAGAAGTGGTTAGAGTTAGTTGATTTAAAGTTAGGCATGTTGGCACTATGCATGTAAATATGCATGTAAATGTTAAACTCATGCAGTAGCCTTCGTCAGTTCATTTTTACAATTTTCTCTTTTAATAATTACTACAGACACCAAAAAACCAGGCAGCACAACACCGCCGAAGACTAGCACATGTAATAACGTAAATGATGACAAGCCAAAAGGTATAGCTTTGATTTAAAGATAGGCACTATGCATGCAGTACATTCCTATAAATATCGGTATGCATGTTAAAATGCAGAAACCTGTCAGTTCATCTTGACTGTTTTCTGTTTTAGTATTTACCACTACAAGTACAAAACCAGCCAGTACAACAACACCGAAGACTAGCTCATGCAATAACGTAATTGATAACAAACCAAAAGGTATATTTCTTAAAGCAATAATTATGATAAATAATAGATTTTAGAGAGATATTATAGGAAAGTTGTTTGCTTTTGGATACTCTGACTCATTTAGTCCTTGGTTGACAACCCAGAGCCAGAACCAGAGCCTCCCCAGATCCAACCAAATGAGGAGCCAGAGATGACTCCCAATCCACAGGAGGAACTAAATGAAGGTGAGTATATTCAGAACAACCACACTGAGGAGATGGACAACTAACACTTCAGCCCTAAATAAGAATGAAAATTGAATTTTCACCGTTATTCACTCAGCCCAACATCTTCCAATGTCAAAGTCAAAACATTCCCTGTAATAAGAGAGAAATTTTGTCTAACTTTTCCTGACCAATCAAGCACATGGTAGAGAGTGATTCCAAGATGTTTTGGATTGGCTGCCTGTCATGCTGCTGTGACACTCTCTCTAGCTGTGACTTGAGCCAGAGCCCGGAGGCCAAGACTCCCCAGAGGTAGCCAGGAGCTCTGTGTCCATGCCAACACCAATGGCCAAGAGAAACATGGGGAAATAATGTCATTATGAGTGGGCCGTGTGGAGGAGGGCAACGGGCACAGCCTCAATCAAAGAGAGAAGTGAGGAATGGAGAGATGAGGCCAGGATGGATGAGGAGATGGGAGTATGTTATATGTGGGTTGCAACTCAAAGGTGGATTCAGGACAAAACAGGGTGTTTTTGGATTGATCCAGCCTGGCCAGCCCACTACAGACCCGTTGGCACTGTAGAAGTGTATTCCTGCCTGGAATTTAATCAGTGTCTGTGGTCTGATTCAAGACATGACAGAATGAACTAGAAAAACAGGAAAATATCAGAGAGACACAGAGTTGTGTAATTACACATGCCACCCAGTTATGTTAATAAACGATTACATTAATTTTCAGATTTGTCAGACGACCAGCTCATGCCATTGGTCACTCCAGAACCAGAACTCCAGGATGAACAGGGAGATGGTGAGACGTTTCAACGTTTCTCAACACACAGTAGCTACAAATTTACTTTTTATTTAGCCTATGCTGAATTGCTAGTTATAAGATGTGTGAATGTGAATTTTACATTAATTTCCCCTTATTCCCTTTAACAGATGTGAAAGGCGAGACCTGGCCAGATCTCCTTGTTCCCTCTCCTGAGGCTGGTCTGGAAGACCCTGAAGCAACCCCTAGCCCAGAGGACCCTGAAGTAACCTCTAGCCCAGAGGACCCTGAAGTAACCCCTAGCCCAGAGGACCCTGAAGTAACCCCTAGCCCAGAGGACCCTGAAGTAACCCCTAGCCCAGAGGACCCTGAAGTAACCCCTAGCCCAGAGGACCCTGAAGTAACCCCTAGCCCAGAGGACCCTGAAGCAACCCCTAGGCCAGAGGACCCTGAAGTAACCCCTCACCCAGAGGACCCTGAAGCTGGTCTGATGGATCCAGAGGCAACACCTAACCCAGAGGACCCTGAAGTAACCCCTCACCCAGAGGACCCTGAAGCTGGTCTGGTGGATCCAGAGGCAACACCTAACCCAGAGGACCCTGAGGCAACCCCTAACCAAGACAGTACCAGTTGGTCAAATCTCTCTCCGACTGAGCCAGCCCCCTCTGACCCCTCTAATCCCAATGACCCCTCCGGGGGCATGACCCCTCCACCCACAGACCCTGAGCAGGAGGCAATTTTAGAGGGGGACTACACACCATTCCCTGAGGAATTGGATCCAGAGGCAACACCAGGCCCAGAGGGGACCCCACCAGCAGAGGCCAACCATGACCCCTCCCTTGCCGAACCAGCCAAGGAGGTTCCCATTGAGACGGCAGGTAAGGGATTCAATTCAATTCAATTCAATCTTTATTGTCCCAGAAGGGCAATTCATTGTGCAGTCAGGACAGGAGTTTACAAAATACATGTATACCCTACAGCATCTGGGCACAGTGTGGGAGATGATAGCTGAGCCATCTCACACATACCAACATCTATGAGATAGTCTTCGCTATTTCACTGTTCTTGGAAATTGCATTTGACAAGATGTTTCACAATCTACTTTGTCATTTGGAGTCAAATCAAATCTGACACGGACATCAAATCTCATGTTTTTCTAACTCCCAGACTCCAGTGTTCCTGAGTGTAGGCCTGATTCCAGCAGCAGCCCGTGTGCATTAGACCCAACTCCCCCTGGATCCTCCTCTGAGCCCACCCCTGCCTCCACAACCTCCACCCAGCCCTCTGACCAGGTCTTCCCGAGCTCAGAGCCCCAGCCTGGGCCTACTCCTGCAGAGGACACCCTTGAACTCCTACCTGAAGGACAGAGTGAATTGGACCCTGAAGGTCAGGAGGCAGAATCTAATAACACACTGCCAGAGGACTCTGAACCCACACCCTCAAACCTAGAGAATGCTGACACCACCCCAGCCTCCGACCCAGCCTCTGAGGCACCAGCATCTGAGAGTGGTCCCGAGGCAAAACCTGGCAGAGGGGACACCCCAGATAGTTTTGATGATAACAGTGTCCCCCAGACTGGAGATCTGGCGATGCTTCCCATCCCAGATCCTCTGGCCACATCCACAGACCCAGCGGGACATGAAGAGGAAGGAGACGAGGCCGCACTAGAGGAGACCACCACCGACCCCATGATGCTCACTCCTGTCCCCACCACCAAACCCACCCCCAACATAATCACGGAGAAACCCAAGCACAGCAAACCCACAGGGAAACCCATGCCCAAACCCACCCGGCCCAGCACCCTCATTGATACCAGCCAAGATCTGGGCACAGACAACCCCAGGGACTACCAAGCAGGTAAGCTTAACCATGTTGGTAGAGTCACCAGCCTTATTACTGGGAAATGGTAGAGTCACCAGCCTTATTACTGGGCAATGGTAGAGTCACCAGCCTAATTACTGGGCAATGGTAGAGTCACCAGCCTTATTACTGGGCAATGGTAGAGTCACCAGCCTAATTACTGGGCAATGGTAGAGTCACCAGCCTTATTACTGGGCAATGGTAGAGTCACCAGCCTTATTACTGGGCAATGGTAGAGTCACCAGCCTTATTACTGGGCAATGGTAGAGTCTCCAGCCTTATTACTGGGCAATGGTAGAGTCACCAGCCTTATTACTGGGCAATGGTAGAGTCACCAGCCTTATTACTGGGCAATGGTAGAGTCTCCAGCCTTATTACTGGGTACATTTGCATTGGGTTTTATTACTTCTCTTGGATGAAAAGAGCTTCCTCCTGCCAAGTGTATATTAACTGTCAAAGGTGACAGTTTTCCCAGAGCGTAACAAATCAGTCCAGCACTTTCTGTGGTTTGGAAAAAAGTACTCAGCTCCTTCACAGAGAAAAAAAGAAAAAGAGGTCACATTAAAGCGGCAATCAGCAGTTGAAACAATAACAAAGCGTTCTCACGCCACTGTTTCAGTAAAAAACTGAGGGATGGGCCTGGAGAAATATAACCACTCTCAAATCCATAGACTATGGATACAAGGTCTGATGTCAAAATTACCAACCCTGATGTCAAAATTATTGTTTTAACCATGTTTTGAGGCTATATAGTGTTTGTTTACATTTACTTTGTTTACAATCAATGGAGTAAAACAAGCTTATATTTTGGGTTCTGATAGTGTACGACAGAACTAAGCTCATTAACTAAGTTATATTCTTCAAGAAACAATGGGTAAATATCATTCGTTTAGAAGTCAAAAAAATTGCTGTAGCAACTGCTGATTAACCCTTTAGCCAATTAACACTTGAAATGGTCCTGGTTGACTTAACACATTGTTGTTTTTCTTATTAGTCTTAATGTGGCTGCTTTTAAATGTGTCCCTTTTCTCCAGATGAACACAACGACACCAACATCTGCAGCGGTCGTCCCGTCGGCGCGGTCACTACGCTGGGGAATGGGACCGTGGTGGTTTTTAGAGGTCAGTGCCAGACCATAACGACTTAGTCTAGATACTGTAATTATATACTGTACGTCTATGTACCATACACAGCAGATGTTGGGTTTGCCCTCCCAGACTGCACCCTGTCTGTCTGCCTTTGTGATGTTGTGACTGGACTGTCCTTCAGCTCTTATTCACATTTTATAGATGTGACAATGATTGTTTTCAAACCCAAGAGAACACCAAACATTTTCTAAACGCTTCCCGTTCATTTACACAAGGGTATAGATGGTTAGCTACTGTACGACAACCCCTGTATTATAGACTAGAGGATACATTGAGAAGGAAAAGTAATTGAGGACAAGATGCAGATAGATGTACCATAATACCAGTGTTGCTTCCACTGTCATCCCTCTTTAGGACACTATTTCTGGGTGTTGGACAGCAACAGGGTGCCTGGACCTGCCCGTGGGATCACAGACGTGTGGGGTGTCCCTTCTCCCATCGACACAGTCTTCACCCGCTGCAACTGCCAGGGCAAGACATACTTCTTCAAGGTACATCTCTGATGTAATATTAAACATAAGATACCCAAAGCAAATGGCAGAATTTCCATGTTGTCATACCCTTCTGTTCAATCAGCCTAGAATGTGACTAAGCAGTGTTATAAGACCTACTTTTATACCACATTAAGTAGAGTTGATAGAGAGAATAACATTGTTAATCTATGAGTCTTCTCCCCTCCATAGGGTTCTAACTACTGGAGGTTCGAGAATGGCATGATGGAGCCCGGCTACCCCAAGCTGATAAGAGTGGGTTTCAATGGGCTGCAAGGACAGATCACAGCTGCCCTGTCTGTGCCTGAGTACAGGGAGAGGAGAGAGTCGGTCTACTTCTTCAAGAGAGGTGACTTACAGCCGTACACTACTTACCCAGTGGAGGCTGCTGAAGGGATGACGGCTCATAATAATGGCTGGAACAGAGCACCATAATGTGACAATATTAACTCTGATATAAATACATATTACCATATCTAATATCCGTATGATTGTCTGTTCCAGGAGGCTTGGTGCAGAAGTATTCCTACCAGTCTGGCACCAGCCCTACATGTGGCAGGAAAGTCCACTACTCTGTTTATACCGTACGCAACCGTGTTGCCAGGCAAGCAGGTAATGAGCCGCCCACGTTTTGACCTTTCACAGAACATTTTATCAGACTGAGGTAATGGTGAGGACCTGGAAACTGGTCATGGACAGGTTTCATTTGAGTTGAGACATTTTGTTCTCAATCAAGACTCGAGATGCGGCTCGGAAGGCAGAATCAGATTGTAGTGGAATGTCGCAACAATGATTTTAATGAGTTACTAAAAGTAAACTTTCAATAATTACATTTTGTCAGTCTCTAAACTGTAGTCTCTCCTCTCAGTGCCTCTGCTGGGACGGGATATCAACATCCGTCT
This sequence comes from Thymallus thymallus, assembly GCA_023634145.1. Taxonomy (NCBI): domain Eukaryota; kingdom Metazoa; phylum Chordata; class Actinopteri; order Salmoniformes; family Salmonidae; genus Thymallus; species Thymallus thymallus. The sequence goes on from CM042393.1 coordinate 17,195,584, forward strand.
GACCTGGAGAGGCTTCCCCTCCACCGTGACCTCTGCTGTGTCCATCCCCACCCGCAAGAAACCTGAGGGATACAACTACTACCTCTTCTCACGCTGTAAGTATTTGGCCAAGAGACAATATTTGTATGAACCAAATCAGAGCCTGTAGCCTGCCTTTGATGATTTTAATTCAATGATGCTACTTCAGCTTGTTTTTTTTAAGACTGGTTTGGTGGAAAACCCTGCACCTGTCGGGTCTGCTGTAAAAATCCAGACCTTACACAACGTCATGTCGGACACATGTCTGAGCCCCATGTGTCTGGGTGGGGTGGGTCAGAGAGAGGGGAGGGTGGAGTAGTTGATGAGTCTGCTGGCACGGCCTGGTCCCGATCCCATCCTAGAAGGTTGTGTCAACAGCAGCCCTTCCTTACTCCATAAGGATGGAAGTGTTTGTCTGTCTAGTCATTATGTCATTAAGAAACACTAAATTGATGCTCAGGCTCTGGCCAATTAAGAGGCCTGCCACAGGTCATGTTTTTCTGACAAAACATGGTTCATTGTTTTCTGTCAGTATCTTATTGATACAAACTAGAAAATGCTTGGACATATGAAGTGACTAATATTTTATTTTTGCCAGTTTTATAATTTTTTATATGGTTCAAGTCAAAACAAGGAAACTCTGCAAATGTCTACCAGTCCAGAGACATCAAGTGAGCCCATATTTTCCTCACATTAAGCCACCCTCTCCCTGTGTCTTTCAGCCAAATACTACAACGTCAATATGGGAGATGAGCGACCTTTCATAGCTACTCCCCCGGTGAGCTCCGCTCCCCAGAAGAACTCTGCCAAAGACTTTTTCAACTGTCCAAAGGAAGTTTGAGGAGAAACAGCAGGGACATTCAAAAACAGATTCAGATTCACTGACAAACCGTTTTCCTCACAGATCTCAAACTTTATTAGCATCATTATTCATAAAACCAACACCACAACGTTTTAGCAAGGACTCCACTTAACAAACCTTTTAAAAACTAAAAAATATTATTCATCATAACAATGAAATGATTAGTGATCATCATAACTACAGCTGAGACTAAAGCACGATACGTCATTTAGATTTATGGTAACCGTGGGTGTTCTCGTTGGAACCATGGTGACCAGACTTGTAGCGGGAATGATGTCTTGTGGAGAAGGGAATGATGTCGGGGCAGGAGCTCTGATTTGTTGTTTATCGGGCGAATCTCCTCCCAGTTCCAGTTACACCCCGTGATGGCAACGTCCCTGGTTCCCATCAAACGACACATACTGATATGAGACAAAGGTCTGCTTTACCAATGTAAAAACAAATCACATTCTGATTCTGTACAGCGCCTGTATAATGTATAAGGCACAATGCAAATGTAACAAATCATTTTGGATTAAACGTTTATCGTCTATTTTTTGACTATTAAAATCAATTTAACAACAACAATGGATCTGGACTTGGTTTTATATGTTGTATTAAGAGCTGTGTACAGTATAAATGTCTGTCTGTTTTCTCACCTCTCCTCATGCGGTTCTCTGTCCAGCGTTGGAGCTGTCGGCTGTGTCCTGGTCTAGAGGGTTTGGGATGAGTGATTCTAGTGTCTAAGGTAGAGGCAGAGAGACAAAGGGCACAGTTAACACTGGGTTCTACTACAGCCAAAACTGAAAGCAATCTGGCCTACTAGTCAAACGCAATGGACCCTTTAATTAAACATACCAAGGCGGTCAGAGCCAAGCTCCTATAAAACCAGTATTAATTTGAGAGGAACATCACAACTAGAATGTTGACAAACTACAATTCCAACAACCAGTATGAATGGAGGGGTGTTGGGAAGGGTGCAGAGGAGTATGTCTCTACTTGGCACGCTAAAGTATTGAGGGTTAGTTAGTGTATAAGGGGTCCATAGGGTAGAGGTTAAAGTACTGTAGAGCGCTCGGGTCAGTACCTGCAGAGCTGGAGGAGAGTTCCTGGCTGGTAGAAGGCAGGCTGGAGTCATCTGAGAGCTGGGCAGGTTCCTCCATTTCCCCTGCCCGAGACATCACAGGTTCCAGAGACACCGCCACACTGGAAACGTACACAACACACAGGTCATTCACTATGAAGGAACAAGCTGTTTATTACTGCTGTGGTTAAAGTTCAGTTAGCTATACGATTTAAAGCTTTACTTTTGATCAATTTCATAGAGTAAGTAAGGTGGTCTCACCGGTCTCCCTCAGGCGCCATGAAGACATCATCCCTCTCGTCCCCAGGACTGGGTCCTCCAGCCACCACCAAGCCTGGGGTTGAGGTGGTTACCATGGGAACAGACTGAGAGGTGTGTTCCGTGCCGTCAGAGGGCGGGACCTCTGCGAATATAGATACTGGAGGAGGAGAGTGAATTAGCAGACACTCATCCAGAGGAACCAGGGTTAAGTGCCTTGCTCAAGGGCACATTGACCAATTTCAGCTAGTCCGCTTGAGGATTCGAACCAGCAATCTTTTCTCAGAGAGAAAGAATGTGTGTGTGTGTTAGGTTGAGCACATTTAAAAACACCCAAATGCAGGACAAAGGGATGGTTTTGCAGGACGTTCAGGGGGATGTTCATACTATGAATCATTTAGCTATTTGATTTAGAATTTTAGGACCCCTTTAGTGTTACACAAAACATATTATATATTTCAGATTCTTCAAAGTAGCCGCCCTTTGCCTTGATGACAGCTTTGCACATTATTGGGATCTATGGCTGTCTGAAGGGTGGAATAAGTACATAGACAAATATACAGTGTAAATGTCTGAGGTCCTCCAATCAAGGGTGAGGTGGGGATGGGATTATTGAATGTTTTGCTTTTCGTTATTTATGTTTTGTAAAAATAAAATAAAAAAAATGCAGGACATGTGGTCATCCTAGCGTGTGTGTGTGTACCTGGGGCAGTGGTGGGAACGCTGAAGCCCCCAGACTCATCCTCATGACCAGGCAGGAACAGAGGACTATCATACATCCCGAGACCTACAACACACACACACACTTTTGATTTCACCAAAGAGAGATAGAGATATGGACATGGCAAAAGTAATATCTCTTCAAATCAAATGTCTCCGAGAAAGACAGACAGTGAGAGGAGCATATAACTAATATGTTATGAGGACATATTAGTGGTGTGTATGAGGACAGAGAGTGGGGGTCTTTCAATGGTAGGGTATGGAGAAATAGAAAAAGGATGAGGTGTGCCTGTGTACAGTCCAGTACCTCCTTGTGAGGCCAGCTGTCCCAGGTCAGCGTGGGAGGTGGTCTGGGGCATCAGGTCCTCTGGGGTGCCGAACCTGAACCGGGGAACACCAGCCACCTGCGGAGAACTGGACCACAGAAAGCGAGAAGAGTTTAGAAGTACTATGGGGGTTACTATGGGGACTTAACTAGTGATGTTAAGATGCTGATTTTAGTGTGTGTCACTCACTGGATAGCTTCTGCAAAGCTGTCAGAGCGGTGTGGCACCACCAGAGTAGGCGTACTGGGAACCATCCTGTCATCATCGTCAAAGAAGTGCTGCTGTATGAAGGCAGAGGGAGGAAAGAATATCATAGTAGAGCCTGGCCTAAATGTATTTTTCTCCCTCAGTTTTTTGGACGGACAAAACGTAGCGATATATCTGCCGATATACTGTTTTACAGCAGGGAAATTAAAGAGGAATTGTCCAAGAAATATGCTTCAAAATGTTGATTTCTTACATTGTGACAATGACACGTGAGAATGGCTGCAGTTCAGATAAGCATGAGATTCCCTTTTTTCATCCTATATATTAAATATCAGTTATCGGTAGAATTATCGTCCGATACCGATATAGCGCTAAAAGGCCAATATCGGCCGATAATAAATCGGTGAACTGAAATATCATCAGTATACAGTATATTATACAAGCACTGACAACAGAACACACACAACACATGAGTTGCAGTTTAAAGCGCCTTTTCTACATAACCAGATAATCTGGAATTTGCTAACTAGCATAAACTCAATTGCTAAATACCACTAATGTAATGCCTGGAAGTCAATGAGAAAAGCTAGCTTGATACCTGTTCCCATAGACTTCCAGGCATTGCCCTAATGCTTCAACTTCCTTTAAACTGCATGCAGAGACATAAAAATCGCATCCATGAGTTAATCTGCCTCTGGTTAAGTAAAATCTTGCACTACATCCCTTTAAGATGTAAGGGGTAACTTACTCCGCTGCTGGCCATCCCAGGGGTGAGCTGAGGGACTCTGCCTACAGACTGGCGATTCATGGGGCGCTGTAAGACACACACAACTTGGTACTACACAGATGTAACCATACCACAAAAACTGCAATACAATTGTCTTACACACAGAGACACAGTGTAGCTGGCTATATTGAGTCATAAGCACAAACCTGAGAGGGGGGTCCCCGTTCCTGGGTGATGAGGCGGGGGGGCAGCGGTTGGGGTGCTCTACGTGGAGACTGGGGCATTCTGGGAGCAGAGCTGGTTAGATCACTTGAGAAGGCTTCCATACTGCTGCTGCCTTCGACTGACAGAACAGGAGACGACAATGTGGTTTAGTTTGAGTTCCTACATCAAAATCACAACAAACGTAATCTCTCCATCAAACAGATGCAGTTTACGTGACCCTTCCTTGTTACACCATTGTCTGTTGAACTAACAGACACCCCAATAATATTGTGAAATAGGCTCATGTCTGTGTCAGATTCCGATATGTTGAATCTACTGGCTTGTTAGCCTACCAACACAGTGACTAAAATGTCTCTCAATCCAGACAGACACCAACATATTACATCTCTTTGTGTCACTCAAGTGTCAGATGTCTAATTGACTGTGGAGACAACAGTGTGTGACAGTTTCCATCGTCTTACAGCTGTGTGTCTGGGAGTCGGCCGGGCGCTGGGTGGAGTCAGATGCTCCTAGACTCTCCTCTGTCTCCGTGCCTGGGTCCGTCCCATCAGCACCCTGGGAAGGAGGGAGGCACACACACACACACACACACACACAATACAACGGTTGGGTCTAATCCTGAATGGTTAAAACTGCATTCCAGACGGTGACTATTCCACAAGTTACCACCGACTAAATCTATGACGTTAAAATGAGTATTTAACTCTGTTCCATCTGACTGCGCAATCCACTGTCTCATCAGCCCAGCCAGGCAATTTATAAACTTGATCTCCACTATAAAAAGCATCTTGACATTAATTTTGGTTTTCAAAAGCGGGTATAAACCTTGCTGTCGGCCTCTCCGACATTTGCAACATTGCTTCAATATTCAAATTCCATCTCCAGCTGTCCCATAGTAATGAACGTGTTGGTAGTCGGGATGAGACAGGCAGCTTTTCTCAGCCCGTCGAAATCAGAATAATTTTTATGGATATATACACAAAGAACTATTAATAGAAAACAGGTCAAAGTGCAGCTAGTTTGCAGTCTTTCCAGCTTCAGTTTGAAGTGATTGTGTTAGCTGTGTTGTTGGCTAGCTCTTCTGAACAACAGTGTCCTGACGGCAGGCAAAATCGCACATCATTATCTAATTGTTATGGATGTATCCAAATAAATGTCACTAGAAAACAACTTAAACAAACGCAAATGCAGCTCCTTTGCTGTTATTCTGGCTGCATTGTTTGACGTGACTAAGTTAGCCGTAGTTGGCTAGCTAGCAAGCATAGATACAGAAAGAAGACAATCACATCTGGGTAGCAACCCTAGATTTGTGTTGGGACTAGATCTTGTGGAAGGATGAAATAGTATGAATAAATTCATCAAAATATGTAAATCATTATTTGAATATGTTGGTAACCCGTTGTATAAAAGTGATAATGTCCTCGAAGCCAGTATTTGGAGGATATATTGGTACGGTTTGCCTGCCCGAGACAAAGTCTCAAGCCTAACAACACCCGTGCCAATATATCCTCCAAACACCGGCATCGGGGGCATTATTCCTTAACTATCTACTGCCCTAAAGTGTTGTTGTGGTAAGCAGCACATGCTGATCATGATTCATTTCCCTTAGAGGTCTAGTAAGGCGTTCCCTTACAGGTCTAGTAAGTTTACAGCTAGCTAGACGGAGAGGGTGTGCCCCGCTTTCTTCTGCACCCCCACCCTGACCACAAAGCCTCCACCCACCCTTCTGCCCTGCCAAACCTCCAGTTCCCCCAACACCTCCCTCCCTCCCACACACAGATCACAAGACAGACATGAGGTAGCAGAGTGAAGCAAGAGCACTGCTGAGACACCAATTCGTCACACAGAAAAACGTGCACAGAACTTTGGTTGGCTGTAACTTCCGAGAGACGTGAGTTGGAAAGAATTAGGGAGTGGGTGCAAGACAGGTGAGAGTGGGATTACAAAACACAAACTGGAAATTACGTAGTTAAATTTGAAAACTGTGTGTGGATCTAACCTCGGTGTCGTCGCCTTCGTATGCCTCATTGCAGTCTCCACTCCCTTCATTGCTCTCCTCTCCTTCATCTCCCATCCCTCCATCATCTTCATCCTCCTCTTCCTCTTCGTCCTCATCCTCCTCTTCATCATAGTCCTACAGAGAGGAATATGTAAAAAGGTCTCAATCAACGGTCATTGCTGAATTTAACATTATGGGCTGAATTTAACATTATGGGCTGCATATTAACTATTTAATTGCTTCTAATATAGTTCCACAGATTTCTAAGTGCCTTATACTCAAATAATTTTAGGCAAGATTTTTGCTAGGACTGGAGGGAGTTCAATTGACCATTCGTTAAGCCCCACCCAAGAATGTTGGGCTACCAAGCACAGCGCTTCAATGATAGCAAACACCTCTGGCAAGCATGAAAGCCATTGAGGGCATTACAAAAACAGTTTTCATTAGAAAACAAATAGTTGAAATGGCTAAATCATTTAACAGTGCACCAGGGGTACTTGCTACTGTGATTCTTGAAATTCAGAGCCTGAATGAGTATTTTTCAAATCCCAAATTATACGTTTGTTACATTGTTTGCTAGCTCAGTTGGTTAAGTAGCTCTCACTCTATTGACCACTCAACATTGGTAACGCTAGCTAGCTAACTAACCAGTTAATATAAATAGGGTTTTTTCTAAAGGTATATTAGCTAGCTAAGTTAGCCATCTTATGAATACAACTCTCATCTGCTGTCAACATCATTGAGAGTGCTAGTTAGCTCCAAAGGTGCATGCTGACAGTGCATTCAGAGCCATACACTGGCTAGCCACACTACAACCTTCATTTTACCAGGTCTCTGTGAAGCAGTTGTGATTTCGCCAGTGGTTAGAAGGGGTGCGGGGCCTAGCAAAGGATCGATCAAAGTGTCTAGCAACTAAAACATTTCCATTGACTACAGTCGATTCCCTCAGTCCGTACCGGTTCCTCTTCCTCATCATCCTCCACCTCCTCATCCTCCTGCTCGTCCTCGCTCTCCGAGTCGGTCACTATGACAATGACATCGTGCTGTTCTTCGTTGGCGTCGTATGAGAGTGTGACGTCTTCGGACTGAGACAAGAGCAGCTCTACAGGGACAGACTGAGACGCTGTCCCTGCCTCTTCAGCCTCCTCTAGTACTGGGTACTCCTCCTCCACCACCTGCTGATAGACACAGACATGACTACAGACACACAAACCAGACTGAAAGACCACATCAGCCTCTAGAGATAGGGTGGGTAGTACACACATACCTGGCTGGTCTCTGGGGCTTCCTGGCCCTCTCCAGGTACCAGTCCCTCAGCACTGTCCTCAGCCAGCACCTCCTCCTGGGCCTCTGGCTCCTCTGGGTCGACTCTCTGGATGATGCGTAACTTCTTGGGGATGGGGGGTTCAGAAGGGTCCTCCTGGGGGGTGTCTGTGTCTGTCACCATAGAGCTGTCCTGCTCCTCCTCACGAGGTCTCTTGGACATGGAGGATGTACCTGGGGTGGCTGAAACTGTAAAGTTGAAATAGACATTTCTAACTTTACTTGGTAGATATGCATTTCATTCAATATTAGAGGACCAGTGGTAATGCAGTGAGAACTTCACTCATCGCCAACCCTTAAGCTTAGTTCGACAACGCTACTATAATGCAAATCTATAGAAACTCCAGGTTAGATTTAATCCCATCCCTCACCTGTTCCAAACACAGCTGTGGACGTCGACGGCCTCTCTATTTGCGAGCTGGGTGCCGCTTCCATGACGACTGGGGCCATGGGCTGCTCCTGATTGGCTGGTTCAGTGTGGGGCAGGCTCTGTTGCTGTGTTGGTTGGACGAAGGCTGTGGTCTGGGTCTGCGTCTGCTGGACCACCAGCATTGGGTTGGTGGTCTGAACGTTGGGGCTGGTTGACCGTACTGATCCGCTGGCACTGCCGTAAACTGTCACATGCTCCAGCGGGCCCTCGGATGGCTGCATGGCTGGAGGGGTCAGAGGTGACAGGGTCAATACGGTTCAGAGGGAAATACCATGGCTGAAGTCTGATTCTCTATCCTTCCGTCTGAAATGTGCACTCATTCTCCCCCTCATGGGTCTCATCTGATTCAAGTAATAAAGTGCACTTCAACTACCAAAAAACACTTCAGACAGAGCCATCAAGCTCTTTAAAAATAACCAATACTCAAATAATTATGCTATAACATTCACATCACGCCAATAGTGATATTGGTTCCACTGAAGTCCTCACCTTCCTGGTTCTCCACCTGTGTGGTGGGCATGACGGTGGCAGTAGGGGTGGGGGTGGGCACAGTGGCAGGGGTGATCATAGGCCGGATGCTGGCCCGGGGGGTGGACTTGTTCCCGGGGTTCGCAGGGGGCTTGCTGGGGCCTTGGGCCCCCAGAGGGGTGGGCTTGATGTTGGCAGTAGGGGGCTCAGAGGTACTGGCGCTATGGGGAAGGGAAAATACAACAGGTTAAAACATCATAGCACAAGTTATCCAAGTGTATTGAGTGTGTGAGAATACTTTACCTGCCCCTGTCTGCAGCTGGGGTAGTCTTCAGTGGTCCTCTCTGCTCTGTGGTCCTCTGCTGTTCCTGGGCCTATAGGTAGGAGAGGAGGAAAAATTAATAGCAATCCAGGCTAGTCAGGTATGAAGCACAAGTGCTCTATTGAAATCTATACCTCCATCTCTCACCTTGCTGGGACCCTGTTCAGGAGGCTCGTCCCTCTGCTCTCCGTGTCTCTCCTGCTGTTCCCTCAGGTCCCGCAGCTCCCTCTCCTGGCGGCTTAGACGGCCCTCGTACTGGGACTTCAGAGCACTGACCCTGACCTCCAGCTCCTCCCTCTGCTGCTTCAGCTCCTCATTTTCCTTCTGCAGCTGGTCCTTGGAGCCTGGGGAGGAGGATGGGATAGAGTCAAAAAGGTCAATTCTATTTTTTTTTACCACCCAGCAAACGTTTGATGACAAGACAAAAAACATCAGAGATCAGCATTCACATACAGTTGCGGACAAACATATTGGCACCCTTGCACTAATACTTGTGCTTCAAAAACTTTCCACCATTGTTAAGTCTCCCTCCCGGGATGGCTATAAGGCCCTCCCTTCGGCAAATCAGATCGACTCCATTCCTATAGGCAGAAACTCAAAACAGGAAGTACCCGTGCTAAGGTTTATTCAACACTGGTCTGACCAATCGGAATCCATGCTTTAAGATTGTTTTGATCACGCAGTCTGGGATACGTTCCAGGTTGCTTCTGAAAATAACATACACTGACTGAGTTAAGCAGGAAGTGTATAGGGATGTTGTTCCCACTGTGACTATTAAAACCTACCTAAACCAAAAACAGTGGATAGATTGCAGCATTCAAGCAAAACTGAAAGCGTGAACCACCACATTTAACCACAGTAAGGTGACTAGGAATATGGTTGAATACAAACAGTGCAGTTATGCCCTCCGGGGAAACGTAAGTTTCCCAAACAGGGAAAACGTCAGTACAGAGACAAAGTGGAGTCGCAATTCAACGGCTCAGTCAAAAGAAGTATGTGGCAGGGTCTACAGACAATCACGGACTACAAAGGGAAAACCAGCCACGTCGCCGACACCGACGTCTTGCTCCCGGACAAGCTAAACACTTCCTTCGCCGCCTTTGAGGATAACACAGTGCCACCGACACAGCCCACTCCGGAGGACTGTGGGCTCTCGTTCTCTGTGGCTGACATGAGTAAGACATTTAAGCGTGTTAACCCTCGCAAGGCTGCCGGCCCAGACAGAATCCCTAGCTGCGTTCTCAGATCATGCGCAGACCTGGCTGGAGTGTTTACGGACATATTCAATATCTCCCTATCCCAGTCTGCTGTCCCCACATGCTTCAAGATGTCCACCATTGTTCCTGTACTCAAGGAAGCAAAGGTAACTGAACTAAATGACTATCGCCCCGTAGCATTTACTTGTCATCATGAAGTGCTTTGAGAGGCTAGTTAAGGATCATATCACCTCCACCTTACCTGACACCCACAGACTATGAAATTGCACTGTTCTATCCCATCTGGACATGAGGAATTCCTATGTAAGAATTCTGTTCATTGACTATAGCTCAGCCTTCAACACCATAGTACCCTCCAAGCTCATCAAGCTCGGGGCCCTGGATCTGAACCCTGCCCTGGACTTTGATGGGCCGCCCCCAGTTGGTGAAGGTAGGAAACACCTCCACTACGCTGATCCTCAACACATCCTCAACATCCTGTACTCCCTGTTAGATAGATAGATAGATAGATAGATAGATAGATAGGTACTTTATTGCTCCCCCGGGGGGGGAGCAATAAAGTCACCCATGACTGCTTGGCCACACGTCATCAAATTTGCAGACAACACAACAGTAGTAGGCCTGATTACCAACAATGACATGACAGCCTACAGGCAGGTGAGGACCTTGGCGGAGTGGTGCCAGGAAAATAACCTCTACGTCAACAAAACGGAGGGAGCACGCCCCCTATCCACATCGACGGGGCCTCAGTGGAGAAGGTGAAAAGCTTCCTCGGAGTAAACATCACTGACAATCTGAAATGGTCCACCAACACAGACAGTGTGGTGAAGGTGCAACTGCACCTCTTCAACCTCAGGAGGCTGAAGAAATTCAGCTTGGCCCCTAAGACCCTCACAAACTTTTACAGATGCACCATTGAGAGCATCTTGTCGGGCTGTATCACCGCTTGGTACGACAACTGCACCTCCGTAACCACAGGGCTCTCCAGAGGATGGTGCGGTCTGCCCAACGCATCACCAGGGGAACACTGCCTGCACTCTAGGACACTTACAGCACCTGATGTCATAAGAAGGCTAAAAAGATCAAAGACATCAACCACCCGAGTCACGGCCTGTTCACCCCGCTATCATCCAGAAGGCGAGGTCAGTACAGGTGGCTCTAAGCTGCGACCGAGAGACTGAAAAACAGCTTCTATCTTAAGCGCATCAGACTGTTAAATAGCCAGCCTCCACCCAGTTGGATACGATTGCACTTAGAAGGTAGGAAAATAAACATCTGCTAAATATGTGTATGCGACCAATACAATTTAATTTGACCGACAAATCTTCAACAGACCTCGTTTTTGGACACTGGGTTGAACATTGCACTCCAAAACACCTTGATATTCATGATGTCTTGCAGACATTCAAGGTCCCCAGTACCAGAGGCAGCAAAGCAACCCCACAGCATTATCAAACCTCCCCATGATTGGCTTTAGGGAGGGGGTTATTTTCTTTGAATGCTTAATTTGGTCATTGGTAAATGTAGAAATGCCCCATGCTGAAGGAGACAAGAAAGCCTGATTGAACTTCTCAAAAACCCACCTAAACAAGCCTAAATCCTGGAGGAAATGTTCTGTGGACCAATATATAAAAATTACAGCTCTTTGGTAGTACAGATGACCGCTGTGTTTAACCGACAACCAAATGAAGCATTCAATGAAAAGAACACCCTCCCTACAATCAAACATGGAGGTTTGATAATGCTTATAGGTTGCTTTGCCGCCTCTGGTACTGGGGGCCTTGAATGTATGCAAGGCATCATGAAATCAGCAGATTATCAGGTGTTTGAGTCCAATGTTCAACCCAGTGTCCAGAAACTGGGTCTCCATTGAAGGTTGTGGGTCGTCCAGCAGGATAACGACACCAAACACACATCAAAAAACACCCAGGAATGGTTCAAGAAGAAAAGCTGGAGTGTTCTGGAGTGACCAGTGAAGAGTCCAAATCACATCCAAAACCTATGGCGAGATCTGAAAACAGCAGTTGGAGGGCACCTCTCAAAAATGTAATAATTAGAGCAGTTGGCTTCTGAAGAGTGGGCCAAATTGCTAGTAGAAAGGTGCAGCAAGCTCATTGAAGCATTTGTCTACAGTAATCTTGCCCAAAGGCTGTGCAACCAACTAGCTCCAGGGTGCCGATAACTTTGTCCATGCCAATTGTAATCTTAATTTCACAAAAATAAATTTGGTTCTGCAAACACTGTAGATCAAATAAGACATGGAGACCAAAAGTGTTTTTCAATTTCAAGAACTATGAAAAGTGCCAGGGTGCCAATATATTTGGCCGCCACTGTATACCTCTATTCAAACATCAGCCAGACTCAAACCAACACACAAGCTTGCTCCACAATCAGGTTGTCTGGCCTGGCCTCTTACCCATGAGCTGGTTGATCCTCTGCTTGGCCCCTACGAAGGCCTTCCTGGTCTTCTCCTCCTTCTCAGCCATCTGCTGTCTGAGGGTGTCCTCCTGGGAGGCCTTCTCCTGCAGCTCCTGTCTCACCCTGGTCAGCTCTGTCTGCAGCCTGGAGGCCTGCTCCTGTGCCCCGCGCACCTCCGCCTCATGCTCACCCACCACCTGAGAGGAACACACCACGGTTTGTGTTGGGAACATGGTTTTAAACAACCAGGAACCTCATCACACACACTAACCTTTACCACCCTTATTCTGGATGTTGCCTGGAAAAAATATATAGGGGAAACATTGCTCTGACCTTGTTGAGGTTGTCCAGCTGTCCCTCCAGGTCTTTGGTCCGGGTCTCAGCCTGTCCCAGGGAGTCTCTCAGACCCTGGAGCTCCTGGGCTGAGGCCTGCTGGGCCTCCTGCTCCTGGGCTGGGGTGGACGCTGCCTCTGTCACCATCTGGAGAGGCGATCAGTCCAAAACAATACATTATGGCAGAATTCACACACTGGGAAAGCCTATTTAATCAAGGACATCAGGTTAGACATTAAGTGTTCAACTTGGCCCCACCTAGACCAGCACGTGTTATTCAGTAAAAACATGAGTAGGGTTATTATTAGCTTCATGACAAAACGGTTGAGATTAATCTTGTTCTTGAATCTTGGGGTCTGAGTGAATTCAAGGCTGGGTTTCAGGAAACTGCTTAGTTACAAATTAATAAAAACATTTATTTTGCCGTGTACTAAACAAGAACAGGCACCAGGTGTTTCACCAACTGACCTTGTTGTGCTCCACCTTGAGCTCCTCATACTGGGTCTTGTAGCGGCGGCCGATCTTCTTGACCTGAGTGATGGTGCGGAACTTCTCCTGGATATCCAGGTTCTTGGCCTCCACGCTCCTCCTCAGAGCATCCCTATCTGAGCTCACCTTGCCCAGGCCTTCACGCAGCATCTGCACCTGGCTCTGCAGGGACGTCACCGAGCCGCCACTCCTATAGGGAGATCATACATTAATACAAAACATCCAAACATACTTTTCAATTAGATGATTTTCTAACTTTCTATGTATTGGGTTGCTTGCCAATTCATTGTGTAGCATGGTGCTTTTCAATGAGGAATTAATTAATACTTAATTGTATCAAGTAATTAAGCTTCCTTGCTGTCGGTACCATGTAATAACAGAATAGTCAAACTGAGCGATATTCAGTTTTGGATGCCAGGCTATATATTCAGTTTGTATTACAGACTAGGCTAACACTCACCTGGCCACGTCAGCCTTGAGCCTGCCCGTCTCCTCAGTGAGCTGCTGGATGCGTTTGAGGTGAGCCTCCTTCTCAGAGTGGAGACGCTTGTACTCCTCTGGATCTGTGTCCTTCTGCTGGCTCACAAGGTGCTATGGGGACACACAGGAGTCAAACAGAACACATTACATTTTAAATCCAAAGCCAATAAGACAGGCTTTTGGACCTTTGACAAACTGTGAGTCACAAGGAATCGTTCAAGCGTGGTATCAGTACTTTGAGAATGTTTTTATTGGGGGGGGTATTGGTTTCAATTACAATTCTGTCGTATATTAATATCTCATGTGTATGTAATCATATGATTGGGACAGATTGTGTAAGGAAGAACACCAACCTGTGTTCTGGCCTTCCAGCGTTTGATGTCCTCTTCCAGAATCCTCTTCTCTGCTTGCAGCATGCCGCTCTTCTCACTCAGTTCAGCGTTGGACTCCTGCATGGGCATTATGTCCGACTCCAGTTTACGCACCTGACAGGGAGAGAAATTAAGAAAATGTCAATAAAAACAGAGAGAAAAAAAGTTGGGCCTCTTGTCTAAAACAGGGACCAGATTCACAGAAGGTTTCCAGAGAAAATTGCATTAAGATTGGATTTTGGTGCTTTGACCCTGAGAAAGTAAACCTGCTGTTTTACTTTAGCCTGTGTCTGCTGGAGCTCCTGCTCCATCCTCTCCTTCTCCTCCCTCAGCATCTTGTTGGTCTCCATCAGGACACTCATGGTCTCAGTCTTCTTCATCAGCTCATCATGCTGAGCCAGGGTCTTAGCTGTCACCTGGGGTCAGGGGTTAAAGGTCATAAGCAGCACTGAGATTGTATGATCATCTTGAATTGCCATTTCTCTCATCACCAATACCCTCTTCATTTATGAACAAAATCTGTGTTTTTCCACTCTCCATTGAAAGGGCTTTTTAGTCTAGGAATAGGCTTAACCGAGGTCCAGGAAACTACCCCATGAAGCCATAAATCATTGGCTGTCCATAGTGTCCAGCTCACCTGCATCCGCTCTCTCTCAGCACTAAGGCTCTCCTGTAGTTCTCTCAGCTCTCTCTCCAGGTGCTCCACTCTCAGCCTATGGCGAAGACTCTCACCTTGGGCCACCTCGAATCGAGACTCCGCTATCTCCTTCTCCCGGCGCACAAACCTGCAGCGCGACAGAGAGGAGACAGAGGATATGATGAAAGAAAATTGTGTTTTAGGGGTGAAGTGATTGTGTGAAATTGGATTTAATGGCAGACTTGCTCTTGCTCTGCAAATAGACAGAGAAAGAGAGAGGGGGGAGGGGAAGAGACCACTACCTGAGTATCTCAAGGACCTGGTCCTGAGACTTGCCTTCCTCCGTGAGGGAGATGTTCAGAGGGCTCTCGTTGGCCTGGCGCTGCAGGGTGGCGGCCATCTTGCTGCTCATGGTCTGAATCTGTTCATGGAGGAGGCTGTTCTGCCTCTGCAGCTCCTCAGAACGAGACGCCACCTTAGACATCTCCTCCTGACAGAGAGAGTTCATGCACATTACAGCCTTGTGGTGTACATCAACTATGTAAACTGTACAACCCTTGCAAACGTGAGTGACAGTTTACAATCACTAGCTAGCTTCCAACATCAACAACACAAGTGTATAAACCTATTTTACACTATCACCATTTATACCGCTGTTGTGACGTGTTTACACAGGATATTGGAATGTGCTCAATCCATTAGCAGGTCACTACGAGGGGTCAAGGAAGCCTGAGGGTATAACAGGTTAATAGATTATAACTGAGCAACATGTCACTCTGGGACACAGGATGTCAGAGAGGACCAAGGGTCATATCTTTGAATGTGTTTTGTAAACATAATGTCAGTATCGGGGTCATCTAAGATCATCTTTGCTGGAGGTGGCTCTTTGTTAATGGTTGCCAGATGTTGGGGCATCGTGTGTAACAGGCACCATATAAACCGGCCAGTTTTCTTTGTCTATCATTCTCAAGGCAAAGATGTAGCTCATGGTCATCTTGCTGTGGGAATCCGGTGCAGTTTAATTAAATACTTGTTACAACTCTCTATATAACACTTGATTTGTCTTCTTGCATTCTGACTTCATCAATACCAAAGAAATCATAATTACAACCTCTAACCATTTTACACAAACACCATATCTATTATTCATAATATAAGCATCTCCTTTGACTGCAATCAATCGACTGCAACTACATACCTTGAGGATCCTCTCCTGTTCCTCCCAGGAGACTCGGGCCTCCAGCAGCTGAGCAGAGGCTCTCTGGGCCCTCTCCTCCAGCTGCTGTCTGAGCGTGGCTGCCTGCAGGGCCTGGGCCTTGGCTGCCTGGAGGGCCTCCACGTCTGCAGCGTGGAGCATCATCTCACGCTCATACTTATCCTGTGTCTCTGACGCCAGCTTGGCCTGGTAGTGGGGAGAAGACCAGCATTACAGACAAGCTTTAGCTGACCTTCTAGCTGGAATGCAATACATAATGTAGTTGATATGGATGTATGAACCAGTATTATGATTTACATGGTTAGTGACAATCAAGCTAGGTAATGCTCTATGGTAGGAATGTGGAAAACAAGGTAGCAAATAGCTTAGTCAGATATGCCATATGAAAAGTTGGGACACCACTTCAACAAGATAAGGGCCAATTAGCCATGGCACACTTCTCCCTCTCACCTGCTCCTGGCTGTCCAGTATGGCCTGCTGTTCCTGGGCTGCTGCCACCGCCGCCATCTGTAGCGCCTCCTGGTGGTCTGCCTGCACACTGCTTAGACTCCTCCTCAGCTCAGCCACCTGACACACAAAATGATAAGGAAATTAAATATGTTAATTTGCTCAACATGGAAAAATGGGGACCCCTGCATTGTGTGAACCCAGCCCCTATAGTGCGCACTGGATGTGGTTAAATAATACTGAACGCATCAGCTACCATTTGAGCTATACAATGTGGAAATGTTCCCTTAATAGGCATAATAAAGTAGATGTTTAGCAATGGTCCTCTCTGCTTCGTACCTGCTGCTCCACAGATGCCAGGGCTTTCATCTTCTCCTCCTGCAGGCCCTGCTTCTCCTTCTCTGCCTCCAGGAGCTTTTTCTCCAGCTGACGGTGCTGCTCCTGGGCCTCCTTCACACGCTCCTCGATGGCAGACCGAGCCTGCTCCGTCACCTAGAGAGAGAGGGAGAGTGTGCAAGAGAGATTCAGGGCTGTACCGTTTATGATAGGGGTCTGAATAATTGCATGAGGGATAGAGTTTGAGGAGTAAGGTTGTCCTCATCTTAAAGTGAGTGCGAGATTCAGTTTTTCTACTTACCCATATTCAGAAGAACTCGTGAACACCATTATGTAAATGGATACAATTTTTATGTTTCTGCGTACCATATGACAAAGTTAAAGGTAGTTTTGTGAGCCAATGCAAACAAGCATTAGCGCAATGACTGGAAGTCTACAGGTATGCTAGCATACCGTACAATGGTATCCACGAGTTCATCTGACTCTGGGTAAGTAGAAAAACAGCTTAATTGCCAGAATCTTGCACTATCCCTTTAAGAGCTTAGCGCACTGCTAAGAAACAAGAGGCTCGGGTGGTATACTACTAAGGGGTTAGGGGACAGGGTGGTGCACTATGAAGGGGCCAGGGTGGTGCACTATGAAGGGGCCAGGGTGGTGCACTATGAAGGGGCCAGGGTGGTGCACTATGAAGGGGCCAGGGTGGTGCACTATGAAGGGGCCAGGGTGGTGCACTATGAAGGGGCCAGGGTGGAGTCCTGACCTGCTTCTCCTTGTCCAGGGACTCCTCTAAGCTGTGGGCCATGGCTTTGTACAGCTCCATGCTGGAGGTGGCTGTCCTCAGCTGCTCCGTCAGCTCCTCTGCCCGCGTCTCGGCCTGCCTCAGGCGGCCATGCAGATCCTCAGAGTCACCTTCTGAAACCTGGAGACCTGGAGGGGTGGGGAGTTGAGAGGTAAGGCGAGAAAGAGGTAAGTGCCACAGACTGAGATCACAGCTGGCATGGGCAGCATAGAACGAGAACCCAGGAGAACCCTAATGAAACCTCCGTAACACTGCTAATGGTGCAAGCCCCAGAACAACACACCCTCCAGGACTGTTTATTTAGCCTGTTTTACTACATTTCCTATAAAATGTCATAAGACAAACTAATGAAAGCATAACTGTAGACACTGACCTGACCTATATCTACATGGAAAAATCGGACACATCCCAGAGCTTTAATAAGGAAACGTGCTAACAAACATTTGAGCTATGAAACGAAATAAATACCTCACTCTGACCCACAAAACGTATTTGCTAGATTCATGAGTGTTAGACAAAGCAAGGAAAGTGAACTTCAAAATGTGATGTTTTATTGGAATTTGCAGCTGTTTTTGGTAAGTGATGAATGTGCTAGCTTCTGACATGACTGCATCTTTAAGTCTGACATTTAGCTTAAGTCTGACATTTAGCTGTGACATTTGAAAATGATCAGAGGCAATTTAAAGACATGACAACAAACTGGGATTTAAACACTCTTAAAACAGTAATTGTGTAAGTGGCTGTAATGAAAAAAGTGCCAACTGAGTACTAGCCACATTTGAGCCATTACAACATTCAGGTGATAAGAAATTCTATGAGTGATTCGAGAACATTGTATGTAGTCTCAGAAGGCAGTGAACCTGATGTGAATTTGTAACATCGTATGTACTCTTACCTCTGAGGCCCATGGGAGTGGACGGCGAGCTCAGGGACAGACGACCACCCTCTCCACTGCCCTGCTGCAGCATGAGAGAGCTCACCTCCAGCTGGGCAGCACTCAGCTGGTCCCTGGTCTTCTGGAGCAGGGCCGTCTGAGTCTCCAGCTCCCTTTTGGAGTCCATCAGCTGCAACTGGATGGGGAGAGGGGAGGACATGTTCATTTTATGTATGGTATGTAACAAGTGCTTGAATTTGGCCTTTGTATAAAGTATAAGAAGTGTAATATTAGAGGAGAAAGACAGATAGAATCCAAGTAGGGGGGGGGGGGGGGGTTGTAGTTGGATCTGGGATGATTGTTGGTTGGACTTACATCTTGGTTTCTGCTCAGCAGGTGGCGTTGCTCCACCTCTTGCGCCAGTCTCTTCTGCAGCTGGCCGATCTCTCTCTCCTGCTTCTCTATCCGGGCGTTCAGACGATGCCTGGTGTCTGTCTCGGAGCGCTCCAATGTGGCCTGGATGAGCACACAGGGAGGGGAACAGTTAAAACATGACACAAACGCAGAGAGAACAGTGCCTCAACCATTTTTATGAGTGGTTAGTGTGAAATGTATCTATTGTCTTGAGATTGGTGTGTGTGCGTCTGTGCGTGCACCTGTATGGTCTTTAGGTTGGTGAGCAGCATGTTCTGTCCTCGTTGCTGGGTCTGGATGGACTCCTTCTCCTGGGTTAGTCTGGACTCCACTAGCTTCAGCATATCCCTCTCCTTCCTGAGGCTCTCAGCACGACCCTGGAAGAGGAAAACACTCAGCTCAACTGTGGCTTAGAAACTAGACGTAAAGCATGTATAGAAAGATGGACCAAACCACTAACAAACACACATTACGAGAGTGAGATTAAGTATCACTAAGTAACACAATTAACAAAATAATGGAGGTACACACACCTCTGCCATGTTCAGTTTCTCCTGTGCAACCCTCAGGTCCTGGGTCATTGTGTGAACAGTCTGCTCACTCTTTTGGGATGCAGAAGCCATCTTCTGTCCCTTCTCCATCAGAGAGGCAATCTCCTTCCTGTAGCCCTCCAGATTATCCTGAAGCATCTCATACCTGCAAGGCACGTCACCAGGCAGGTTCAGGAAGTTATCAAGCAAACTTTGCTAAATATTCTGAAATAATATTTCCCAAATTCACAGAGAAAGACTAACAGGGGGGGGGGGGGGGGGGATTTGGGGAAAGTTTTCATGGAGTTTTCAATTTTGCAACCCTAATCGTGCACCATTGTGTTGAATAGTGACCTGAGAGTGCTGTGCAATGCTCTTACCTCTTGGAGGTAAACTCCAGTTGGGTGGATATCTTGGCGTTCTGGGATCTCTGGTCAGACACCTGCTCCTGTAGCTTCTCACTCTGCTCCGCCAGGGCCCTGTCACTCTCAGCCCTCTCCCTCTTATAGGAAGAGAACACCTCCTGCAACTAAAACACACCAAACAAGACATTCCTTTAGATAAGAGTACTGCAACCATTTTATATAAACCTGATTCAAGGATATTGTTCGTGATCTATCATAACATGGCGGTTTGGTGCAACAAAAAAAGAAAAAAAAGGACAGATTTTTGGATGTATCAAGCAATGCTGTATATACACAGTACATGTACACTGATATGCAGAGTACTGTTCTCAATGTTAATGTAAACCACCACAGAATTCCTGTAGTTAGTAGGTGTATACTGCCCTCTAGTGACTAACTAAGAAAACGTGCAAAACATCAGCGCAGGCGATCGTGGAGGCTCACCTGTCGGAGGGCTGCCTTGGCCTCCACCGCCTCGGTTGACTCTGTTGCCATAGTAATGACTCCAGTGGGCGTGGTGGGGGTGGCGGCGGGGGAGCGGCGGGGGGTGGAGGTCAGGGAGAACTCCTCTGCTGCTGCAGCACCTGAGACAAGAGGTCAGTATGTATATATACCCATCCCAAAGTTCTCCGCTGGGACAAAAATGACTTAAAGAACCAAAAGCCTGCACACGGTATATGCGGCTCCTGTGCTTTATTCATGCACCCACATACACAATGTTTCTGCTACACTAGCCTCATCAGGCCCTGAAGAAGGAAATGTATGTGAATTAATCTGAACCTGACCTTGCTGAGGGAAGCTGACTCCGGTGGCCTGGGCAAGCAGCACTCGGTACATGTCTCTCTGCCTGACGATGGACTCAGCCAGCTGCATCTGGTGGCTCCGCTGCTCCCGCAGAGCCTCCAGCTCTGTCTGGGCCTTCTCCAGACTGCACTCCAGCTCACTGCGCCTGGGGTGGGGGGGGATAGTTACCTTTTATTTATCCATAGACAGAAACATTTTACAGAGACAGGGAAACCAAAGAGGAAGGTGGACCAGGAGCTTCCACCATGTTGCTTATGCCCATCCAACAATGTCGGATTCACAAAAGTATCTAGTCTAGTGGGTTGTTTGTTTCTGGATGGAAAATGTGACATTAGGACACTTATCTTGGGGGTTTGGGTTGAAAGCAAAACAAATGACTGGCAAAGAATATGGACAATTAAGTGTATCACACTTTGTGCCAGTGGTCTCTGCCTCCTCCCTCTCCTGTGCATCGCTGAGTTCTCGGAGGGCCACCAGGAGGCGCTGGTTCTGCTGCTGGAGCTCCTCCACGCCACGGAACGTCACCAGGTGCTGCGTGATGACCTCCGACGTGCTGCTAATGTCAGCAGAGCTCACCTCCTCGTCGTGGGCTATGTGGTTACCACGCGCCTCCTCAAGCTCAATGAGTAGGACACGGATCTGGTGGGGTAGGGGTGAAAGTTATTGATTATGTCCCAATTAAACCTTTATACCTAAAACAATCACTTTATGATCTACATTGTTATTGATTTTTCACACCTAATTCTATGACAATAGTGAGGTTTGAGAGGTTATAAGACAGGATGTTCATTTGGGCCCCACCTGCTGCCCCATGTCTGCAAGCTGCGCCTCAGACCTCTGGTTGTCTCTCTCCAGGACAGAAGAGCGCTTGTTGGCCTCATCAGTCACCTTTTGCAGACGGTGCACCTCCTGAAACAAACAGTAACTAGTTATAGTGTTGCAGAAACCATTTAGTGGACTTATAAGTTCACGTCATAGGCAAGTGCAATGCAGTTCACGAATACCAACCAAGGCAAGCGGTATCCGAGAATCAAGTCTGACACCAACAGGCACCTGAACAGCTTCTATCCCCAAGCCATAAGACTAGCTAACTAAATGTCTACACACTATCTGCATTGACCGTTCCATTTTATTTTTTATATTGGTTTCTAATTATCCTAACATATGCTCAGATGTTTGACTAACAAAAGGTCATTATTATTGCCATACTCTGTATGGCAATAATAAATGCACAAACTCAAACCCACACACCTTAATGGCCTGTTCCAGCTTGGCTGACAGGCTGGCCACAGATTTCTGCATGCGCTCATGCTCATCCCTCTGGCGTTTGAGGATGGGACCCTTAGCCTCCACCTCCTGCACTATGTCATCCAGGTACTTATTCACCCGCTTGTTCTCCACACGCTCCAGCTGCAGAGCCTCCTGGGTCTCCACATATGCTGTGTACAACTGGAGAGAAGACAGAGGTCGCTCAAACATTTATACAGTCCAACCCTCACCATTGGCACTATGAGTGTCATGTTTTAATATAACCGTTTTCTTAGCAAAGTCAATCTCTGCAGATGAATTGTGTAAATGTTAGGTAAATATGTGACATGAAAATGTGTAAATATGTTACATAGAAGAGTCCTCTGTCACCAAAGCAGTGCGGTGGTTACCTCAGTCAGCTTCTTCCCAGGTTTGACTATCTTGGCCACGGCGGCTGCGGTCGGGGACATGGTAGTAATCGTTTCCTCTGACAGCGCTGAGGCTGCACCGGCAGGGCCTGGACACACACAACCATGCACAGGGTCAAAGTTAATCTTCCATTTCAAACTGAAGTCTCCAGAGCTTGATCAATGAAGCCACATCAACAAAATACAAATCAGTCAGTGGACAGTTTATATTAGCAATCTAATACTTATTCAAATACAATCAAATCTGCTGGTAACGATGTTAGACATCTTCCGAAATAAAGCAATTTTACAGTTCAGTCAACTGTTCAGTAGAACCAGTAAGAAATTGTATCTAAGGCCTGACCTCTGAGCTTGACGTCAGACAGCAGTTCGTTGGCGTTGTCCAGTTCTTTCTCCAGACTGGAGATCCTCTCCTTCAGCTCAGCAACCTCCGTGTCCCGACAGCCATCCATCTCCTGCAACCTCACCTCCAGGGCCTTGTTCGCTGTAAAGAGGAAAGGGGAGGATAAAGGTAGCCTACTTGTGACAAACAAAGCAAGTGCCCGTGTTTGAAGATTTTGCATTGAGATGTTGTCTGTCTGGTCTCTCTCTCGTGCACCTTCTCCAGCATCCTTCAGCAGCTTGTGCAGCTCCTCTACAGCCCTACTCAATTCCTCACTCTTGGACTCAGAGTCTGCAGCAGCTCCCTGGGAAGACAAGGTAAAGGGTTGTTGGCCAGTGTTGGGAAAGGAACAATGCACTTCACATGCTCAATGCTTCACATTATCCACCACAAAAACGTAGCATGTAGCATCATCAAAAGCTTGCCTACAAAGCAACAACCCCCAAAAAACTAATCAGGGTAGCAATGACAACCGCCTTTATTAGGGAGCTATGGACTATCAATTGAAATTCCCCCAAAATCCAAGACGTGTTCAAATACCTTGTACAAGTTGCAGAGCTTTATGTTGGCATTCAGCTCGTTTCTAAACTTCTCCTCCATGCTAGCCTGCTGCTCCTTATCCTCCTTCAGTTTGTTGATCATGTCTTCAGCCTGCTTCTGAAGGCTTTCATTTGAAGTCTTCAAACTGGTCACTTTGTCCTCGACTCTGTTCAGCTACAAAAAAAAACTATAATGTTGACATAGTTCTGGGGGAGAAGCAAGTCAGATAATGGACTCATCAAAAAAAGAAACGTCCCTTTTTCAGGACCCTGTCATTCAAAGATAATTCATAAATCCAAATAACTTCAAAGATCTTCATTGTAAAGGGGTTAAACACTGTTTCCCATGCTTGTTCAATGAACCATAAACAATTAATGAACACACACATCTGATGGGCATTAAATTGCAAAGTCCGTACTGTGAGACGCCTAATACAGCGCTACAAGGAGACAGGATGGACAGCTGATCGTCCTTGCAGTGGCAGACCACGTGTAACAACACCTGCACAGGATTGGTACATCCGAACATCACACCTGCGGGACAGGTACAGGATGGCGGCAACAACAACTGCCCGAGTTCCACCAGGAACGCACAATCCCTCCATCAGTGCTCACATCAAGAACGGGCAAATCTGGTACAGTCCGTGAGGAGGAGATGCACTGCAGTACTTAAAGCAGCTGGTGGCCACACCAGATACTGACTGTTACTTTTTATTTTGACCCCCCCCCCCTTTATTCAGGGACACATTATTATATTTCTGTTTTTCACATGTCTGTGGAACTTGTTCAATTTCTGTCTCAGTTGTTGAATCTTATGTTCATACAAATATTTACACATTTTAAGTTTGCTGAAAAATAAACGCAGTTGACAGTGAGAGGACGTTTCTTTTTTGGCTGAGTCATTCACATATCAAAAACATACTCAATAGATGAATATGAAAACCAGAATCTACAGCTATTTTTTTTTTTTACTGTCGTGGTCTTACCTCATCCTCTTTGTTCTCCAGGCTGCACTTCAGCTCCAGGATCGTGTTGCCCTTCTGGCGTGACAGGGCCAGCAGCTCCTCACTCTTAGCCTTGAGCTCTGCGTTCAGCCAGGCCGTCTGGCCTCGCAACAGCTCCTTCTCCTGTTCCATACGCTTCTCACGGTACTGGAGGGAACCGGCACAACAGCGTGGATTACACATGATGTATACATGTATCAGATCATTTCAACACCTTCCTTGAGAGTTGGGTCAAATTCAAGTGGCCACAAGTTACAGAGCGTTCTAAAAGGCTCACCTTGATGTTGACCTCTGTGGATTCAAGCTCGTCCAATTTGAGCTGCAGCCCCATCTTTGAGGCATTGACTTCCGCCACTTTGTCATTGAGGCGCTGCAGGTCCTCTGATGAGAAAATAAATCCAATAGACATTAGATCAAGTGTGTGTATGTGTGTGTTTGTATCTCTCCACATAGATTAATCCATACCACTCAGATAGTCCACTTCCTGGGATCTCCTCTCCAGTGTACGCACAAGCTCCCGCTTCTCTGCCTCCAGTTCATTTTTGGCTTTACAGAGCTGGGCCTAGAATAAAGATGTTTAAGTCAATGTCAAACCAAAAAAAGCTGTCAATAGGAACCTAAGACTGGTTGGTATGGCCTAAAAATTATATATAGATTTTTTCAAACTTATGGACAATTCAATATTCTGTATATATCAATTGTTTTAATGTTCTCTAAATAAGCTTTGTTGTACAATTAAAGGCCAAATACACTGCATTTCAAACAGTCAGCAATAATCTAATGAATTCAGGGCTTGTGAAATTATACATAGCCTAAATATAAGCCTTCCACAACCATAAGACCCACTAATAATTTAATTATTTTATCGTTTTTGGCTAAAATGCAGCAATGCCGTGCGTGACAGAAAATGTACATTAATTTCCAAAAGGTATCGTTGTAAAGGTTAACTTCTCCTTTATTACAGTAAAATAATGTCTCAATGTGTTTCGGCATCCATATGCCCAATTCTGTTGAAACAAACCGCAAATAGAGAGTTGAAAATGCTTGTCAGAGGAAGATGTGATCGCTCATCTTTGTTGTTGTGAGTGGCAGGGCGAGAGCCTTGGTCAGTATGTGTGTAAACAGAGAGTAAGAAAGGAACAGACAGGTTTCACTCTCACCAAAATATGTCCAAAATAAACCCAGTGCGATTCTATGGACATAAGCTTGACGCCTTTGCGAACAACGACTCCCATTGTTAGGGGAAACATGAGCATCTCGTCATTATATTCAGATCTCTGTGGAAATGGGAAGGCGCACAGAAGGAGCCTCGACCAAAAAGACATGAGAAGTGGAGATAAACGCTTATTGATTCTTGTGAGAGGTATTTGGAATATCGTTCAAAAATTATTTTGAATAAATCAAATTAATTTGATATATCGCCCAGCCCTACACAAACCGTTAAAGAGGTGACAAGACCATGAGGCTCTCACCTGTTCAGATGTCAACTTCTCTTGGTTGATTTCATACTCTTTATTATTTTCCCGTACACTTTTGAGTTCCTCATCTATAGAAAAAAATAGCAATATCATTAATGGTGCATCGTCATCGACGCCGCCCCCCCCGCTCAGGGTAAATCTTTGGTCATGGTCAGTAAATATCAAAGAATTGCATACCGGGATTTGCATATGTACTATAGCTGTAAGTAAAGAGCATTTGGGTGGATCAAGTAGCTAATTCCACTTACCAATCTTGGTAAACTCCTCTCTGAGTTTGTGGTGCTGTTCAGTCTGGGTCAAAAACTGTTCCTGACTCTGTTCAAGACGTTGCACTTTCTCAAAGAACTGTTGTTCTGCAAGAGTGACAACATGTTAACTTGGCTGCTCTTGTCTTGAAGGGGAAATTATTATATCAAAAAAGTATCATAAAGTTAGCTGGGAGTATAGAGAAGTTCTCAACAAACAAACTAGTCATTTACCATGTTGCCAACGTCAACATGGTAAATGTTGATGTTGGCAACATATCTAGTGAGCTAGATAGGTAAACAATTTAGACATGGCTGATTAACAATGTAGGCTAGCTAGGTAACTATGTTTTAATCCATCACATCACTATGCCTTGTAAGCTAACAAACAGTTGTCGATCCTGCCAGCAAAGGCCATCCACGTTATCTGAGCTAACAAACGTATACTGTCAAATATGTGTATATTTGAACCTCATTGTTCAATCTGTGACAAATATTTTTTATAACTAAACCAAGATAGCCCGTTGTTTCAAATAGGAACAAATGAGTCAGTGGGCAGAAGAGCGAATGCAATATGGCACAAGCCTACCCCCTCTCAGGTCCTGTCCTACCTTCCTAACCTTACTGCATTTTTCACTACATTTGCGCACACTGTATATAGATTCTCTATTGCGTTATTGACTGTACGTTTGTTTATTCTCATGTGTAACTTTTGTTTTTTGTCGCACTGCTTTGCTTTGTCTTGGCCAGGTCGCAGTTGTAAATGAGAACTTGTTCTCAACTGGCCTACCTGGTTAAATAAAGGTGAAAAAAAAAAAGTCCTAGTGCCTGAAAAGGGAGATATGGAGAATTAAAAGGAGGAAGAAGTGGGAGTTGTGTTTGTTTTGACAATGTACTATTATTATTAGGATGAATTATAGATAGATAGATAGGTACTAGAATATGTTACGAACAGAGTCGACTAAGTATTTTAGACTACTCTTTGCCCAAGTTTAAAATAGATTGCGTTGTTTAGGAGTGAAAGGTAAATCGAGTTTTATGTTAGTTCCACTATTACGTATGGATTAATTTTTTTATACAATTTTTTGGGGCTTCAAACCGTCCAGTTGGTGGCGGCAATACACAGTTTGGGGTGTAGTCTGCCATAAAACAAACAGAAAAAGAATAGTGGTCAGAACAAGCATGGAGGTGGGCAGAGCCAAGCACGACAACGCCGCAATCTATTTTAAACGTTGGCAAAGAGTAGTCCACAAAACTTAGTCGACTCTGTTCGTAACATATTCAAGTTTTGATAACAGAAAATTGTACTGAAATCAAATGTATTATCGATTACAACATTTGCAGAACGTCGATCACAATCCATCTCCTTCAATCTTCTCCCATATCTGGTAGTGAGGGGAAACGCCAGGCGGATGCTTCACATTTATACATCCGGTGAAATATCTGTCTCATTGTTCTATCTGTGATACTGTATTTAGCTAACTACGTAGCCTAGCTTACGTTAGCTAGCTGGGACTGTAAACAACATTACAATGACTTATTCGGCTAGAACTTACCGCTATCGACTCTAAATTGCTCCTGGTGTGACTTGAGGGAATCTATTTCATATTGCAGATCAGAGAATAACTTTTCTAGTTTATTTTGAACAGCTTTTGGGAGCTTCGCTATCTCAGCGCGCTCCAGCGCTTGCAGTAGTACTGCCGCCATTTTTCACCCTCACCACCTCTACTCTGAGCATGCGCAGTGATGACTTGTTCGCTCACAGCGTGGTGTATGATGGGAAAAGTAAT
This sequence comes from Thymallus thymallus, assembly GCA_023634145.1. NCBI lineage: Eukaryota > Metazoa > Chordata > Actinopteri > Salmoniformes > Salmonidae > Thymallus > Thymallus thymallus. Next base: position 17,223,415 of record CM042393.1, read on the forward strand.
GTTTACATTTTTTTAAGGACCTAAACAAAGACTGAAGAACAAAATGTATTTGCTACATGTCAGTATCTGATTTGATATAATGTGGATTTGTATTATTATTTTTCTCTTCCTTATTTCTTTGTGTAATCCCTCTGACTGTTCTGTTTTTTTTCTTACTGTTTAATAATTTAAAAAAATAATAATAATTGGATATGCTTCCATTAACACATTTCCGTAATTATGGACTACATAGAATGTGAATGTACTTCAATCCAGCAAAAGGTATTCTCTGAGTCTTTGAAACCAGCGCTGAATGTTTTCATCTCAGGGTTTCATGAATTAGATTGTTTTAATTTATCCTTTATTTAACTAGGCAAGTCAGTTAAGAACAAATTCTTATTTACAATGATGACCTACATTAAACAACAATCAATAACAATCAACAATCATTATTAACAAACAGTTGTATTACATTACCAGTCAAATACAATATAACTAGCCTGTTACATTTCCCCCAGTTTACAGTGACTTTAAGTAAGGAGCTGCTCTTAAATAAACCATGGGAGTTATGTAAAATGCACTATGAGTTCATATCTTGACATTTACTAATTTTCACAAAGAGATAAATAATGTCTGGAATGGAATAAATGGATGGTATCAAACACGTGTTGGATACCATTGCATTCACTCCATTCCAGCGTTATATTTCACTCCAGCAATTATTATGAACCATCCTCCCTTAAGCAGCTTCCACTGCTCTACAATAGTACTTGGATATGCAGGGTAAGACTAAGTGTAAGGTCCTGGATCCTTTGAGAGACTACAGGTGCTCTATAGTGAAAGTTATACACAGGGGAATTGGACTGGACATTTAAACTTTAAGAAAGGTTAGACTTTTATTTTTTATTTGGGAGTCTTTGAATCACAGTTACATTTGGTTATCAACTAAAATCAGCCTGCATTTCAAATCTAGAGTTAATCAGAGAGCAAAAATAAGCAAAACACACAAACAACCTGTGGTGAGCAAACAGGCATGTATTCACAAGAATTAGATAAACTGTTTCAGATACTGTAGTTGTCTGCTATTTAGCTTTCAAACATGATTTACTATACAGTTTAACAGTGGCTTAGCTATACAAAGGGGTGGCTGGCAACATAACATATACAATGGTTCAAAATTGCTGTCTTCGTTAGCAACAGGCACTAGCATTAGCATAATGACCAACTAATTGACACATTACTAACAATATAACTATTGCAGGCCTGTGTTTAGTTTAAGATCTTTTATTACTAACAATGTAACTATTGTAGGCCTATGTTTAGTTTAAGATCTTTAGAAGACCTAAATCCGAATACCCAATAAAACATTACTGCAGTAGCGGGGTTAGCAAGAGACTATAGCTTCATAATTCAGATTCAAATTATACCAGAGTTGGGGAAAGTACTTGGCTCTTTACATGATGTGAAAGTGACTTTAGTAAGCGTTGAGTTAGAAACACTTTTTTATGAGTACATTTACACAGAGCAAATAGTAAAACCAGAGATGTGAAGCTGATGAGAACAACCAGAAACCCAATACGAGCTTTGTCATTGTCTGAAAAGAGAGGAGAAGGGTACAAGGACCACATGGTAAAGAGGCATGTAGTTAATTTGATTTTAGAAATGAATGCTGTACTGGTGGTTGGTCTAGTGGTCAACTCAGTCACCTCCAGATTACACATGCCCCCCACAGTGGGTTCACATAAAGTTTGTATTAATTCAAAAGCTTATCATTGTGATCATTCTCTAATTTAAGTTGAAATGTATGAAATGCACAATGTTGATTAAGGGTGTTCTCAAAAATGGTCCTCTTTAAAATAACTGATCTCAGTCCTCTTTAAAGTGAACTATGGGGTAAAAAAAAGCTAAAGAACAACGTTATCTTTGTATTCACACTCAACTAATTTGCCAGTTCACGTCATGGTCTGAGTCCTCTTTGCTATGTTTAGAAAGGAACCAAGATCTTTTGCCAACGTTCACTCAATGCACTATTATCGTTAACAAAACAAATAGCAGAAGAATAACTTTCAATTAAATAACGCTGTAATTGAAAATTGTACACCCAATTTACCAAATACAGTGCATTCGGAAAGTATTCCGACCCCTTGACTTTTTCCACATTTTGTTACGTTACAGCCTTATTATGAAATTTCCCTCATCAATCTACACACAATACTCCACAATGACAAAGCAAAAACAGGTTTTTAGATATTTTTGCAAATGTATTACAACTAAAAATCTGGAATTGGTCTCGAATTGTAGGCAGCTGCATCGCATTGTCTCTAATTGGGGGCCATACTTAAGTTTATGTGTTTGGTGTCTCAGTGTGGTTCATTGTTTAGTGCGGTTTAAGCCTACCTTTGTTACGTTCGTGTATTATCGTCTTTGTTGTTTTGTTCCAGTTTGGTATTAATAAATTATGTCAAACTATATTATCGCTGCGTCTTGGTCTGCCATTCCTTCCAGACGTTACAGAATGAACCACCAAACGAGGACCAAGCAGCGCTTCACTGTAACGGAACTCCTCTGCGGATTCGAGACAGACTCCGAGGAGGAGGACCGTTATAGTCCGTTTCCGGACCCACCACGGGATCCAGGGAGGAGGAGACATCGGTGGGGCCACGGCGGACAGGAGGGAGGCAAACCCAGCCTATAATATATCTGAACCCCAAACAATTGTTTTGGGGGGGCTATGGGTGGGGTATGAGAGGCTAGAGCCGGAGTTCCATTGGGGGGCAAGGATGAGAGAAGAGGAGGAGTACCTGGAGGAATATTTCGGGGGGATTCTGGAGGAAATTAGGCAGCCAGAGGAGGAGGTCGAAGAAGAGACGGAGGACGTGGAGTTTATGGTGCCTGCGGTGAGCATCCCCAATCCGGTACGTCCACTACCAGCCTCTCCCGCCTGACCTCCAGTGCTCACCCTCGGTCTGGTACAGCCAGTACCAGCATCCAGTACCAGGTCTCCAGTGCTAATCCAGAGTCCAGTGCGTCCAATGCCGGCTCCACGCACCAGGCCTACAGCGCGTCTCTCCAGTCCGGTGCTCCCTGTGCCGGCTCCCCGCACTCGCCCTGAAGTGCGTGTCACAAGTCCTGTGCAACCTGTGCCGGCTCCACGCACCAGGAAACCTCCCCAGCCCGGTGCACCCTGTGCCGGCTCCCCGCACTTGCCCTGAAGTGTGTGTCACCAGTCCGGCACAATCTGTGCCGGCTCCACGCACCAGGCCTCCAGTGCGTCTCTCCAGTCCATGACACACCGGTGCCCAGCCCGGGACTGGTCGTCAGCCCAGCTCCACTGTCGGAGCTGTCCACTGTGCCGGGGCCAGAACTGCCACAGACGTCAGTTTCCCTCCCTAACCCTTCCCCCATTGTTTTGTGTCTGTCTTAGGGTCTTGCGGGTGTCTGCGCCTGGGGGGGGTACTGTCAGGCTCTGATCATAGGGGAGCTTTTGGCTCCCTCTAGTTGTCTATGGTCAGAGCCTGACAGATTCTAGTTACTCTGTTTCTTTGTTGGTTTTGTGTTGGTCCCCAATTGGAGGCAGCTGCTTTGCATTGTCTCTAATTGGGGGGCATATTTAAGTTAATGTGTTAGGAGTGGCTTCAGTCTGGCCACTCTCCCATAAAGGCCTGATTGGTGGAGTGCTGCAGAGATGGTTGTCCTTTTGGAAGGTTCTCCCAACTCCACAGAGGAATTCTGGAGCTCTGTCAGAGTGACCATCTGGGTCTTGGTCACCTCCCTGACCAAGGCCCTTCTCCCCCGATTGCTCAGTTTGGCCAGGCAGCCAGCTCTAGGAAGAGTCTTGGTGGTGCAAAACTTCATCCATTTAAGAATGATGAAGGCCACTATTTCTACGGGGACCTTCAATGCTGCAGAAATGTTTTGGTACCCTTCCCCAGATCTGTGCCTCAACATAATCCTGTCTCGGAGCTCTACGGACAATTCCTTCGACCTCATGGCTTGGTTTTTGCTTTGACATGCACTGTGGGACCTTATATAGACATGTGTGCTTTTCCAAATCATGTCCAATCAGTTTAATTTACCACCGGTGGACTCCAATCAAGTTGTAGAAACATCTCAAGGATGATCAATGGAAACAGGATGCACCTGAGTTCAATTTTGAGTCTCATAGCAAAGGGTCTGAAATACTTATGTAAAAAATATTTTTCAGGTTTTTTTTAAATATAAATGTGCAAAAAAATTAAACTTTTCACTGGGATATTGTGTGTAGATTGATGATTTGTATTTATTTAATCAATTTTAGAATAAGGCTGTAACGTAACAAAATGTGCAAAAAAAGTAAAGGGCTCTGAATACTTTCTGAATGCACTGTACGTAGCTAGCTGACAATGCCTTCCATGGACATTTCCCAGTTGCGTTGAATGTTCAAAATCATTAAAGGATAAGATGATCAACTTCCAAATTAAGTCCTTTTTGTCTAGCCAAGTCAGCTAGGTAGCTGTTTAGCTTTCAGGCACATTCAATAATTTGTTTGTAAACAATTAACAAGCTAGTTAGCTACCACATGTTCTTGTCAAATTGTCAAAAGTGTAGCTAGCAAGCAACAAGACATGCCAAATAAGTCTAAAAGCGCAGAATCTTAGGGGAGGAAAGATCCGGAAAAGTCAGATCTGCAGGCACATAACTAACACTTTGATGAAATCAACTCACTTTAAGCTGTCACTGTAGGATCAATATATGTTCTTTACCTCTAGAACACAACTTGAAACTTCAGGAGGAGGAACCAAAGTAGTGGACCTGGTTCAATGACAAAGTAATTTCTACATATTGTTTTGAATACTGTTTTTAAAAAATGCCACGTGACTTTTTCTACTATTTATTGCATATTTGTTTGCCATCAGGACAGACAAAAATATCTAGGCAATGGATAAAAACATAAAATCAAAATGTTATTGGTCACATACACGTGTTTAGCAGATGTTATTGCAGGTGTAGTGGAATACTTCTGTTTCTAGCTCCGACAGTGCAGTAATATCTAACAAGTAATGTCTAGCAATTTCACAACATATACCCAATACACACAAATCTAAGTAAAGGAGTGGTATTAAGAATATATAAATATATGGACGAGCAATGTCAGAGAGGCATAGACTAAGATACAGTAGAATAGTATAGAATACAGTATATACATATGAGATGAGTAATGCAAGATATGTAAACATTATTAAAGAGACTAGTGTTCCATCTCTTAAAGTGGCCAGTAATTTCTACTCTGTCTATAGGCAGCAGCCTCGAATGTGCTAGTGATGGCTATTTAACAGTCTGATGGCCTTGAGATAGAAGCTGTTCAGTCTCTGTCCCAGCTTTGATGCACCTGTACTAGCTTTGATGCACCTGTACTGACCTCGCCTTCTGGATGACAGCTGGGTGAACAGGCAGTGGCTCGGTTGGTTGATGTCGATGATATATTTGGCCTTCCTGTGACATCATGTGCTGTAGGTGTCCTGGAGGGCAGGTGCAGCAGTGGTCACTTGCCAGCTTGGAGTCCAAGAGAATACTCAATGCTGCGTTGGAGCAGAGGGCAATAGCTGTGTCGAAGACCATCTACCACTCTGCTCTGGAACGCAAATTCATGTGCGGCTTAATGAGGAAATATGCAGGTGAGAGTAATGAAAATCTTTATACCATTGTTGGAGTTCTATGTGCACATTAGGATAACATTATCTAAACTGTAATACTAACTAACACGGTTTCATTTTTGTTTCATTTCAGTGGGTCAAGCAATGGCGACAAGGTTGTCAAGGCAAATCTTTAAACTTAATAACAAATTCAGGGCTTCAATAAAGCTGTTCAACATGAAGAGGCATGCCATACCCCTCTCCAATCTCCCTTAACTGCTGACTTTCGAAGTGGCAATCGATCTGGAAGGTGGTGTCTGGAGCCAATGTGGAGAGAGTTTCTGACACATGCATTTATCAAATGCATGTGTCAACAATGAAGGTGTACAGTTGCTTATGTTATTCACTTTGGATGTACCGGAGTTATAAGTATTATCAATGTAATGGATATGAAATGTAAAAGTAAAAACATTACATTAAGCATTTTTACCAAAGTAATTTTTCTGCATTGCCACTTTATTTATTTTTATTAACAATGATTCCATTAAAAGACCTACACTCTTTCACTGAACCAAATATAGAACCCCAGGGGTTGCTCCTAACTGATCCAAAACATTTTCCATATAGAAAGAACCCTTTATGGTGCCATTTATGAATTATTGCAACTAATACAGTACAAATATTTGTTTTATAGCTAAGAATATAATAGTGTTAGCATATTTAATAATAGACAAAACAAAGAATACCATCATAGTTTAGAAAGTCATGTAATGATTAACTATTGAATCACAGAGACGTATCATAAATCAAATCTGTTTAGTGTAATTGTTAATTGAAATAAAAACGGGGAATTGCAGCAGCAGCTGCTACAATGTTGCACCAGGCACATGTTACGTTTCCCAGTTGAAAGCGCATTGGGTAAGACAGACAAACAAGCATCAGTTCCCTGAATCCACTTGTTTAACAAGCAACGCCAAATTTTCACCTAATTCTCTCATTCTAAAAATTAACCACATACTGTAGAGGGAAAACATTAGTTCACAGATAGTAGTTAGTTCGTTAGCTAGTTAACATTTCACAGATTGCCAGGGTCCGGTAAGCAACTAACGCGTTATAACTTGAGGAACGGAAAGGAGTCGTATAACTTTACCAGTTCATACTACTATAGTGAATTGGTTAGGTTACTAACGTTAGCTACTTTTCACACAATAAACTAAATTATTTGATCCGTTAAGTTGGCTAATGTTGCTCAACATTTAACGTCATCTGGCTAGTTAACTGATAATTCGATCCAGCTAGCAAGATACTTAACAGTGCTACTAATACCTTGTTCCACCACACTTTCTCCCTCACCTCAAATAGTCTAAATGCCAGTTGTTTTTCGGTTACAGCTTGTTAAGTACGCTTCATCACCTTCTCACCTACCTCTTCGTTATCGTTCAAGGGGACGCGGTGCTCTAACTGACAAACTGCCCTTCTACTCTCTGCTGTCCAGAGCGCGCGCTCTTTCCAGAGAGTAAGCTGTATGCTGTAACTTCTCTCTTCAGTCGTGTGCTGCATTCTGATATGCGAACAATTTGCTAAGCCTTGGATACAGACAGTATTGCTCCAAACGCGCATCACTCGTTCGCTTATAGACTGTAGTGATCCAAAGCCCCCCGCCCCCCAAACTTTTGTAATCGGATCTACACGAATCACGTAGGTCACCTATTTTGGATTCAAAACGGCGAATTTCGCAGAAAGTTGACAGTGCCTTTAAACAGCTTGGAAAATTACAGAAAATTATGTCATTGCTTTAGAAGCTTCTGATAGGCTAATTGACATAATTTCAGTCAATTGGAGGTGTACCTGTGGATGTATTTCAAGGCCTACCTTCAAACTCAGTGCCTCTTTGCTCGACATCATGGGGAAATCAGCAAAGACCTCAGAAAAAAACATTGTAGACCTCCACAAGTCTGGTTCCTCTGTCTCCTAGAGACGAACGTACTTTGGTTGCAAATCAATCACAGAACAACAGCAAAGGATCTTGTGAAGACTCTGGAGGAAACTGGTACAAAAGTATCTATATCCACAGTAAAACGAGTCCTATATCGACATAACCTGAAAGGCCGCTCAGCAAGGAAGAAGCCACTGCTCCAAAACCGCCATAAAAAAGCCGGACTACGGTTTGCAACTGCACATGGGGACAAAGATCATACTTTTTGGAGAAATGTCCTCTGGTCTGATGAAACAAAAATATAACTGTTTGGCCATAATGACCATCTTTATGTTTGACCCCAAGCATACTTCCAAAGTTGTGGCTAAATGGCTTAAGGACAACAAAGTCAAGGTATGGATCAATAAAGTACCTATCTATCTATTGGAGTGGCCATCAAAGCCCTGTCCTCAATCAATAGATCATTTGTGGGCAGAACTGAAAAAGCATGTGAGAGCAAGGAGGCCTACTAACCTGACTCCGTTACACCAGTTCTGTCAGGAGGAATGGGTCAAAATTCACCCAACTTATTGTGGGAAGCTTGTGGAAGGCTACCCGAAACGTTTGACCCAAGTGAAACAATTTATAGGCAATGCTACCAAATACTAATTGAGTGTATGTAAACTTCTGACCCACTGGGAATGTGATTAAAGAAATAAAAGCTGAAATCACTATTATTCTGACGTTTCACATTCTTAAAATAAAGTGGTGATCCTAACTGAACTAAGACAGGGAATTGTTACTAGGATTAAATGTCAGGAATTGTGATAAACTGAGTTTAAATGTATTTGGTTAAGGTGAATGTAAACTTCCGACTTCAACAGTACATTTTCAGACTTTACCATCTTGTTGGTGGCAAGCAACCAAACCACAAAATGGTCTTTTCTGTGAATTTAAACATAAAACACAGCTTCTTGTGTGTATTTGATTCTGTATTAATAAATGTGGAATTTAAGTCAACAACAATGCAAAAATGAATCGACCTTTATTTACCGACAGAGGTCTATAATAGCAGGGTTAGAGTTCACACATCTGTATAGCACTTGGCTGATCCACACACAACTGTATTTATTTCAGAGCAATTACGCAGTAGTGCCGCAGTAGGGAACCAGAGGTAAAATAAAAATAGAGGATATTCAACCACCATAGGAAATACTGCAGGAGCGCGGCAGGTTCACAATGGTATCAGTATACTGGGCCCCGTTCAGCAGGGTGTACGATGTACAGAGCGCTGCAGATAGAAATGCCATGACTGGAGCCGTCATGACTCCTTACTATAAATTTCAGAGGAGCACATCTGTTCTATATTAAGTATGTTTCTATTTGAACTTGGCGTGACGCGGTGCCCTGCTGAACATTGCCCTGGAGTGGTGTTTAAACAGTGCGAGAAGGTCTGAGGGCTTCCAAAGGACCAAGGCTGCAGCTCAATAGTCTGACATTGGCTTCCTCTCCTTTCCTCGGACCTGAACTAATATGGCAACTGTTTCCAGATCAGTGCAGTATAGAGGAAACAAGGAGAGGAAGCCACTGTACACCATTGAGACACAGCCCAAGAGTGTGTAAATGAAGTAGTACAGTGGGAAATGTTCACCTTTAAAGCCACACCAGCCAAAGATGTCAGTGATACATTTTAAATAATTGAAGTATTCCTTCCCCCGGCAAGTGATCTATTGAGTCCTTTAGAAACTCTTTTCTATACAAAATACCTTTTAATACAGTGACTTAGGCTCCGTTTTAACAATTTGTTGTGTAGGTACAATCACTAGATCAACGATGAAGGCATGTTCCCATCTGCACCATCAGAAATAATAAACTCACTCCAAGATTTCTTACCATGAAAATAGTTCACTTTTACAAGCCTATATCAGAAGTCTAGGCCTTACTTTAAAAAAATTATAATGCACAAAACCCCAGAACTAAAGCAGTCCTTAAAATCTCAGAGTGATGATGCAGTAACCTCTTCAGAAATACCCAGTATGGTAAGAGCTAGTTGGCTTGGGTTCCATCCCTGCACAGCCTGGCAAGCTATGGGACACCACAAGCTCAAAGGATAACTCTTCTCATACCTTATATTTGGAAATGCATATTTTCAAGCAGCAATACAAAAAAGTATTCACGAAGAACGCATAATCTCTGAAAAAAATACTGTATGAAAACGTCCCTGCTACCTTGTTTCTAAGTACAAAACCTCCGGAAGTAGCAACAAGTCCTTTTCTTTTTTCTGAAATTGTTTTCTTTTTCCAGTTTTTTTTTCTCCTCTTCTTTTTTTCCGAAACGGGTAAAATTCAGTCCTCAGATGCGAGTGTCATGGGCAATGACAGTCATCTCCATCATATCTTTTTTGCTGAAGGATCCAAAAACATGCGAGCCTCGTAGAGGGGCCTAGGGGTCTGCCTGGGGGGACTGCTAAGGGCTCCTGGGGGCCTATGAGGCAGCCGCTCCGTCTTAGGCCAGGGCTGGGAAGGCCTCTGGATCATCCACGTTGGGCACAATCACCCCACTCGGCTGAGAGGAGGGTTGGGAAAACAAGATGGAACGAAATTGATCAGACATATACAGTGAAATGATGACCATGTCTCTTGTACTTAAACAATCCAAATTCCTATTAATCTCATAAATCCTTTCCACAGCAGCCATAACAGTCTGGTAGTAATTAGTATTCATTACCTTGTCAGTGCGTCCTCCGCGGGTCGGCCTGGTTGGGGCGACACCATCACGCTCGCGGGGCTCTCTGGGCTCTCTGGGCTCACGCTCACGGAACTCTCCACGGAACTCTCCTCGGCCCTCTCCGCGCCCACGGCCACCCCTGCCGCCACGGGGCCCACCACGACCACGGCTGGGGCGGCCAAGGTCCCCAAAGTTTATCTCCAGCTGGGCTGTGATGTCATTGGCTGGCTTCCGGAAGTGGTGATCATCCTCTGCCTGAGAGACCGGGGGGAGAGAATGTCAATGATAGAACAAGCGCCTGAGCCCCATTCTGTCATCTTATGGCATGGACAGACCAGTAGGATTGTCTGCTGACCTAAAGTACTTAGCACCTCGGAACAGAGTACTGGCTGTAATTTGCAAACCAATTATACATGTAGAAATAGGCGAAAATGACAGCCGCCAGTCGCCCACCGGTGGGTGATCCTTATAACCACCTAGCCGACAGCAAGCAAATGAACGGCCCCTTACTGTGCAGACCGACAATTGTTGTGGTGAATTCTGCTTTAAAGGGATAGTGTAAGATTTTGGCAATCAATCCCTTTTTATACTTCGACTCGGGTAAACTCATGGATACAATTTTAAAGCCACTGCGTGTGTAGTCTAAAAATACAGAGTGAACAAATGTGAACGATGATCAGTGATGAAGATTCCGAGGCCAAGCATGATGGCTCGATCACGATTTATGATATTGTTTGGATGGCTGACCATCTGTGGGCTACCACGTGGGTCAAACATCTTATCTGTGGCTTTCTCCGAGGCAGGATGTTCCCACAGAACCTTGGGAGCACAGACACTGTTGGAGGTGTGAAGACTGATTAAAATGTAAAAATAGACTAAATTAATGTTACTGTGTCAATTAAATTGTCATGTTTGGATTGTTTCGAAAGTTCATAGAGCTAATAATATTTACATATTTTATTGTACTGTAAGTGGTAGGGATTTATTGTTACTGGGAAACTGTGTTAACCTGTCGCCGGACGTTAGTCAGTTCAGAGGGAGTGTCGCAGATGTGCGCTCCTATCATTTAGATAAGAATTGTGCTGATTAGATCCAAGCATGCTAGCTGTTCCTGTGAACTTCCAGTTATTACACTAAGGCTAGTTAGCATTAGCTTACAAAACTACTTTTAACTTCCTTCCAACTGCTATCCTTGAGTTCCATGGGTAGGCAGAAGGAGCCAAAATTAAATTGTCAAAATATTACACTATCCCTTTGATGTTAATGTTTACGGGGAGAGAGAGAGAGTGTGTGTGCGCGTGCGTCTGTCGGATGTAATACTTACCTTTGGGGCAACTGCCTCAGCCTCCAACGCAGCTTCAATAAGAGCATCAGCTTTCTTCTCCTTTATTGGAGAAAGGAATGAAAACATAGGAGGTTATGAAAAACAAAATGGAGGCTAAATCCGTATTGCGGTTTTGACAGTTCGTCTACTCACGTCCTTGGACTTGTGCAACACGTATCCTTTCTTCCACTGGCTGTCGGCTCCCTCGTTGGCCTTGCGGATGTTGAACTCCACTTTGGTTTTCTCCTTGTCCTGCTGGGCCTTCCATTCATCCAGAGTCATCTCCTTGGGTTCCACTTCCTTAGGTTCACCAACCTCGTTCTCCCTACAACACACAGAGCAGAAAACTGAACTGTCAGAACACACAACTGGCTGGAGAGTATGAGAAATACGGTGGACAAGCCATCCAGACCATGCTTTTAAATTCCTGAGAGGGAATGAGTGCACACTTTGGGCAGAAGAGGGAGAAATGGTTTAAGGCTCAGCCCTGAACTCACTTGTTCTCAGAGTCAGCGGGCCGAGGCTCCTCTCCCTCGGGTGTCTCCTCGGTCACGTTTGATTGGTCGAGCTCGCTGTGAAGAGGGTAAAAAAACGAGTTTAGCTCTCATGCATTCAATAAGTTGACGTGTCATTACTCTCTCCTTGCTGAGGATCAAAGGTGGCAGCTTATTAAAAATGGCTGACAGATAACTGTCAGATTCCCTCCAAACTGTCATGCTTTGTTAGTCAACTAGGGACCTGTATTCAATGTATTAAGTTAGTGTGTGCTCATGTTCTGTATTGTTATTTAGTTAGTAAATAAGTAATTAAGACAATTGTGTATCGCTGATTCGTCAATGGGGTTAGGGTTCTTGCAGATAAAGGATGATGCAACATTCAGAATGAGACTGATATGAGGTAATTGACTATTAAGTGACTTATCGATATATATCTATATCTTATAAGAGTTTCAGTATGGAGATAGTAACTCGTTAAACAACTTTTCCCGTGGTGCCCCAAATTCCTATTGAGTTAGTTACATGATAAATTTAATCACGTAATAATTAAACATAGTTAATTGAATTGATAAATAACAGTCATCACATTAGTGCAAGTCACGTCACGACACCAGTGATGAACCTTTTCAGCCTGGGACCCAAATGAGAAATTGTGTTTTCCTGGGACCCAAGCTTAGGAAAATATGCAACTATACGTAAATATCGGTACATTTCATTGCGCTTGTGCCTAAAGAAAATGCAATATAGGCAAAAACAAATAACAATATAATACCTTTGTTTATTTTTCCCCCATTAAGAACACTCTTACATATCTGTCTAGGTTGGAACTGTTGCTGTTAAAATACAATACATATTTTTTATTCTGAACTGGAATAAACTGATTGATCGCATCACACAGATGTAGACCAGAAAACACGCACATACACACAGTCCTAATGAGAGGTGTGTGGCTGGTTGAAGTTTTCAACAAGCATGTCTATTCTGGGTTTTTGATTAGGTCATGCTCAGCATCGACACTGTTTCTGTACTTGAGAACCCTGACTAGCATATGTAGTGCCAAACTGGATCAGAACATCTACTGCTTTTTCAGTCATGTAAGAGACTGCTTCCTGCTGTAGATGAGCCACCCAGAATTGTGTGAGTGTTTGCCTCAAAAAGGATCTTGCTTCAGTTTATTCCAGCTCAGAATAAAAAGTATTACTTGTATTTTAACAGCTATAGTTCCAACCTAGACTTGTTTTCAAACAATAATTTCTACAGTAAGATGTACAGTAGGCCTGAATTTTTTATCTTCATCTGTACTGTTTCTTAGGGTTGCAGTAGCTAGCTAGTTTGCTTTGGCTAACGTTAGCTATTAGCTGTGTAACGTTAGAAGGCAAGGGGATTGTTTGAAAGAGAATCTCACATCTACTACTATGAGAGACAGTACTCCCATATTTTGGCTTATCATCACCTGTTATAAAATGACAATGCCTTGCTAGTTGACTTACTTTTCCCACTTCCGAAGCACTGTTTCCTGAAGCATTCTGCCCTGTTCTTAAAGCACTCCCTGGGTTTACTGTCATGTTGTGGATGTTTGGTCAGGACGTGTAGTTTTATTAATTTGTTTGTTTTGAGAGACTCATTACCAAGCACTTCCCCGCACAAAACGCATTGTAGGCGCTCCTCGTTATTTCTCAAAGTTTGTATGAAAGAGACAAGTCATCACTATATTTGCGTTTCATGACGATTGAGCGCAGTCAGAACATGTGACTACCATGAGTCCATTTCATGCGTTGAGTGATGGCGAGTGGGAATGACAAGTCAGTGGCTGACAGCGCAAAAGCGTGTGAGTCGCGGAGTGAACTTCAATAAAACAGAAGAACAAATATCTGGTAAACCGCTAAGCACACAGGCATCTCCCTCTACGTCTCGCACAGCTGCCAAACTGAGCAGAGACCGCACTGAACTGACAGCGCTGTTGCACTTGGCCAAATCAATTCCATTAATAAATGAAATAATTATAGATTTACGTTGCGACCCATCATTAACTGGTCCGCGACCCATACTTTAGAAAACTCTGGTCTAGAGAGAAAGTGTGTTGTGCTAGGTCGGCAGTGCTACTCACCCCATCTCATCCTTGACGGTGCCCCAGTTGTGAGATCCACTTCCTCCACGTTTCTCTTCACCTTTCTGGCTGCTGAAACAACATGGGCTTTAGCTCACAGCTTTACTTCAATAGTCTGTCCAGCAAAAAACAGTTTCTCTGACTAACCTGGAAGGATTTTTAAAACTTCTAGCACCAGTTTCCCAGACACAGATTAAGCCTAGTCCTGGACTACAAAACAATCTCAATGGATAATCTCTGTAGATAATTATTTTTAGTCCAGGGTTAATAATAATCTGGACTAAAAATGACGTTAGAATAGAGATTCTCCACTGAGCATGCCATTTAGAACTGGAGAAGGAAATCGGCCTAATAATGAGATATCCATCCCAGAGTTCGCTAGCTAGCTACATAATTCACAACATGACACAGAAGACGTACGATCGATCACTGCCGCTGTGTCTGTCGAATTCACGCTTTCCTCGGGTGTCGAAGCCATCGCTCCTGCCCATGCCCCGGCCCCTGCCGCCACGGACACCACCTCGGCCACCACCACGTCCTCTCATCGGCCTATCACCAATGGGCCTGGGGAGACAGACAAGCAAACCAACCAATCAGCAGGCTGCCTCACAGGAAGGAACAGGTGATGGGTGCATGACTAATGGAAGATATAACAAACATTAAGTGGTACAATGAGGACCCAAAACACAATGTTTGAAAAAAAAAAAAACACCAATACTGTGAACTACACTGAAACAGTGTTATGCCGCAGCCATACAGAATGTCTTTCCTTAGGCACTGTTTGAATACTTTGAAAATACACTCTTAATTCCATCCTTATAGTAGAGTCCTGCAGGGTTCCTTTTTTGGAGTCGCACCCGCCCACATAAATTCCAAACCCCACCCGATATTAGGAAAGATTAGCCTATTATTACTATTCCACTTCCCTGCATGAATTAATTTGTCTGCATGTCTATTCAACATTTGGATAAACGGAAACCATACCATGAATTAGGAAAGATATTTTTATTTTCACAATGCAATGAGTCACTAAAACCACTGAGATTAGCCTTCTTACCTATATTGAAAGCCTATAGCTGACATAAAACAATACCTTTACATTAAATATTGTTTAGATTATCAAATTGTTTAGGCCTAGTTAAACCATTCCAAGAATCGAATATGGGTTGAAAAAAATAGGCTACATTTATTTAGTAAGCTTAAAATTAACAGCCGCACAGGTTTACACGTTATATGGCCTGCATATGGTCTAATGAACGAACGCCTGAATTAATGTCATAAATAACTGAATTATCGCAAACAAATAGGCCTACCTGCTTGCACTGCGCGCGGAAACTGTTTCTGCGATGGTTTTGTAGCCTATTCTCTTATCATAACCTTTCTTTTATGTCTACAGTTAGGCCTACGCTAGCAATTTGTGCGTGGGCTAGGCTATCCAGGGTAAGTAAACTTGGCAACGTGTCGTATTCTCACGTGAGGAGAGGGAACATGAGCTCTGCGTGTGGACAAATGAGAACATTTTGGCACCGTACAAATAAGGGACATTTCCCAGCTCCACACACACACACAATGCATGCGTGGCTAGTAGCCTTATGTCTGCCTTGCCGGTCACAGAATGGAATTCGCAACACAATAAGCGCCTGGGTTTTTAAAAAGTGTATTATCTTGATTTAAAATGTTTCCAGCTCACAATATAAATTGTTCTGAACCACGACCCGACCCACAGGTTGAAAGAATGTTAATTTCACACGCAGCTCACTGGTGGGGAACCATGGGTATCTGACCCGATGCAGGACTCTACCTTAAGAGTAATGACTGTTGAATTGTGAGTAAAAAAAATCATCATGATAGATCAGCAACTCTTTCCACAAAGGCGTATTTGAAATGCATCAAAACAGGGTTTTATATGTTTACCACCAGACTTTACATACACACCCTGCTGTGCATTTAAGAGTTTAAGCTACGTGGCAAGGCAAAGTTGAAAAAACATCAGTGAAGGTGGTGTGACTTAAGAGTAGAGTACTGGTGGAGTGGAACCCATAATTAAGGTGTGGTTGGGTTACCTCCGACAGCCTGAGGGGAAATACTCCTGTCAAATAGAGAAGGGGGTTGTTTTTGTTTACACAATAAAAGACTGGTTACTTTACATTTTAAAGCGAGTGAACAATACTGCCCTATATTAGAAGGCCAGTGTGGGCTCAGTCTTTTGTATTATCACCCTGGTAATTGCATCAACACTGAGCCTAAAATATACCAAAACTAAGTTCACATAAAAACAAATACATTTAAGTATGGTGGGGGAGAAGATTTGATGAGCGCGGGGAAGCAAACTATGCATAATTATGTAATCACTAATTGTGAATGAAAAACAGGATGGGCATTCTATTGCATTGATCTACTAATTATCATCTCAAAATGTTATGTACCCTATATAAGTCCACCAAATCCAAGTAGTTTTATCAATCTACTCTGGCCTACTTGGAGTACAGTGAAAACGCACGTAATGGATGCACATGCTGCAAAAGTGTTGCTACAAAATCTGAATGAAAATGACTCAAATGGTGGGGAAGAACTGAATCATAACATCTGATGATTATTCTTCTGAATCTGAGACTAAAAGTCAGAACGGTACACACTGAGCAGGTGCCCGCGCCACCAAATGAAACGGTAAAGGCAGGGGAGAGTAAAGGACGGCACCGTTTAGATAGAACAAGTTGGTGACAATGCTACTTGCAGATAATCAGCACAAAATGTCATCAGAGAGCAGAGTCTACATCACAAGCTAAAAACAATATCAGCAACGTTTCGTTTTGTGAAATGAACATCCTCCAACTGATGCCATTGTGTGAAGACGCACACCATGTAAGCGGAAGCTGACCATTTACAATTTGACTGCTATCATATTGAAGTTATTATAATGTAATTATTGCTTTGTGTCAATTTTCACTATCAAGCACACTTGGCACTTATGTTTAGGCTACTGATGTTTTCATTAGACCACACGGCTTGCTGACCCTGTGTCCTGGTGGTTGGGGTATTTTTTGTATTTTGTCGTTATAAAAACAAGCTGTTAACTCGTTCCAACACATACAGTTGAAGTCGGAAGTTTACATACACCTTAACCAAATATATTTATACTCAGTTTTTCACAATTCCTGACATTTAATCCTAGTAACAACTCCCTGTCTTAGGTCAGTTGGGATGACCACTTTATTTTAAGAATGTGAAGTATAATAGTACAGAATAATAGTAGAGAGAATGATTTATTTCAGCATTTATTTCTTTCATCACACTACCAGTGAGTCAGAAGTTTACATACACTCAATTAGTATTTGGTAGCGTTGCCCTTAAATTGTTTAACTTGGGTCAACCGTTTCAGGTAGCCTTCCACAAGCTTCCCACAATAAGTTGGGTGAATTCTAGCCCATTCCTCCTGACAGAACTGGTGTAACAGTCAGGTTTGTAGGCCTCCTTGCTCGCACACGCTTTTTCAGTTCTGCCCACAAATGTTCTATAGGATTGAGGTCAGGGCTTTGTGATGGCCAATCCAATACCTTGACTTTGTTGTCCTTAAGCCATTTTGCCACAACTTTGGAAGTATGCTTGGGGTCATTGTCTATTTGGAAGACCCATTTGTGACCAAGCGTTAACTTCCTGACTGATGTGCACCAGTCCCTCCTGCAGCAAAGCACCCTCACAACATGATGCTGCTCCCCCCGTGCTTCACGGTTGGGAAGGTGTTCTACGGCTTGCAAGCCTCCCCCTTTTTCCTCCAAACATAATGATGGTCATTATAGCCAAACAGTCCTATTTTTGTTTCATCAGACCAGAGGACATTTCTCAAAAAAGTTCTCAATCTTTGTCCCCATTTGCAGTTGCAAACCGTAGTCTGGCTTTTTTAATTGCGGTTTTGGAGCAGTGGCGTCTTCCCTGCTGAGCGGACTTTCAGGTTATGTCGATAAAGGACTCGTTATACTGTGGATATAGATACTTTTGTACCCGTTTACTCCAGCATCTTCACAAGGTCCTTTGCTGTTGTTCTGGGATTGATTTGCACGTTCACCTTTAGGAGACAGAACGCGCCTCCTTCGTGAGCGGTATGACCACTGCATGGTCCCATGGTGTTTATACTTGCGTACTATTGTTTGTACAGATGAACGTGGTACCCTCAGGCGTTTGGAAATTGCTCCCAAGGTTGGAGGTCTACAATTTTTTTCCTGAGGTCTTGGCTGATTTCTTCTGATTTTCCCATGATGTCGAGCAAAGAGGCACTGAGTTTGAAGGTAGGCCTTGAAATACATCCACAGGTACAACACCAAGTGAATTATAAGTGAAATAATCTGTCTGTAAACAATTGTTGGAAGAATTACTTGTGTCATGCACAAAGTAGATGTCCTAACAGACTTGCCAAAACTAGTTTGTTAACATGAAATCTGTGTAGTGGTTGAAAAATGAGTTTTAATGACTTCAACCTTCCGACTTCAACTGTAGGCCTTCTGTGTCATAGTTGTAACAAAGGCACCACGAATAAAATGGATGATGGGGGGGTGCCAAATGAACACCCAGTACTCACTTCTCCACAGAGAACTCTCCTCCCTCGGCTGGCTTATCTTCCCCGCCAGGGAGCCTCTCGAAACGACGTGGTGGTCGCCTCTCTGTCCGGGGGGGTCTGTCTGTAGGGGGGCGGCCCTCACCCTGGCCCTCACGGGGTGGACCCCCAGCTGGGCCCTGACCCTCACGCCTAGGACCCATCCTCCTGGGACCAGGTGCTGGAGCAGGACAGAACAAAGGAGGACAGTTAGTACGTGATCCCCTAATAAAACAAGTGAGTACAATAGTAATTTTCTCCAGATGTTGTAGCCAAAATAACTCAAACAAGGGGGTGTAATGGAGACTACAGTTAGAGCTTTTCTCAAGACCAGTCTCCAAAAGACAGAGACTGATGTGCTGAACTGGAGTGTAAGGGCACACTATTAAAATATGGAGATAATTGAAATAAAATGTCAACTTCATTATAAACAGATAGCCTGAGGTTAAGCTGTGTATTATCCACAATGCCAGTACACAGCAGATGAAAACATGCCTTGAGACTGGTCTGACAAGTCCCTCCCACTGTTGACCAAAATAGAATCCCAAACCCCCAGCAACTGAATGCATGTTGGTGCATGCACCTGTCTTCTGTGAGTTTCAATTTTTGGACCGTTGCTTCTGACTGGTGTAACTAGGATGGAGACTGCTAACAAAATTCAGGGGCCTCCTATTTTACTTGTGCATATGTTGTAACTAGATCACTCTACACTACTAATCATGAAAATGTATTTGCGATTAACACTAATTTACTCACTCAGACGTCGTAAATTATAACGTAATTGTTTGGTCAATGTCTTCTCTAACCTTGTTCGTTCACCGAGTAGCAGAAAAGAGCATACTCATGAAGCTTCGTTATTTGACAAAAACACAAAATGCCCATATTCACATTCACAACCGCACTACGCAAGATGACATCATTCTCTGCCCAGTCGAGAACATGTTGTGCGCCATTTAGCGAATGACATTTGGGTGGCTGCCGCTGTTGTACACCCCAAACCAGGGCCACGAGGTTGGTCACGACGCGGTTTAATGGAGACAGCGAAAGACTAGTGAGTTACCTTGCTAGATCCGTCTAATGTTAACTAGCTAGAAGACAATTCTACATTTTAAACTAGCATTATCGCTTCACTACGGAAAGTTGGCTTACACCCCGGTGTGAATACACGGTTAGGTAGGTAAACAATTTGTTGCACAAAACGGACAATTCGTCAATCGTGAATTTAATAAGTATGAACTGATCAATAGGTAGTTGTTAGCAAACTAGCAAATTACTTTTGTTATCTAACGTTACCTACTTAACTTGCGGCGAACAACCCTGGCTAAACAAGGCCCCTGGAGTAAGAGGCGTTTTATTATTGGAAGCAAAACAAATTCGCATGCAAGTTCGTTTTCAGGGGACACAATACGGTAGCACACCCAATTACACTGTCGTGATTTTCGTTTTTGCAACGTCTGTGATAATAAGGGTCTCAACTTAAGTTGACAAAAGGAATCATGTCGACCTCATGGAGGCTTTGAAAGCATTACTAGCTAACGTTAGCTAACTTAATGTCAATACTTAACTATCGAGGGGGAACTGCGATTTTACAGATCAAGCGGACAACTATTGCGGGAAACAGTTTTACCATCTTTCTTCAGAGTCACAGGTGCAAGAGGCTCATCTTTCTTATCTGCAGGGACGACCTTTCTGTCTTTCTGAGACTCCTTTTTCTGGAGCTTGGCTGCTTGAGCCGCGGTCTTGGCGGCACCAGGGACAGGAGCCTCCTTCTTCTTGTTCTCCGCCTCCTTCAACAGCTCGAACGGGTCCGACTCGTCGTCAAATAGTTGGTCGAATCGGTTGGCTATGGCGCAACCGAAACCTTCTTGCATATGTCCGGGCATGATGGCGCCCCTTCAGCAGGATTTTACGCCGATTCTACGAGGCTTGGTGCGAACACTTCGCTAGATGTTGCCACAAGATGGCTGGGGAAAGAACCTTCTTCTCTTCCGGCGTGATAGACATCCGGGACCTAAACATTGGCGCCGGTTGGGGCGTGTAGTTCTTTGATGAGGGAGAGTGTCAGAAAAACAGAAGAGGCGGCTCACTCAAAGAAACTACAATACCCACAACGAGGGACGAGTTAATGCTTTTGCTTTTCTCCAGTTGACAAACATGACTGCTCATGCTATCTTTTGTAGTTTGCAATTTGCATTCAAGCATTTACTTTGTATGAGGCTTGTATGGTAGATCTTTCCCACCCTTTCTATACTCTAAATTCACTGTATACATACACACACCTAATAGCCATACTCACTCTCAACATTTTGCAACATTGTTGCCCAATAGAATGCATCCATGGTACTTTGCCATGTCAATTAGGCCTAGGCCTGACCAAGTCTGATTTCCAAATCTAAAACACTGTTCTGGTAGTCACCTGAGACATCTGTGCATAATTCAGAGCATTCAACAGTTTGTGATCTTTTTAGGTATTGGTATATGTTGGTTTGCTATGTATAGGCCCTAATTTCACTCCATATGGGGAGGAATGCTGATCAGCAATTTAGAGTGAGTGACAAAGAAAGTGTGGGGGTCGGCTCGTGTGTGAACCACTTTAGATGGATGCTGCTAGCTAAAAGAGAACCAGAGGTCATAATCAGAGGAAAGGTCAGGAAAGGTAATTTGATGGCAGCCATAGGCTACTTGTCAGTGAGAGGAGAAGAGCAGGCCCCGTGGTCCCTCGTGGAAATCGAACCCACAACCCTGGCATTGCGAGCGCCATGCTCTACCATCTGGGCTATTATGTCTCTATCTTATTACAGAGAGGCTTAATCAGGGTTTGAATTACTGCTTGTAGCCTATGGAGGGTATAAACATTTTATTTGTGTGGAGTAGCCTCTGAAGCGCTGAGATTTGGGCCTGTATTTATTGTGTCTCAGAGTGCTGATCTAGGATCAGGTCATGTCTATAATAATAATGTCATTATAAAAGGCTAAATGTATCCTAAATCAGCACTCCTACTCTGAGACACTTGGTTAATATGGACACAGACCTAAATATGTGAATTTGTACTGCTAGAAGTGCAAAAGACCTGATAACTCCTACCTGATGTCTGTCAACATTATTATGTACATTGAGAGACATAGTCGTAGTCAAGAGTGGAGGAATCAACCAGACTGAGAAATGGTACAACTTTGACACCACAGATGAAAGGGGGTTGTTCCAGAGAGGGAAGCTCAATTTTACATTCCATTTTTCCTGTCTGCCCAGTGCCCACCCTGGCCATGACTGGTTCTATTAAAGGTTTAGCCCATCCCAGGATATTGTCCTCTCTGAAATAAGAATATGATGAATCATGCTTTTGAGCCCTGATAGCCATTGCTCATGATCTCCACTCCACCGCTCTACAGACGGGACAGTAGGCTGCTGTGACTGTCATTGTCATTGGGCTGTCAGGACATCACATCAGACTGCGCAGAGGGAATGCTCCTGCGAGGCGGGATCAAAGCCATTTACAACCTTCCTAAGTCATCTCTGGCGGGATATCAATGTTTGTATGGATTTCTATAGCTTTCCATATCATTTTATAGCGGCGATTTATCGGCTTGCTTCAGTCTATTGTTGCTGTTGGTGAGAGAGAAGTGTTTGGTGGGTGGAAAGTGTATGCACATTATTTACGCACAACATTAATTCACATGAACGATGACATCTGCAGTTACGAAGGCAATGATCGAATCTTACGCTCTCATGGTCTTCGTCATGGGGTCGTTTTTCGTGTATTTCTGCGGCATGGTTTGGGCATTCTGCAACCCGAAACTCAGCGGCGTCGAGGAGGAGATGCTGACAGAGGCTCCGGCAGAGGACGACAGCTGCTGGGTTTGCGCCCATCCACCCCCCGAGCAGATACACTACCACACATGTGCCCACCCCGGCGGGACACCACAGAGAACAGGGGACTGGATCACACAGACCACATATGTGAACTTTTTGGGGGATAGTAGACCTACTGCTGGCAGCCTCCTAACGATGGACCGCACATGACTTGCATGTGGAGACAGCAGTCAATCGTGACGCAATTAGGATTGATTGACACTGCATATATTTAGACAGTGATGGCACGTCTTGTGAATATTTATATGTTTTTGTGTAGCCTACGTTGTGAGTAGGCTATGTGCAGTTTTGCTTTTATTTCAATGTCTGGTGAAAGCTTTGTATTGCTTGTCCTCACAGCACAAACAAAAACAAGCAAGCAAGAGAAACAATGATATGAAGTGGATCATGCATTCAAAGTAGGCCCTATATGCTGTTTAAAATGATTGAAATCATTATACTTAGTTGACAAGATTCCAGTGTAGGTCTACCCCTTTGAATCCACAAAGTCATGCAGGGCATCTGTGGGGCAGACATCCTTAAATAAAGCCATATAGTTGATTGGAATGTTATTACATTAAATAATGCATATACTTTAAAATGTGTTCATGGAATTCCTTGTGAGGGCTGACAATACATGCAATACAAACACAATACATTAGTATCAGCAGCCATGAGTGACATGGTGGCAATCAAATACCAGCACTCGTTGTCTGAAGCCTCCCAATGTAGAAAAACAAGGCAAACAGTATTCATCACTTCCACCAATGACATAGTGTAAATCAGATTAGGTTTTTTTCTGGCCTCAGTCATCTGCAGGACAGGAAAGGAGTCTCTGTCCATTAGATAGGAGTTATCTCCCGTCCAGTGTTCCTTCAATCAGGCTACTATGGAGTAGCTCTAATACTCTTCTTTTCCTCCTTCAGTTTCCTGTGTACTTTGTCTTCCAGTAGGAACAGAGGCGATCAGACACAGCAGGGGACTGATGCTAAACCACCCGCTGACTGATAGTATGGTCTGGCAAATGGCTTTCTGGAGTGGATTTGACAAGGATAGAAACGGAAGTCATGACACCCAACAGATAGAACAATTACTTCATATTTCATAATTTGGACGGATGCAATGTTCATCTATAGTTACAATCCACCACTTCAAAGTTATCTATTGAGTAAATAATCAGGCAAATTAATAGCAATACTTGCCACGCTGATATGATTGAAATTTATATTTTGCTTGGTTGGTAGATTGGTACTCAAAATGTAGATTGGTACTAAAAAATAGAAAGGCTGGTACTGTATTTAAAAAAAAAAAAAAAAAAAAAGAAATATGTGATTGTTAGAATAATTTGTATGTTTAAAGTAATGACTAAAGTATTCCATCCTGAAACTGTAACTGTGTGAAATGTATAAGAATTATAAGATTATAATTCTAATAATGTGTGTGCGTAGGACAAGTTAAGACTAGGACATTATGTTACTGTTTAGCAAAATAAGTAATTTATAGTTGAGACAACAAAGGAGAGGAGGAATGATCTACAGACTATTTGTGAAAGCTGTAAAACTGATAATAGGAAAGAAGTCTCCCCCACCCAGGGAGGGGAGGAACTGTTAGGCTTGCAGGAGATAAGGGAACATGTGGCAGACAGTAAGAATTTACAGCCCCCATCAAGCAGGGTGGGGGTTTTCTGACTGAGGTGTGTGTATAAAAGATGGGCTCTGAATAAAGAACTGACCATTGCAAGCTGGGGGTCTGTATTATTAAAAACTGAAGCCTTTACAACCTTCAGGATACAGATAGAGTTATGAAATAGTTCATTTAGAACATTGAGATAGAAATTCTCGTGACAGTAATGTACATGTTGTGGATTAAAATAACTTGGTTGTTGTGGAAATATCTTACAACTTTTTATGTGTACGGTATCACTCCAATTTTTTTGTTAGTTTGAATTGACTTCATATTTCATAATTTGGACGGATGCAATGTTCATCTATAGTTACAATCCACCACTTCAAAATTATCTATTGAGTAAATAATCAGGCAAATTAATTGCAATACTTGCCACGCTGATATGATTGAAATTTATATTTTGCTTGGTTGGTAGATTGGTACTCAAAATGTAGATTGGTACTAAAAAATAGAAAGGCTGGTACTGTATTTAAAAAAAAAAACAGAATAGAAATATGTGATGTACATGTTGTGGATTAAAATAACTTGAGTTTGTTGTGGAAACATCTTACAACTTTTTATGTGTACAGTATCACTCCAATCTTTTTGTTAGTTTGAATTGACTGTTGATTATACAGCTATAGCCTAGCCAGTTAGCTTGGATTGACTGGATATATGTTGTTTGTATAGCCTACCTTGTGATGTTGTGTGCATAATTAAAAGAGACATAGATGAATCAAACCCTTAAATGGTATCCACATTAGTGCTAATACTTTTGTGCGATATAAATAGAGAAAGGTAATATGATTCCATGGTTCACTGTGAGAGGTAGAAGTGTTTATTGGTGCTTGTACATAACAGTGAGGGCATGTTACTGCTACATTTTGTGTGTGTGTGTGTGTGTGTGTGTGTGTGTGTACATACCAGAGCCTCTGCTCCATTTTAGGGAGTCAAGGTGAATATGTCGGTAAAGATTCTAATCTGTCAAAATAATAAGCAAAAGAGATCATGATGTAAGCCATACAGTGCCTTTGGAAAGTATTCTGACTCCTTCCCTTTTTCCATATTCTGTTACGTTACAGCCTTTTTCTAAAATGGATGAAATCATTTTTTTCCCTCAACCTACACACAATACCCCATAATGACAAAGCAAAAACAGGCTTTTAGAATTTACACAAAATAAAAAACAGAAATATCTTATTTACATAAGTATTCAGACCCTTTGCTATGAGATAAGAAATTAAGCTCAGGTGCATCCTGTTTCCATTGATCATCCTTGAGCTGTTTCTACAACTTGATTGGAGACCACCTATGGTAAATTCAATTGATTGGACATGATTTGGAAAGGCACACACCTGTCTATATAAGGTCTCACAGTTGACAGTGTATGTCAGAGCAAAAACCAAGCCATGAGGTCGAAGGAATTGTCCGTAGAGCTCAGAGACAGGATTGTGTCCTGATGTGTGGAAGGGTACAAACATTTCTGCACCTTTGAATGTCCCCAAGAACACAGTGGCCTCCATCATTCTTAAATGGAAGAAGTTTGGAACCACCAAGACTCTTCCTAGAGCTGGCTGCCCGGCCATGGACCTGACCAAGAATCCGATGGTCACTGACAGAGCTCCAGAATTTCCTCTGTGGAGATGGGGAACCTTCCAGAAAGACAACCATCTCTGCAGCACTCCACCAATCAGGGCTTTATGGTAGAGTGGCCAGGTGGAAGCCACTCCTCAGTAAAAGGCTCGACAGCCAGCTTGGAGTTTTCCAAAAGGCACCTAAAGGACTCTGATCATGAGAAACAAGATTCTCTGGTCTGATGAAACCAAGATTGAACTCTTTTGCCTGAATCCTAAGAGACACATCTGGAGGAAACCTGGCACCATCCCTACGGTGAAGCATGGTGGTGGCAGCATCTTGCTGTGGAATGAGGGAAAGATGAACAGAGCAAAGTACAGAGAGATCCTTGTTGAAAACCTGCTCCAGAGCGCTCAGGACCCGAGACTGGGGTGAAGGTTCACCTTCCAATAGGACAACAACCTTAAGCACACAGCCAAGACAACACAGCAGTGGCTTCAGGACAAGTCTCTGAATGTCCTTGTGTGGCCCAGCCAGAACCCAGACTTGAACCCGATTGAACATCTCTGGTGAGGCCTGAAAATAGCTGTACAGTGACGCTCCCCATCCAACCTGACAGAGCTTAAGAGAATGGGAGAAACTCCCCAAATACAAGTGTACCTGTAATCGCTGCCAAAGGTTCTTCAAAGTACTGAGTAAAGGGTCTGAATACTTGTGTAAACGTGATATTTCAGTTTTAAAAAATGTATTAATTTGCTAAAATTTCTAAAAACCAGTTTTTGCTTCATCATTATGGGGTAATGTGTTTAGATTGATGAGGGAAAAAACAACAATCAATTTTAGAATAAGTCTAATGTAACAAATGTGGAAAAAGTCAAGGTCTGAATACTTTCCGTATGCATTGTATATCTTGGAAACTGAAATCATCTTGAAAACTTGAACGCACAGTTTTGTGGAACGAATGATTTGAGTAAAATTCCCCTTTAACTAATACTATTATCATCATCACACACACACACACGCCAGAGGATGTGCATGAGCAGGTTCCAGAGGAGGGTGGGTAAAGAGTACAGGATGCCGTAGGTCAGTTTCGTCATCAATACAGGAGAAGTGATAAGAGACACCACCACAGTCAACTGAGCTCCAATACAGAGCCCTGAGGTCAGAAGAACCCAGAGGTAAGCAGAATAGTAGAGGTGACATTGAGCAAAAAAATAAAAACTACAGGGAGGGAGAGGACAGAATTATTGTCATAGAAACTGGGGTGTTCATTTTTAATGAAGTGTTGCTATGTAAAAGGAAGTTGGTGAAGGGCAGATGGAGCCAGTGTCCTGTTGAGGGAAAGCGAACTTAAGCAGCTCAATGTCTTTACAAATTCATGATCTGTATAAAAAGTTATTAAGATAACATGACCCGAACAGATCTCTTTATGATGATCTATCTATTCACTACATGACCAAAAGTATGTGGACACCTGCTCGTCAAACATCTCATTCCAAAATCATGGGCATTAATATGGAGTTGGTCCCTGTTTGCTGCTATAATAGCCTCCACTCTTTTGGGAAGACATTCCACTAGATGTTGGAACATTGCTGCAGGGACTTGCTACCATTCAGCCACAAGAGCATTAGTGAGGTCGGGCACGGATGTTGGGCGATTAGACCTGGCTCGCAGTAGTCGTTCCAATTCATCCCATAGGTGTATGATGGGTTTGAGGTCAGGGTTCTGTGCAGGCCAGTCAAGTTCTTCCACACCGATCTCGAAAAACCATTTCTGTATTGACTTTGTTTTGTGCACAGGGGCATTGTCATGCTGAAACAGGAAAGGTCCTTCCCTAAATTTTTTCCACAAAGTTGGAAGCACAGAATCATCTAGAATGTCATTGTATGCTGTAGCATTAATATTTCCCATCACTGGAACTAAGAGGCCTAACCCGAACCATGAAAAACTGCCCCAGACCATTATTCCTCCTCCACCAAACTTGTAGCGTTCTCCTGGCATCCGCCAAATCCAGATTAATCTGCCGGACTGCCAGATGGTGAGGCGTGATTCATCACTCCAGAGAACGTGTTTCCACTGCTCCACAGTCCAATGGCGGCGAGCTTTACACCACTCCAGCTAAAGGGCCACCTGGGCCCCAGGGTGAGAGGTCAGCAGGGTGGAGCGGGCAGCCTGGGCCCTACGCAGGTTCCTACAGGCCCGAAACAGTTGGATACTGCCATCCTCAGAGAGGACACAATGCCAGGCCTATACCACTGAAGGGAACAGAATAGAACACATACACAAATCTTCATAAAATTATTCACATTAAATTCATTATATGTTTTTACAAGATTCTACAATGTTGATGGACATAGGCCTAACAAACTGCAATAGTAACACAGCAAAGACCTATGTGTCCTAGGCTTTGTCAACTTGATACATTTTACATCAGTGTAGGCTCTAATCTAAGGCTCTCTAACCCTGTTCCTGGAGAGCTACCCTCCTGTAGATTTTCGCTCCAGCCCCAGTTGTTATTTTTCTTATTTTTCTGTGGGTTTTATGGCAGACTACACCCCAAAAGGTGTATTGCCGCCACCAACTGGACGGTTTGAAAAGAAAACTGCAGAAAAAATAAATAAATCCATAAGTAATAGTGAACCTAACTTAATTCATCCTAATACAAAAAAAATTACATTTCCAAAACAAAAACTCTTCTTCCTTCTTTTAACTCTCCATATCTCCATTCTCAGGCTCGACTTGTGCCAATATTGCATGTGACTCCTTTGCTGAGAAGCCACAGGAACCGCTCCGCCACAATCACTACTATTTCTATCTTCCTGGACCTTCTCTCCACCTTGGCAGTGCCATTAATTACCATAGGTATAAAAGCCACAAAGTCCAGCTTCATAACCTTTAAAATGTCAGGATCCTGCTGGTGAAAGGCAACCCCTGCATCCTGCAGGTTAGACCTATCCACTACCATGGACTCTTCTGATGCGTCATTCAAACCCTCAACCCTTTTCAAAGCTGCTGAAAATGAAATGTTCTGTACAACCCTGACTTTGGCCACCTCATTCTAATTTCACCCTTGTGGGGCATTCGGAAGACGTGGCTTCATGTTTCCCACTACAATTTCAACATGTCACATATTCAGTTTTATAACACATAATATGAGCCTTTCCACAACTTGGACATCTCGGCTTCTCCCTTCTGCAAACACTTGCTACATGACCAAAAGCTATACAATGATCACACTGCATTGGTCTTGGGATAAATGCTCTGACTCTGTCGTTTATATAGCCCAACTGCACCATATAGAAAAACTAAAGTACAGATGAACTTCACTTTTTCTTCATTCACCACACGATTCAGCCGACGTGCATCAATCACTCCAGGAATATTTTTCATCTTTTCAACATCTGCTTCCCACGATATGCCAGAAATAACCCCCCCGAGAGGTGCCCTGTTCCTAAGAGACACACACGACACTTCAAACCGATCAAATCGTGTGAGACGCAAAACACGTTTCTTCTGTTCCTCAAAAGCACAAACAATCAAAAAAAAGGCCGCCTCTAGTGATCCTCACAGACTTCACTTTTCCAACACTCTCTCCACCAGTTTGGATATCTCAAATGGATTCCTCAAGATTGGTAATTCATCCAACTGCTCCTCATTTACTAATGGTACTCCTATAAGATAGGAAGTGACATTATCTTCACTGTATTCTACTTTGCTCCTTTTTCCTTTCTTTTGGACAATATTCAAATTCTCCTTGATTCTACCGCTATTAGATTCAGAATCCACCCGCCATTTTAGAAAATTAACCTTTTCAGTTGATCAACCAGCTAATTATTAGAATCAGGTGTGCTAGATTAGGGTTCGAGTGAAAACCTACAGGAAGGTTGCTCTCCAGGAAAAGGGTTGGTTTCACCAGTTACCACAGCCACAAAGTCAAAGTTGTGTATATAAAAGTAGCTTTTTGGTCTTAATTTAAGGTCAGGGTTAGGCATAAGGTTAGCAGTGTGGTTACCGATAGGGTTAGGTTTAAAATCACATTTTAAAGAAATAGTAGAAATAGGCTTTGGTAACTAGTGACGACCCTAATCTATTTACAGTAACAGCACTGTCCACTAGTCTAGTGGAGAGAGAAAAAGTTGCAATACACTTGTTTCCTAAACCGATACATCGAGACAGTAATACAACCAATACGTGTATATTTACATGTTCGCTCCGCTTGTTCAAATCAATATAATTATGTATAAATACAGCAACAAGTTGCCCCAAACTGTAGAGTACGACGTTGAAATCAGACTACTGCCCCTTGCTAACCTGCCTCATATGGTATGATTGGGCGACATCCCAGCCCCAGCCAATAGCGTTTAGACTACTGTCAGCCCAGTCAGAGGAAAATAAGAAAGGTTGAGTAGAAAATGTGGTCTGAACTCTGTGATTCACACACACCTATATCCATTGGTCATATTATGAATGTACTCTTTATTGTAAAGCAAAACAATAGACAATGCATTATTTTGGTGATTTCTGTTTTATTTAGTCTGCAACAAATTATCACCATGACAAATCAGACCAAATTCAATATTTTTACTGATAAAACATTTCATTACAAAAATCTTATAAAACTCAACCATGATTGAATTGCCTTGTGCACAAACACACTAATAACCTCTATACAACTTCATTGCTATACAATAAGTATGCCCTCATTCGCTTTATAGATGGAATATCTGTAATACATTAATAAAGCATTCATACATGATGAAACGTTGAGATGCTGTGAATAGGTTCCTTTTTGGTTTTAAGGATATATATCAATGCATGCTTCATCCATACTACTGACTACCAGACCATTACATTTGGACTACAATATATCTACAAATATACTTCCCACAGGGCAATATAAAGTTAGTTCATGGTCAGGAGAGAATCAGAAAATTATAAA
Source organism: Thymallus thymallus (assembly GCA_023634145.1). Lineage (NCBI taxonomy): Eukaryota > Metazoa > Chordata > Actinopteri > Salmoniformes > Salmonidae > Thymallus > Thymallus thymallus. Next base: position 17,254,192 of record CM042393.1, read on the forward strand.
TGAAATACAGAAATAAAACATTATCAACTGACTTTTTAAATACTGCCTGTATATAGTATGCTTACTTACTTTGTATTTCATAATTTCTATTCTTATTTCTCATGTTTTTTTCTATTAATACATTGTTATTGATTACGGCATTGTTGGGTTTTGAGTTTGCAAGAAAGGCAAATTTCACTGTGCTTGTGCATGTGACATTAAAACTTGAAACTTGAATAGTGTTTGATTTGGGTCTCAGCCTATAACTGAACACAACCTATAAAGATGGCCCATAATGACACGACAATGTGAATTAAAAGGTCCAGGGGCGAAGGTTGCTGATAAGAAGGAGAAGGCCCCTGAGTAAAGTTGAATCTGTGTGTGATTGTAGGAAGTATGACATCAAAACTAGGCCTGTAGACCATGAAGACAGGTTGCTAACATATTGAAGTCATTTAGGGTTCAAACCTCAAGCCTTCCAAGCTAATGGTGTAAAAAATGGCATAATCATAATAGCTACTATAGTAACGGTCTTGTTGTACAACAACTATCCTTGTGTGCAGTTGAGATTGTCTGAAGTCATTCTGACCGATTATCATCCTCACCTTAACTCTATTCAGAAACCCTCTAACCACCAGCCAGCTCTCACTCTCTTTCAAAAGAGATACACCAAACAGTTGTTTTCCTGTTCAGAAGAACTGTCCATTTTAACACGTTCAATACAACACAATGATAGCTTAGAACAACATTTGTTATATAAAGGTAGTAAACACACTAACCATTTAAAAGCATAGTTTCCTACAATTCCCTTTCCAAAAACTCATCCGTACTTAGTTGGCCCATCCTCTCCTCTCCAGTTTGGATCCTGATTAGCACCATAATCTGATCAGTATGGACCGAACATGGACCAGCACTAATGCAGCTTATTTATGATCTGATCAGTATGGACCGAACATGGACCAGCACTAATGCAGCTTATTTATGATCTGATCAGTATGGACCGAACATGGACCAGCACTAATGCAGCTTATTTATGATCTGATCAGTATGGACCGAACATGGACCAGCACTAATGCAGCTTATTTATGATCTGATCAGTATGGACCGAACATGGACCAGCACTAATGCAGCTTATTTATGATCTGATCAGTATGGACCGAACATGGACCAGCACTAATGCAGCTTATTTATGATCTGATCAGTATGGACCGAACATGGACCAGCACTAATGCAGCTTATTTATGATCTGATCAGTATGGACCGAACATAGACCAGCACTAATGCATCTTATTTATGATCTGATCAGTATGAACCAAACATGGCAGCAGTAATGCAGTGTATCTATGATCTGATTTGGACAGTGACACATATGAATGAGAACCAACACATGTAATGTTATTGAAGGCATATCCTCCACCCTACATTTCACAAAGCCTACTGCCATTTTCTGAAACTACTCTCGACTGAGACGTTGACCGAAATACAAAACTACAAAAAGATGATCAGTACCCAAATATATAAACAGAAAGCAAACTTAACAAAGAAATATAAACAATACATATAAATATCAATACAAAATATTACTATTTGAGATTTAACTAGATCTATTGAAGTACATATACACCAATGTCTTTGAGCACTCTTGGTCAAATATCACTGGCAGACATGTGGCAAAGTGTTCTGCCAGAGAGTACTACAGTTGAGATATGGTCGAATGATGGTTATTGCCCATGTTATGAATTTGTTAATCACTTGTAACTCTTTACTCAAAGGCAATAGATTAGATATAATGTTATAATGTTAGATATCTATATGGCACAATGTCAACAGGTTCAAAATGGGTGAAAGTAAGTCAGAATCATGTAAAGAGTCATAATGCATTGACTACATTATCATTATCCCTGTTGGCTCTAAGCAAAGTGTACAAAGAAACTGTCAGAGTGACTGAGATGAATAACCTTGCAGAAGAGAAAATACTTTTAATGTATCAAAATAAAAATAATCCAAACTGAACACTAATGGTTTGCTTAATGAAGATATCTGATTTACATTCAAGCAGTCTTCTTAAAGAAAACACAATTTAATTCATAGACGTGACATTACATTACACTGCATTAAACAAGGTGGAAATTATACTAATTTCTAGCACAATTTGGAATAAATTATACATTTTAAAAAGTGCAGAACCTTCATTGCTACATTTCACTTTGGCTTCTCTAGATGAGACGACGGACAGACATTCGTAATTTGTCTGTAATGTTTCTGTGCATCAAAAGTTAAAATGAGTTGAACGTTTGACTTATAGACGGATGCCTAATGCGTTGTTGATGCGTTCTGTCTGTCTGTCTGTCTGTCTGTCTGTCTGTCTGTCTGTCTGTCTGTCTGTCTGTCTGTCTGTCTGTCTGTCTGTCTGTCTGTCTGTGTGTCTGTGTGTCTGTGTGTCTGTGTGTCTGTGTGTCTGTGTGTCTGTGTGTGTGCTGGCCCAGGGGTGCAGGCCCTAAGCTTGGCTCTCCATTAGCACTCGGTGGATCTCCTGGAAGGAAGGCCTCTCCTTCGTATTCCTCCTCCAACAACACAGCATGATATTATACAAAGAATCAGGACACAGCACTGGCTGGGGCAGGTAGATCTACAACACATAGACAAGACAATCAAGTACTATACAGTAGAACATAGGCAGGTAGATCTGCAGCAAAATAGAATGAGTATGTGTGAGTGTGGTCTCTCACCTGTCGTTTCTGGTCCCTGAAGAACTCCCCAGTGTTCTCTATGACCTGTTCGTCAGTCAGCTGGGAGTAAGGCTGTTCCTTACAGAAGGTCAGGGTCTCCCACAGCGTCACCCCAAACGCCCACACGTCACTGGCTGTGGTGAACTTACCCTGGGAGTGAAGTGGCAGAACAGACATTAGGCTATGTAAGTTATTGAGTTTAAATTATTTGTAGGGGCTTAAACAGGGGCTAGTTCAACTAGTCCCTCCCTCAGTCCCTCCCTCCCTCCCTCCCTCCCTCAGTCCCTCCCTCCCTCAGTCCTCACCAGCAGTATACTCTCCCAGGACATCCATCGTATGGGCAGCACGGCCCGACCCTGGATGCGGTAGTAGTCTCCACTGTACAGGTTCCTGCTCATGCCAAAGTCAGCGATCTTGATGGTGTAGTTCTTCCCCACTAAACAGTTCCTCGTGGCCAGGTCTCTGTGGACAAAGTTAAGCGAGGAGAGGTACCTCATCCCTGAGGAGATCTGAGTGGCCATGTAGCGCAGGTTACTGTAGCTGGAGCAGAGACAGAGAGAGACAGAGAGAGAGAGTGAGACAGAGAGAGTGAGACAGAGAGAGCGAGACAGAGAGAGCGAGACAGAGAGAGCGAGACAGAGAGAGCGAGAGAGCGAGACAGAGAGAGCGAGACAGAGAGAGAGTCAGCACCGGGAGAGGTGAAGAGATATACAGGAATACACACACCCCTCCCCCAGCCTCCATCCCCTTATCCTTACCTGACAGTGGTTACGTTGCTGATGAGCGCCATCTGTCCCTCAGGTTCATGGCGGGACAGGAACTGATTGAGGTCACCGTTCTCCATGTACTCTGTGATCATGCAGAGGGGGTCGCTGCAGATACACACGGCCAGCAGACGGATGATGTTGGGATCCTTCAGACGAGACATGATCTTAATCTCCTTCAGGAAGTCATTCCTGATTATAACACAGAGGAGATCAGCGGTCAGAGGTCAGAGGGGAGACTGTGTGAGAGCTTTGATTGATAAATAGGAATTTATTCCAAAACACGCACATTCAAAATATACATATGTGCTGTCTATGTGGACAAAACATTTGGGAGCAGCATATGCAGACATTCACTGTATTCGCTAATCAGGAGTGTGCCTCCCCTCACCTGGTGTTTTTGTTAGCATCTGCTCTGAGCATCTTCACAGCAACCAGTACTGGCTGGTTGTCACTGATGTTGAAGGAGAAATCCTCATCTATAAACTCCTGCATGTCCTCTGCCTCACACAAGTGGACCTGTAGGGAGACGGAACATGAAGACTCTGATCAACACACTACATCTAGTGGTCACTAACGATGGTTCTAAAGAGCCCGGAGACTCTGATCACACACACAACATCTAGCGGTCACTAACGATGGTTCTAAAGAGCCTGGAGACTGGTCACACACGACATACAGTGGTCACTAACAATGGTTCTAACGATGGTTCTAAAGAGCCACAAAGGTTGTGCAAGCTTTTCTCAAACCTAAATCACCAGATTAATCTAATTAATGACCCTGATCAATATTCTTAATCTCAGAAGTGCATAAGAAATTATTTTAATTAATCTAAATCAAACATAGAATTGATTACTATGTAATGTCCAGAGAGCACAAACCTCTCCAAACTGTCCCTCGCCCAGCTTCTCTTTGAAGGTGAGCAGTTTCCTGGGGAACTCTTCCACCGCCATGTCCTTCCCTGACAGCAGGTCCATGGTTAGAGCAGGGGCCGCGTACGTGTTGCCCCCAGTTACGCCCTGCAAGTTGACAATGTCTGCCTCGGCGTAGTGAGGGACTCCGTCCTGGGCAACTGTTGCAGTGGGAGCCTTGGAGGCTGTCACTGCTGTGCTGTTCAAAGCTGATACCAGAGTAAAGAGTTTTTAAAGGTAGATTCAGCAATAAGACATCATCATACTGCAGAATGAGCAGACATTATCATTTTTCAACCTCCTTAACTTAACTCTCATGTCTTTTCTGGTAATTTAATCCCTGACTTGTGTGTCAGGTCTACTCACCGGCCTCTTCGGAGGTGTGGGAGAACTCAGGGAGCATGCGTATGAGTCGTGAGGGCTCCTGGTAGTCAGGGCCCAGTGGGAAGATACGCTCATAGGTGGAGCTTGACTCCTGCTCACTGGGTGCTGACGATGATGTCGGGTTGCTGTGACTGTAGGCGAACGTCTCGCTCTGTAGTGACAGACTAGCAGTTAGTTCATCGTCCAGCATCCGCCGCGAGGCCTAGAATAAAGGATTTATTTACTCAACTTTTAATAATATTTAACATTTCCGGACAGTAACAAACAGTCACATTCAGAGACATGGTGCATCAAAATGCCTTTTGACTCAGGCAAAACTAATTTGTGTGTATGTGTGACCAGGTGGGATCTCTCACCTTCTCCAGCATCTTCTGCCAGACCTGCCTCCAGAGGATGATGACGATGATGGCGACAAGGATAAGAATGATGGCCACCAGGCAGACAATCAGAATTCTCGTGTTGCTGTCGTCTATTTTGTGGGTGGGATCATCCCCTGGGGAGGGGATAGAGGGAGACATAATTTGATTGCAGGAAATGCTTTGCACGAAAGACATTGCTTATGTGTGGGAGTGTGTGTTAAAAATGGTAGAAACTGTTACAGCTTGGGTTTGTGCGATGCATGTGTAGTGGGCTCTGACCTGGTTGAGTGCTGGTGGGGGGGCCACTGCCAGTCTTGGGGGGAGCTAGGGTAGTGTTGTACATGGCTGTGTCTGGAAGAGCAGAGACAGATGTGGATCACAATAAAGAACAGATAATACTTTACAGATTAATATTGAAAGGGGTGTTCTCTATACATGAGTTGGAGGTGATCTGAGGTGTGTGTACCGGTACAGATGTTTACCTGACTGGAAGGTGATTTCGCTAAACATCATCCAGGCATCAGCAAAGTAGAACTGGCATTTGATTGAGCTGGCCATATGGTTGGCCAGAGAGATCTTGACGAATCGGGCGCTGGGATTGGCATCGTCCACCACGGGACTGAAGGAAAGGGGCGTGGCCTCCCAGTCAGCCTCAGAACGGAAGTAACACACCACCTGGCGGAACGCCTTGATATGCTTCATGAACATGTTGTTACAGTGCACCTAGAAACAGAGAGAGAGAGATATAGAGAGAGAGAAAAAGAGAGGGGCAAGAGGGGCATATTTTGTTACAATGAAAAATGTTATTACAGTCAACCTGCAAGAAAAATGTGTTCTTGTGATGGAAATAGGGCCAAGAAGCTGATATATTTAGTAATGCAATGCCTGTTATTTGGGAGGTGGTGAACACTTGAAATACCAGCTGGAGTAGCAAGTAAGAGGTTGTCCGCCCCCCCCCCACTCAATCCCCTCACACACACCTTCATAGTGGTGAAGTTGCGTGTTCGGTCGAACTCAAACATAATCTCCACGTATCCGTTGGGAAAGCTCTCATTGGTCCATCCCACGTAGTCATAACCAGGCCACACATTGTAGACGTGGCTGTGGGTGAAGTCATCTAATCCACACATCCCATCAGTCAGCTGGCCTAGCCCCTCTGTCATACTGGGGATGGAGAAGGAAGAGGAGATGAAGATAGAGCTCAGCGTTGGAGTATTTTGAGGTGTCTAGAAAACACCTTTAAGGAGACCTGGCAACATGTAAACAACAACTTCACAACCTTGTTTGGTACACAATAATGACTAGTTTCATGTTTAATTACAAATATTTATTTTACAATGCAAAATATTTATTTTGTGAGGGGCAAGGTTGAGAGAAACTATTTCACTATGTGTTTGTTCAACTTCCCTCCACCCACCACTAGGTGGTAGCATCATCTTATCCACCACCCCCAATATCTCATCTTGGCTGTGGTATCAAAACCTTAGCCATTTTCTCTTCTTTAAATACTTTAATAGACTCAAGCTCAGAGAGTGAGAGGAGAGGGGAGAAGAGAAAGAGAGAGAGA